>JAMXBC010000007.1:13630000-14230000 GCA_024138005.1 Lumnitzera racemosa | reverse complement strand
TGGCCTAAGCTGATTGACAAGGAGCTTAGTAATAATCTTATATATAGTTGTGCATAGAATAATTGGTCTAAAGTCTTTGACTTTATTTGCACCAATCATTTTTGGTATGAGGACTATCAATGTCATATTTAGGTTCGGCGGAACAATTCCTGATCTAAGGATCTCATGAATATCTTGGCACAGAGTCTTTCTTACAATATCCCAACAATCTTTAAAGAACTCCACATGACATTCATCTACCCTTAGAGTTTTGCTATTTCCAATAGACTAAAGGGCTTTCTTTATATCCACATCTGTCTAAGCCTTCCCTAAATCATTCTTTTCCCCTTTTGATAGAGTTCCTTGTCCCCCCGACCAACATAGGACATATAGTTAAACAAAAGTTCTTTTAGTTATGAAGAGATCTGAGAAGAACGTCATGAACAAATTCTTGATATCATTTTCTTTTGAGACCAAATTCCTTACATTATCATATAATCCCATTAGCTTGGATTTCACTCTTCTCGTCATCACACTTACATGGAAGAATTTAGTATTCCATTTACCATCAACCAACTAGGTGGATCTAGCCTTTACTGCCCATAATCTTTCCTCCTGTCTAAGAACCCACTCTAGCTTAGCTTTTAACATGTGCTCTTAGTTAAGAAGAATTTGGTTAGGCCTTGAGCGGAGTATTAAACTTATATCATCCAACCTCATTTCAACAACTTTCCTCTAAATCGGGATGATTCCAAAAGGGTCCTTATTCCATTTCCTCAAAGATTGTGTTAGCTTCTCAACATCATTCGGATATTTAAAATCTAGCCATTTCTAGTAGTTAGTAACGAGGTCCTTAAAGGAGGGATGCTCTAACTATGCCGGTTGAAATCTAAAAGGTCTAAGGGGCTTAGGATCAACTCCGACACTTGGGCTAGTCTTTAATAGTAAGGGTAAGTGATCAGAATGTGAAGAAGCTAAGTGAAAAATTTTAGCTTTCGAAAAGAAATTTCTCCACTTGTAATTTGCCTATGCTTTGTCTAGACGAGATTGCACTAAGTCTAAAATATTTTTTGATCTCTTGGACTAGGTAAAATTTAGGCCTATGAAGCCTAAGTCCATCATTTTGCAAACATTCATACATTGTTGATACCTCTCTGCTCTAGATTGGATTATACAAACTTGGCTCCACTTCTCGTTACTTGTTACAACTTCATTAAAGTCCCCAATCATAAGTTAAGGACCACTAATCGTTCAGGCACAACTTTCTAGTTCTTCCCAGAGACAAATTCTCTCCTCAAACTTAGGATTAGCATATATGGCAAAAAGAAACTAGGAAAAAGTAGAGTGACAAACCTGTATTTCAAGGAGAATTTGCTAACTAGAATTGTGATGCTTTTGGACAGAGGCATCATGGGTGTTCCAAAGTACAAGGATTCCCCCACTCATATCCTCAGCTGTTGAACATGCCATCCCTTTAAAGTTTAAAGAAATTTGTAGTAATTCTACAGTAGTTATCAAAAGCTTTGACTCAATAATGACCACCACCTCTGGTTCATATTGAGTGATCAGATCTCTAATAGCTCTCCTCCTCCATTTGGAATTAGCTCCTCGAGCCTTCCAGGCTAAGAGTTTGAAAGGTCTTGCAACTATAGATGAGGAAAGGGTATCATCTAAATTTGAACTCATCATGGATATGATAGCATAATAGGAGTCTTGGGAAAAGTCCAGGTGTTTCCTTTCAACATTCATCCTCCATCAAAACGACCTAAATGTTGTTCTGAATAACATGAGTTGCATTTCCCACAACGTCAGGAGCCTTTGCTGGTGAAAATCTTCTTCTAATTTCACTGTAGATGGCACCCTCTAGATGTCTAGAAGGAAGAAGAGACATATCTTGACCCTCTCCACAGTTTTGTTGCATGTCCATTCCATTATGTTTAGGATTTTGTCTCTCGTTAGGTCCTCTTGACGCAGTAGCATCTTCATAGATAGCACCCCCTCCATCCTTGTGATTATCAATCTCTCGCTTTGCATGTAGTGCAGCATTGCTTTTTCCAACTTCCTTTTGTCATGACAATAGCTTGAACTTTTACTACTACTTGCCCCAAAAATAAATCTATTTGAATTTGCCATAGCCACATGTCTGAATGCATCATCGATTCGTATGAGCTGTTGTGAAGAACTTGTAGCTAGATATCCACCTCTAGCATTGGTGCCATTTTTTCGGACTGATCGCTTAAACTTAAGGGCTCTTTTTTTGATAGGTTGAAGAAGGAGGAGGCACAAGGAATTTTTTTTTTTTTTTGGTTTTATGTTTCAAAACCACTGTTTTGGGAAGTATTTAGAGTTTTTGAGGCAACTAAAGTGTTGTATCTAGTTAAGGAGCCAAGCCGGTATACCTTATCAAAAGGGAGGGCACCATTCTTACTCACATTAATACCAACATTACTCTCTTTTCCCAAATCACCCATTATAGAGTCATTTTTGTTATTAGTTTTAATGTCTTGGGATGAAATGGTTGGCAGTGCCTTTTGCTTCTTTTGGGAATCATGCCTCTTATTTGAGACCTTAATCCATTCCACATAAGGAGAAATCGAAGTCTCAGGTTAATCATTTCTACTCCTAATCTCACATGTATTCATTGTCTACTTCTCATTTTGCACAGGATTCTTCTCCTTTACAGGATTAGTCTCTTGTAGCTAGATTGGTTCTTTAACCTCATTATTGACCATATCTTAGGAGGGTACACTATCTTTCTGAATTTCTTCTAGTCTATCGGGGCATCAAGCATTATTATTGTTAATCGTCCACAGCATCCGTAGAGATTTGGGAGATCCTTATATTGGATCTTATATGGTCTCTTATCAATAAAAATAGTATGCTTTAGAGAGGAATCCATGTCAACTTGAACATAGATTTGAGTGAATCTTCCTCATTCCGATCCTACCGTGTAAGAATCAAATCTCAAGATGGGACCAATTTTTCCCCCAATTCTACTAATCACAATAGGGGAAAATAATTCAATAGGTAACCTAGATATTTGAATCCAAACCACTACGGTTGAGAAACCCGTAGTCTCAGGGTGGAAGTCAGGTTCCCACTTTGTTAAAGCAAAGTAATGATCATTGATGAACTACGGTCTATTCCGAATGATCCATTAAAAATGAGACTCATTGTCTATTGATATGATTTAAAAACTTGAGCCTGCATAAATTAGTTTAAAAGCACTTAAGCCTTTCCACAACCTATTAAGACTATCCCATAGAATCTTATAGCTTGGATTCGATCCCTTCACTTTTGCTATGAAAGTATTTTGCCATAGTGCGTATAAGATATTTTTTTTCAGTTCTCATAAAATTTACATAACAGTGCTCTAAATTGGCCTTCTCATTCAATTCCATCTCTTCTTCTCTCCATATAGTCTTCCTTATCATGTTCCATTGTAGGTTCGTTTGTTGAACTATTAAGGCATAGTTTTGCTTATGCCCCTAGTATATTACTGAGAATTGTATTTTTGAATGAGTGTTCAGAAGTTTTTCCGCTATAGTCAGATCAGGAATTCGAGACCATCTTAGATACATTGTTTTCTTCATTGACAGCTAGTCGTTTCTTACTTCGATGAAGCAAGTCGCTAACATCATATTTTGAAAAAGCCTTATCGCTAGGGTTTTCGTGGGCAGAAGCATCGTGTTGATTCTCTCCAACAAATGTTACTCCGATCACCCTGTGATCTTAAAAAGCCATATGGAGACTTCAATTCTTTTCTTTTAATTTTTTTAATAAAAATTGTTCGTTTACCCTCACTCCAGCATGTTCCTTGCAATAACGTTTGCCTCAAAATATTAAAAATGACAATGTTGATCTTTCGACACGGCTTTGGCTATCTATTCAGGACATAATTTTAGATAATGCGTGATTCGATAATAATGGTTTCAGTTTTTCATAAATTATAATCAATAATGACAAAAGTTGCAAGGTCCATGCGATTGACAAAATGGTTATAAATATACCATTTTCAAAATAATGCTGTTCATGTAATTTTGGAAGTCAAGAAGAGTCATCAATCTAATTTTACCCTATAAAATGATAATAAAGAATAACTTACGTTTAAAGTTTTGAGCTTTAGTATATTTTTGTTAAATATTTATTATCTCATTCCTCGATATCGAATATATGGATAGACATATGTAGTAGTCTGTAGTCAAACACTTATTAAAAAAAAACCACTACAGAGTTTGAATTGAATTTCTTGGTATCAAATATCCTTCTTTGTTTTGAAATATAATTCCTGCCCAGTTACGTATTTTCTTATCAAGTACCCTTAACAAGTAATCCCAATGCATGGGCTAACAAAAACCAACAATAAAATAGGAGACAAATACACTCAAACAATCATATATATATATATATATATATATATATATATATATATATATATATAAAAGAATTATGTCACTATTACTACTTGAACTTAAGTTGAAAAATCAAATCTATTACTTGAACTTTCAATTTATCTAATTGAAGCTTTTCAAGTAATCGTTACACCTTGCTTAATTTAGTCACTAAAAAATAAGACATGTGCCACATGTATGTGTAGAAAATACTGGGATTAATTATTTCGCCATGTGTATGTTATTTATTTGTGTAGAATGCCAGCTGTATGGTGAGCTGGACAAATTGTTTTAGTTAGCTGGTTTACATAGTAGTGTAAATAGATTTGTTATACGGATTGCTAGTTATTGAACATATACAAAACCAATTCTCCATGTCCTCTGTATCTCGTGTGATTCATTGAAGGTAATTCGTAGAGGTTCTTGCTATATCAACCTTGTACATTGAATTATACATGGTATTGGAGCTACAGATACCTCGTTAGTATTTCCTTTCATCTTTCTAATCAGATTAAAATTGTTGCTTTGTATTCATTTGTTTTCTTACATTCGATGTAGCTAATATAGAAGCATTGATCAATGATCCTCTGTATTTAAGTGCTTTGGATAGCCATGGGACATCTATAGGAAGCATAATATTTGATGGTAAGAATTATGTTGCATGGAATAGAGCAGTTAAATTAGGATTGGAAGCAAAGGTAAGGCTAGGTTTTATTGATGGCACTTTGACGAAACCAATAGATACCTCTCCTAATTTTAATTGTTGATTTGATGCGAATATATGGTTAGGTGTTAGCTCAAGCTTTTCTTTACATGCAATCTACTTTCAAATTATGGATTGAAGTGACAGAATGCTATGGTATAGCAAATGGTCCACTTGTTTTTCAACTTCAGTATGAAATTTGTAGCTTGAAGCAGAATAATATGTCCATTGGTTGCTATTATAATAGGATGAAGGGACTTTGGGATGAGTTGCAAGCTTTGAATTGTTATCTTACTTGCGAATGTGGTTAGATGTCATCTTGTACTTGTAGATTACAAGAAAAGATTCTAGATTTTCAATCAAATATGAGGCACATGCAGTTTATGATGGGACTTAATGAAGTATATGATTTACTAAGGAATCAAATTTTAATAATAGATTTATTGCCTACTATCAACAAGTCGTTCTTTTTGCTTCAATAGGTAGAAAAACAAAGGAAGTCACTTCTGTTATATCATCTGATGTAGATGCATCAGCCTTTATGGTAAGGAAATTAGAGAATGTGAGGTTTGGTTAGGACCAAAAGAAATTTAAAGAGTCTAATAACAAGTTATTTTGCAAGTATTTCAAAGGGGATACACATATAGTGGATTCATGATTTCAATTAATAGGATATCCCGATTGGTAGAAATGGAAGACATTAGTGAAAGGAAAACAAGGTGGCAAAGGGTTTGTATCTTATTACTCAACCAGTGTATCGTTTGAAACTCCTTTTGGAATGATCTTGAAAGTTGTAACAGCAGTGCAAAACCAAGTAAAGTGTGTACTAATAAAGGGTTAATTGAAGTAATGTGCAATGAAGTTATGTGGATGATGCAAGGAAGGGAAAATCAGAATTGTGTAGTGGCCAATATAGTGGAGTCGCAGGTAGTTCTAAACTCATTTGTACTTGTTTCAATACTTTAAGTAATAGTTTGATTTCATAGATTGTAGATACATGTGCTATTGATCATATGATACCTTACTATACCCTATTGCATAATATTTGAAACCCATCTCCTCTATTGCAAGTTAAACTTCCAAATGGCCACTTGATTACTGTTGATGGAGTTGGATTTGTCAATATTAATGCTAATTTGGTATTAGAAAATGTACTGTATGTACCCTAGATCACTCACTATTTGCTTTTTATTCATAAACTTGTTTCTAACCAAAATTTAGTTGCTACATTTAATGCTTTGACCTGTTCTTTCCAAGACTAGACTAGCTCTAAACAAGTAGCTAAAGCATTAGAGTTGGTGGACTATATATTCTTTTGTCAGATAGTAGCAGTACTTTTCATTCCATTTCTTGTAACACAAATAATTGTAAGGATGATACATTTATTCATCTCTTACATAATTGTCTAGGTCATTCATCAGTTCCAAATTAAAACATATAGATAACTGCAAGAGTGTAAACTTGCGGGACTTTGTTTATAGTACTTGTCATGAAGCTAAGTTTCATAAGCTTCCTTTTCCAATAAGTTAAACATACACTTCATTTCCTTTTCAGCTTATTCATATTGATATTTGGGGGCGTATTCAATCTATTACTAGTGCTCGTTATTTTCTAACTTTTGTGGATGATTACGCTAGATCTACATGGACATATCTCTTGTCTCATAAGTCCTAAGCTACAACTGTGATCGATCAGTTTCTTCATTACATTGCTAATCACTTTGATGTTGTTCCCAAAATCATTAGGTCAGATAATAGCTTTGAGTTTTTATCTAAGTCATGTAAGTTCATATTCTATAATTTAAGTATTGTGGACCAAAAGTCTATGCCACATACGTTACAACAAAATGGGAGAGTGGAATGTAAACATAGACATCTTTTAGAGACAGCTAGAGCTTTATGATTACATGCTTCATTGCTTAAATAATTTTAGGGAGAGTGTTTACTTATAGCCACTTACCTTATCAATTGAATGCCTATGGCATCATTAGGATGGAAAACACCTTATGAAGTGTTATATAAAACAACCCCAACCTATGATCATTTGAGAGTGATGGGATGCCTTTGTTTTGTTCTTAACCATAATCCTCACAAAGACAAATTTAAGCCAAAGGCACTTGAATGTGTTTTCTTAGGTTATGAACATGGACAAAAGGGTTATCGAGTCTTTGATCTTGTCAACAAATGTATTCTTTTAAGTCTAGATGTTGCGTTCTAAGAACATATTTTTCCTTATAAACACTCTCCTCTTGATGAAGTTTCTAATATTATTACTCCACCAACACTTTCATTTCCATCATTTGAGTCTTACCATGTTCATTCCAATGGTCAAGCTTCATGTGATCCATCCATATCCACAGATACTATCCCTTCTATTGCTTCTAATGATTCTATTCCTATCACTACTTCTCCTGCTGTTGAAGTTCATAAATCTAAACGTGCTCGAAAGCCACTTAGTTAGCTTTATGATTTTGTTACCACTGCACACACTAAACTACATGATGCTTTTGCTACTTGTATTGCTACCACTTCTTCTATTTCATCTACTCCCTACCCTCTCTTTACTTACTCTTCTTTCCATCATTACCCTCAAGATTATATTGCATCACTAGCTAATGTTTTCAAAACTCATGAACCAAATTCTTACTCACAAGCTACTGAAAAAGTTGAATAGCTAAATGCCATGCAACAAAAATAACAAGATCTTGAACTTAATGATACTTGGGAGCTTACTACTTTGCCTAAAGGAAAAAAAGCCATAAGGTCTAAATGGTTGTATAAACTTAAGTATTGTCTTGATGGTACAATAGAGAGACATAAGGCACATTTAGTAGCTAAGGGATATACACAAAAGGAAGGTGAAGATTTTCATGACACCTTTTTCTCCTGTAACTAAACTTAGTATTGTACGTATTCTTGTTGCTCTTGCCTCAGCTCAAAATTGGTCTTTATTTCAAGTGGATATTAATAATGCTTTCCTTCATGGCCTATATGGTTCATCCTCAAGGATATAATAAAGTACAACAAGGTCAAGTTTATTGGCTTAAACGTTCCCTTTATGGCCTTAAACAAGCTTCAAGGCAATGGAATATTGAGATTTCCAATTTCTTGATTAGTCTTAGTTACATACAATCCAAGAATAATGATTCTCTTTTCATATTTCATTCTTCTATTGGTTTTGTGGCAGCTTGTTGTATGTTGATGATTTGGTCTTGACTAGTAGTAATGTGGACATGATTATTGATTTAAAGTAGTAGCTTTATGATAAATTTACCATCAACGATCTTGGAGAAGACAAATTTTTCCTTGTTTTTGAACTTTGTTGCACAACCGAAGGAATCATTGTTAATCAAAATAAATTTATGATGGATTTTCTAGTTCATGCAGGGTTGATAAGTTGTAAACTGACTAAATTTCCATTGCCTATTGGTGCTAAACTTGATTTTGTTTCTAGTGAAGCTTTACTTGATCCATCTTTTTATAGGTGTCTTATGGACAAGCTATTGTATTTGTCTTTAACTAGACTAGATATTTCATTTGCTACTCATCAGTTTAGTCAATTTTTGGTAGCACCATACACCATTCATCTAGATGCCCTTTTCCATGTTCTCAAATATTTGAAGGATACTGCTACTTTAGGATTGTTTTATCCTACTTCCAACTCTTTAAATCTTCTTGGATACTTGGATTCAAATTAGGTAGCTTATCCCATAGATTGCAAATCACTTTCAGGCTATTGTGTCTTCTTAGATTTTGCACTTATTACTTGGAAAACTAAGAAACAAAGTATGGTTTCAACTTCTCGCATTGATGTAAAGTGTAGATCACTTGCTGTAGCAACAAAAGAACTTCTTTGGACTCCTTACATGCTTAAGGATCTTGGATTTCCTATTTCCCTCTTTTATGACAACAAATCTGCATTGTTGATTGCTACCAACCCATCTTTGCATGGACGCACCAAGCATGAAGATTGGGATTAATTATTTTGCCACATGTACGTTATTTATTTGTGTAGAATTCCAATTGTATGGTGAGCTGGACGAACTGTCTTAGTTAGTTAGCTTACACAATAGTATAAAATAATTTGTTATACGGATTGTTAGTTAGTTGAACCTATACAAAACCAATTCTCCGTTTCCTTTGTATCTCGTGTGATTCATTGAAGGTAATTCATGGAGATTCTTGCTGTATTGATCTTGCACGCTGAATTCTACTGTATGTGTAGCAAGTAATAACAATTGCATGAAGGGTTTCACTTGGATATCGAATTCGACAAATTAAAAATCTAAATCTAAGTAGTCAATTGAACATTGAGCCATTATGCAGATTGTCTTTGTGGTATTATCTTTTATATTTATGACATAATAATTCATTTCTTTTTCCCGTTAATTTTGTGTATTTACATGAGCTAAGTGGTTAGGCACAGTCAACAGTTTTGAACCTTATAATGGGATATCTTTTCTTAATCAATTTTTCCGATGTAGAGTTTTCAGGTTCCTTAGTACTGTAATCAATAAATCCAAAAACCCACCAAGTTTTCAAAATCTTTTTAGTGCAATTCTCATCCAAAAGAGAGTAGGTTAAGGTCCGGTTTATTTTTGACTTTGATGATTTTCAAGTATGATATTTCTAAATATAAATAGTACGTATAGACAATTATTATATTAGATTTTACAGACATAAACAGTAGATATATATCTAATCAGCCTTTACTTTCATCGTGAAATTTCGAGTTCTGATTGAAGGATAAAATCTCTACACATGCGCACATATATCTAACTTAATTTTCAAGTTCGTTTATTTTATTTTATTTATTTATTTTTTGTTTGATGATATCTCAAGCTGACCAAAACCAAACAGAAAACCCAAACCAAAAGTTTGATTTTACAATTTGATTTTTTGTTTTTCTATTTCAAATGTCCATCTCTTATAAAGTAACAGAAATCATCCGTTACGGTGGGTTTGAATATTCCATAATGTCTGTTACATCGAGAATTCATTGGTCATGCATCCGTCTCTCCATGCAATTAATTCATACTTACAACTCATTCAACTTAAAAAAAAAAAAGTCAAAACTCCATGTTGATAGAAACATTTAGAGAAAAATCTCGTAGTAGGTTTTAGTCATTAATATCCACGACAATTCTTAGTTTAGCGTCGTTAAGGTGTTGAGCTTGAGCCTATAAGCACCGCTGATGAGATCTTAGCTCTTCCATGACACAGATACCCTAATAGAAGTTATAATTTAGGATCTTTTTTCTAATTATTTCATCCAAAGATAAGAGTTATAAAATAGCGTCGAAAACAATTTTTTAAAAAGAAATTATGGAATCTAATGAAGCCAGCATAAAGGGAAAGTAATTATAATTTACCTTAAAAAATTTAAGATATGCATAATCTTTACAACCTACTTTTATAGTCCTAATACTTTTGGTCTTGGAAGAAAAGGGATCTTCCTAATCAGGAGCGAATAGGCATAGGGTTGGTAGGGTATGAGCTCTACTTGTACCTTACCCCATGGGTATAAGTTATTACCCATATTCTATCTTATGACACACTGGAGTTACCTTGTTTCATATAACTTCTAAATTATACAAGGTATCTTGTAGAATTTATAGATTTTTTTTTCTCTATAAATTTCAATATGGCTATTTCTTAGAAATATAAAACAAACCTAACCTTTTTTTTTTGAAACAATTACTTAATTTAGCCAATCTTTTAAATGACACTAATAAATGGAGCATATCGAGGTTTATTTCTATCCAACTTTTTTTTTTCCTTAAATGGTTCTTTAACCATTATTATAAATGATTTTTACAAAAGTATTATACAAAACTTTTTTTTCGTGTAAATAAAATATTCATTTTGTAATAATCACATTGTGTAGATATTTAAGTGAATAAGCATACCGTTTTAGAAAATAAAAGCGGTAAATATCGTACTTGACACGAGATTTACAAAGTTTACTAAAATGTGAATAAAAGATTTACGAGATTATGTAATTCAATAATTATAGTTGTGATAATAATATAAAATCAAAAAATTAACCATGGTAAATAAAGACATAACATAAAAAACAGAATAAAATATAAATTCAAACTAAAATATTTTTCTTCTTCAAAGTACATTTATTAGTAAAAAAATCTCCTTGTATTCTAAGAAAATCAAATTTCACTCAAGTAATAATACCAAATCTTTTGTCAAATATAAAATAAGAAAACTATTCCAGTATAAAAAATAAGTTTTACTATCCAGTGAATTTAGTAAAGGAGAAATGAGTAAGAAGAAAACAATGAAAACAATGATGGAATAAAGATTAAAGACAAAAGATAGAAGGGAATAGACTAACAAATATTTAGTTTAGGATTTCTGATAGGCTAGCGTTTATTTTATTTTGATGAGATATAGTATCATTTATTTATTAATTTTATTTAATTACTATTATATGATGAGACTTTAAAACTTATATCTTATATGCTTCAAAGCACAAGTTTTAAGGTGGGTACTTTGTATTCTAACTTTTTACTCATGCCTAACTCTGTGAGAATGCATTTTAAAAAATTATTACCGAAATCCTATCTTGTGGTCTTAATTATTTACCCAAAACCTATTCGATTGAATAGTATTAGGTGGGTACCCTGTATAACAAGATTACTTATTTACCCTTATTCCAATCAATTACGAGTTATTTCTTCAATTTTTCTCCATTATTATCTATACTTTGTAGGAGTCTTAAGAATAATAACGAAAAACTTGATATGTGTTAAATATAATAAATCTTTAACTAATAAGTGTCAACAATGCTTTATTTGTCAAAAAGTTATTGTAATCTAATGGTATTAATACCATTCTCGTATTGGGATAGACATTATGGAGTGGATTCAATTTCCTCCAAATTTATAATGTGTATAATAGTTAGTGAAGAAAAAATCGTTTTAACTTGCTCTACAGACCTTATATTATATTTCTATATTATATGAAATTACGCATACACGGCATTTAGGATATGAAATGTTGTATAGCCTTTGGACCTTCGGTGATAAAAAGGGTGAATGGAATTATGCAATTTCGATTACAACTTCATCTAATTTTTTTTTTTTTTTTTGCCCTTTGCTCTTCATTTTCGTTTACGGTTTCAAGGATAAAAACGTAAAAGGAAAAACTAAGTTAATTATTAAAAGCAGAAATATCTATTTCCTCTATTAACAGTAAAGATGATTATACCACCCTACATCTAGTATTATAGCACGTATAAGTATAAACGGATAGTACATTTTGCTGAACATTTGAGACATACTACTAAGAACTTGGTGCTAATAAAAAAAAAAAAATTCAATTTATTTTCTGATTTCGATCTTTCGCGTATTGGGGTTACATACATAAAACTTTTACTATAGCGAAAATGTTAAATTATCTATTTACTATTGTGATTGTGATATTACAATTTGGGAGAATTGGAGAAAGGAGCCTGATTCATCTCGTTGGAAAACCATCATATTAGAGTACAAAGTCATACCTATTAACTTAGTTGAGATCAACGATTATTCATTCAGTTGCATGGATATATGGAAATTACCTTGTATTTTTATATCTCTATAAAGCTGTACAAATGGATTAAGTGGGTCGATTTACCTCACTTTATATTAGCTTATAGGTTAAGTGGATTAGCCAACTTGCAAATGTGGGATGGAACCAACTAGCTGCAACTTGTACTATTATTCATTTCCGTGAATACATTATGTGTAATATTCATAAATTACAAATTACAATTCATAATCTTATTGGTTTTAACGGACATATATTTAGTTTTTATTTATTACAAAATTTAATTTTTATGTTGTTTTAGAAGAATAAAGTTCCAATTTTTGCAAAATTATATTCATAATATACATAAATACATTTGCATCAATGTTTATATATTTCATAAAAATTAAACATAAATATGAAAGAACAAAAGAAGTAAATTGTTTTTTAGACTTATTTAACTACATATCAAACTATATTTATGATTAACTTTATATAACAACAATGTCATATACTTTATAGTATTAATGGCGATCAACTTTATTATGCAATTATTTTGGATGTCCCATATAAGTTGGTATATACGATAACCATTCATTATATTTATTATTTCCTATTACATATAAGTAATAATAAATACATTTTTACCTTATGATATATCGAATAACATAATTATGGTTAATTAGATATGAACATATTATATGACATTGCTTAGATTTCAATGAATGAATATGTTTTGAAGTGAAATATAATATCGGTTACATTTATGAAAAGCTCCATCCTAGGATTGCATTTGAATAAAATGCATGGATAGATTATCACAATTTTTTTTTAATCCTAACTCGCCCTATAGTGGGTTGGCCTGCTTTAATTTATATGATAAGTGTGGTGGGTTAAGCATGTCAAAATTTTTTAGCTCGACTTGTAATTTTTTGTGGGTTATGTGAGCTAGCTCATTTAACTCGCCCTACTTGCATAGCTCTAACTCTATCAAGCGGTTGATAATTAGAATATCTAAATAAAATTTTAAACTAGGAATATAAAATTACATTACTCTCTCTGGAAAATACTTAAGCTAACCTTATGCCTTTTATGGACTCATAAGACTACTAGTATCCCTTTCTTTTCTTGAAGGGCTACCACCCCTTCGTCTCTCTCAAATGATTCAATGGTATTATTATGCTATATGAATCAAAGAGTAGTGTATAATTACTAATAAAATTTCGATACGTAAAGACATAATTGGTATTTTTTCAAAAAATATATTCTTTTATTAATACGTATCAAAATTTTATTGGTATATGCATGTTATTTATTATTCTACGTAACATGTTGACCATTGATTTTTTTTTCTCTCTCTCCTTAGCTACTTTAGTCCATCTCTCTTGCTGCATGTGGTATTTTCCTCCCCCAACAACGTAAGAGTAATATAATCTCTTAACAATTTTTAGGTATTTGTTTATCTATAAAAGAATTCGCTAAATCCTAAATTAAATCCCTTTTGGTGTAGTAGAAGTAGGGTTTTAGGGATCTCTTATCAGAGGCATAAAAGTTGGTAAGAACTAATACACATTTCTTATGAAATTTATGATTTCTATGTAGAAACCTAACTATAATTGTGTATTTTCTAGTTAAGCAGTTGGATTGGATAACTTAGCTTTAAGACTCATTGTGTTCTAAGATATTCTCATAGCTAGTAGATTGTGCTACTCTTCTAAATCTAAACCCTTAAAGGAACTTTTAACTAAAGATGGAGTTAGGTAAAACGTAAGTTGTAGATTTTTTGATAAAACTAAGTAAGAATATATGATTTAAGAGGATTGATATATTTTATGTATGAATAAGTGGAGATTATAGTATTTTTATGGAGAAATGATAATAATGCTGAAGGAAATTGCGAAGGCTTAACACGAATGATGTGGATACAAGTTCTATGAATGCATCATTTTATATCATAGATTTCCATGAAATAGAAAAAGGAAGGAGGGGAGTTTTTTTTGGGTTGGTGGGGGTGGAGGGGGGAGGTGGGGTGGAGGAGGGGGTTTGGTGTGGTGTCGGGACGGTGGAGGTAGAATATAGACTTTTTGTAAAAATAGAATATAGAATTAAATGATCAAAATAATAATATGGAATATAGATGTTTTGCTTATAGTTTTTATCATTTCTCTTTTATGTTTGTAACTTTCCCACTAGAGTAGCTTTATTCTTTTTTATAGCAAATGGAGGGTGATTTAGAGATTGATAACTTAAGGTTAGTATATTAATTTCATTCCATCGTTTTATTTTATTCTATATCGTGATTGCTTTTTTTTTTTTCTCTTTTTATTTTTCTATATGTATCCAAGAATCATGTATCCTATATAATATTCGTAGACATATATTATCTAATTCCTCTGCTTTTTCCCCTTTTGTGAAACTATGTATACATACTCTAGTATTTTTTTTCCCTCTTAAGGTAATCATACCAACTGTAGTGTTGATTTTCATATCATTAGTGGAATGTGACATGCCTTTTCTTTTTGTTAGAATTCTTTTTAGGCTTTTTAATAACATGAAAGTGTATAATTTGGACCAAAAAGATGAATATGAAAATATAAAAAAATTTGTGCCTAAAGAGTCTAAAATGAGAGATAAAGCTGGTGTTCCTAAAGTTGGAATGGTGTTTAGTTCATAAGAGGCAGTTCAAGATTTCTTCAAAGAGTATGGTTTAAAAAATGGATTTGGTGTCAAAACAATTAGTTCAAAAAATGAAATTGATAGACATGTAAGATACTTTTTGTTAGCTTATTTTACAAGAGGAAAAAGATAATCTACTTCTAAAAACTCATTTATCTCAAAGTCATCTATTAAATCTGATTGTAAGGCTAAGATAAATGTTGTTGTTGATTGTGATGGGGCTTACACCATATCAAGTGTCTCTTTGGATCACAACCATCCACAGAGAAAGTACAAAAAAAAGAGAGTAAATTCTTATTTAAAGAGATGATTAGAGCTAAATGACCAAGCACAGATTCCTTTGAGTAAGAACTTTCACTCATTAGTTGTTGAATCTTGAAGTTATAAATATCTATTATTTGGGGAGAGAGATTGTGGAAATTATAATGCTAATATAATACAATTAAGACTTGGTACATGGGATGTAGATGCCCTTTGTAATTATTTATCTTAATATAGAAAAGACATGTAATTTTTTTTTCTATATGATTGATGTAGATGATAAAGGGCACATGTGTGGCATATTTTAAGCAGATGCAAGGTTAAGAGCTGATTGTGATTAATTTAGTGATGTTGTATTTTTTGATAGTACACACTTAACAAATATGTATGCTATGGCATTATGAAGAAATCTAGAAAAATTAAATGGTTTGGCTCAATACAGGATGATTAAGAAGTGTTTAGAAAGTACTATATGTGAATGTTTGGAGCCCAATGAATCTGAAAGCGATTGTTTTAGAGTGATTTAAGGGTATAATCTTGAAAAAAATACATGGTTGAATTCCTTATAACTTAGATTATCAGTGATAGGTCCTACTTTTGTGAAAAAATCATTTTGGGTTAGGATCTTTATTGCTCAAAGAAGTAAAAGTATGAATGCTCTTTTGATGGTTATGTGAATTCAAAGACAACCTTGAAGCAATTTATTGAATAATATGATAGTGCTCCAAAGAATAAGATGGAAATGGAGAACAAAATAGATCATGATTCTTTCAATTCATAGTATAACTTGATAACTAAATTTTATTTTAATAATCATTTCCAAGAGAATTGTATCAACAAACTTTTCAGATTGTTTAAAAGTTAAGGGGTATGCTCTTTTGTAATTTTGAGTTACAAAAAAAGGATGGTGTAATCTCTATATTTGCATCGATGTTTTAAAAGTGAAAGATTACAAGTTTGAATAAAAGAGTTGTATATTATGTGCTTTATAGTGCTAATGAGTTTAATGTGAAATGCTCATATTACATATTTGAGTTCAAAGGAATAGTGACATATTATGAAAATCCTTGTTGAGAAAAATGTATGAGAAAACCTTCTCTATTTATTTTAGCAAGATGAAGAAATGATCTGAAAAGGAAACATTCTTATATGAAGAATTATTATGAAGATTAGGAGACTACTAAGTTAAATGATTCATATCATAAATCATGTGCAAACTTTTTTGAAGCCACAGAGATTACATCTGAATCTATTGAGAAATATGAATTTCTAATGAAGTATATTAATGATGGAAAAAAGAAATTGAAAAATGCTTCTAAGTAGAGGAAGAAAAATCTTATTATGAAAGGTAATGAGTTGTCTAATGGAATTAGTATGAAGAACAAGTTACTTTCTCGTATGAAAGTTTGAAATAAGGGATGTCTGCTATTTAAGGTATATATTTTTATTTGTATTCTTGTGGTCGATTTTTCTAGTTTATTTAAATTAAGTATACAATAGATCTATCAATTTTAGTATAGCAACATTTTTTTTTCTTTCATTTAAAATATTTGTTTTCCTTTTTATGTGTAGGTAATAGTTAATAAAGGGGGGTAATGGTGGATTTGCTTGTTTCACACTTCAACCAATGGAAAAGAGAATTTTGAATAATTAGTTATTTAGTTTATATCGTGTGTACTAATTAAAACTTATCTAAGCAAGTTGTAAAGAAGTTTTATTTTTCAACTGATTTCAAAGAAATGTTGTGACTTGATTACTCACATGCTTTTTTATTGGTTTGAATATATTATAAGACATTTTCTCATATATAGATATTGCCTTCTCTATTCACTATTTAGAGAACAATTTTTTTTCCTTAAGGAGGGAACGTAATACATGTTCTTATATATGTCATTTCATTGTTAACATGTTTATTTTATTAAGTTTTGATAGCCCATTTCACCTTAAGGAGGGATCCTAATAATATTATACAACATTATTCTATAAAATGGATGGAGATCCATATGTTTTCATCCACTAAATAAGGCTTTTGGGATCATAACATGGGTCCTATATGTCGTACTTAAACATTACGTATGCTATGAAATAAATTCATTAGTACAATAAACAAAATTGCAATAAATTTTATTTAAATAATATAGTGATTTTTTTTTGTCATGTAAAGCAAACGGTTTTGCGTTTTAGGAAAGGAAAGTTGTGGTATAAGTCGGGGAGTGGGGGTTGAGAAATATATGGACAAGATGTGTACAATATGGTTAACAATAGGAAAGAGAAATAATATGGAGAGAGAAAGTGGTTGAAAAAAAAAATATATATATACATGAACTAATTGACAAATATATTCTCATTAAATTAATTGGTAGTTAATATAAGAGTTGATTTTATTATTATATATTATGAGATTGAAGGTTAAATAATAATTTTTGGAAATAGCGATTTTTGGAAATGGTGATTACTTAATGGTCTTATGGTTTTAATAATATAGATATTAGAAATCCATTTGTGATATGGAAATGTTAATAATAAACATTAGTATCTCAATGACTTGTATCACGTTTGATTCCTTCATTTCGAATGGTTGTAATATGCATAGTTATTAGCAATAAATAAATAAATAAATGAGATTCGAGAATATAAATGAGTTATAGGTATATATAATTGTTGGTATATTAATACTTCTAATTTTAGTTAGAAGAAGAAGAAATAATTCATCAAGCTTAAGTGAATTTATTCATTTACTTTACAATGTTTTTTTTCTTATTCTAGACAAGGAAAAAAAAAAAAAAGAACAATACTATAGGTTTAAAATGCAAATAGAAAGTCCACACATATAGTAGTGGGAAAATTACAAATGTAAAAGAAAAATGATAAAAGACTGCAAACAAAACCATCTTTATTCCATATTATTATTTGGATCATTTAATTCTATATTCCATTTGTACAGAAAGTTCAAATTGTGCCCTAATGGAAATCTGTGATATAAAATCATGCATTCTTGGAATTTGCATCCACATTATTCGTATTAAGTCTTCACAATTTCCTTTGGTGTTTATATCATTTCTTAATCTTGTGAGCTTATTGAATTTAGTACTTAAATATTTAATTGATTGGAAGATTAAAAAATTTAGGGTCTCAATATAAATTGCATCATTTAAAAAAAGATAGAAAAGAAGACAATTTTTAACCAAGAGATCGACCAAAAATTAGGTGTGGTTGACCTTAGAGAACCAGAGGGCGATTAGCCCCTCACGAATGAAGCAGATTGACTACCCCTTTGTAGGGCAATCGATTGCCCTTACCCCTTAATCAATTGAATGTGTTCCCTAAGTCAACCACTTACCATAAAAACTTTTTAGGTGATTGCTTATTCCGTTTAGGAAGGCTTGGTGACCATGTGGAGATCTTTTATGAACTAACTAGGTCTATAATCAAGTGTACAAAAAGGAAATCAAGCGTACAAAAAGGAAATCAAGAATTAGCCTTAGGATTTCTAATGCATGAGTATATTTAAGTGTTAGTATATATTATATGTTAGATTTAGGTGTTAGATCATATTTTACAGAATCATTAAAACTTTGAACAGATTTTAGGTATGTGATTGTAACGACTCAACCAAAATTGCTTCTACTAAAGTATTGTCCTCTTTGGTGTGAAACGTCGTATAGTTTTGTCTTTTGGTGCAACAACTTCCTAGAAAGGTCACCCATCTCAAGATTAACCCAGCTCAAGCATGCTTAACTTTAGAGTCTTCTTGTGCCCTCAGCTATTACACCAAAAGGTGCCTTGGTAATTTAGAGTTTAGTAACCTAGCATGTAAGGGGTCTTACAATTCATCCCCTTACAAAATTGATGTCCTTGTTAGTTTGTTACACAAGTCTAAGACCACCACCAAGTAGGGACTCCGCCCTTTTGATTGGTAGATTACTCTGATACCATCTATAACGACCTAGTCAAAACTCTTTCCATCGAGGTATTGTTTGCTTTGACATGAAATACTACACAGTTTTGTCCTTTGGTGTAGTAGCTTCTTAAGAGGTCATCCATCCTAGGATTGACCTAACTCGAATATGCTTAACTTCAGAGTTCTGACGTGCTCTTAGCTATTGCACCAAAAGACGCTTTGATGATTTAGAATTCAGTCACCTAGCATGTAAGGGGTATTACAGTAACTATTGTTTTATAATGCATAATTGGATTAATGACTATAAAACTATAATTATGTGTATGCCAAATGTGCTTGGCCTATAAGACATGCGGTTGGTGGCTAATGACGAATGGATGGCAATATTATACCTCTCAAATGATTTGGTTAGAAGTAGGTACGAATATCGCTACAGTGACTAAGAGAGTCTTAGTATGTGGAACTATAACTAACATATGTTACCGAGTAACAATGAAGTTATAATGGGGTGAATTAATGGTATGAGGCATTAATTCAAATACTGTAGATGGATTATACTCTTGATCACTAAAATTATATATCATAGTTGATGAGTCCATAGGCCTATTGTATTAGTATCATAAGTGATGGGTTTGTTGCTTTGTCATGTTTAAAAGTGTAACCTAAGTGTTCCTAACATTGACTATTAAGATTGTATTGTTGTGAATCACTTAATAAGTTAATTCAATGAATTTGGTTATTGTATTTAGAATTTATAGGTCCTACTTAATGTGGCATTTAATTGTATGTGTGTAATAGTTAGGTGAGTTTTATGACTTACCCTTATAAGGTTACTATGTTTCATGTGCTAATGATCTTTATGATAAGTTAGGTTATGATTTGTGTATTAGGAATGGGATAGATAGTGTATATGACCATGGCTTTGATGATTTCAAGATGGATTGTAATAGGACCAATGAAGTTTATTTGTTTTAAATTTTCGTTTTTGGTTGTTTAGTTGTTGATGAGACCTTAAGACTTTTATGTTTCATTTTTTGATAATACCATCGATCACAAACTTTCACTACATGTTCACTTAGAAGAAATGGTTATTTGATCCTCTATTTCATAAAAAGTTGCTATTATAATGTTTAATTGAATTTCAGTTGAAGAGATGAATTGCTATTATCTAAAATATTAAATAGTAATTCATATCCCCAACTATCTAAAATATTGAATAGCAATTCATTTCTCTAACTCATGAATTGCTATTCAATGACCCATTTATTATCTTTGTCATAAGTATCACATTCTCGTAAGTTGTGTTGAGTTTATATTAGCTATGAAAAATGGAGAGCTAAGGGTATATTAGTTTTTTTTTTTTTTATTCTAGTCTTATTCATTATTGTGTTAACTAATCAAAGTAATAGACATGTAATAACTATTACATATCTATTTAGTTTATATTGAGTTGCAATTCAGTTATCTCTTATTCCATTTAGTGAGGGAATGGGCTATTAAAGTTTATTAGAGACTTTATGAATAACTGTAGATTTAGCTAGTATTTAAGCCTTTGCATTTTTCTATTAAAAGATATAATATGTGGTAAAGTAGTTTCATCTTATGTCTAAGATGCGACAATCGTAGTAAAATTCCTTTTAGCATGGATTAAAGCTTGTGATCTTCAATTTAGGTTTTTTCATTTCTATTTTGACTTTTATGCCTTGGATGTTGGCTTTACCTATTATCTCTTTTGTATGTCATTTGAATCATGAATTGATCACTTAAGGTTAGATTATTAGTTGTAGATTATGTTATTAAGCTATTATGTTTTGTAAGTTGAGTTGTTGATTCATATTCATTGAACATGCATTTTGAATGTTTATTTGGAATGTATATTAGATATGATTGGGTTTATAAAAGCTTATTATAATCACTTTTGTGATTACTAACTAAGATTACAAATTCACGTAGGGATATACATTCTAATTTGGTTAGGTTGTAATGTTAAAAAAGATTAGTAAATTAATGAACTTACCAAAACATAAAAGGACCAAATTAAATAATCTTGTATACTAATTCACTATAGGAAAAGAGGATTTCACCTAATTTATTTTTTGAAAACCTAAATTGACTAATGATACAGCATGCGGTATATATTGATAACATAAATGCAACACTAATTAATATTCAAACTAGCTAGTTTTTGATTTTCTTCTTTAAGAAGTTGGATTTCTAGGTTTAATTAAAATATTAGTTAGCCTGTTTACTTGGGGGAATGGCCATTCCATGCCTCCCTTATTCATTATGGGGCTTTTACTAAGTTGTTTACTTGCGTTTTGACCCCGTAATGGCTATTCTGTAAGGAATCATGATTCTTAGAATTAGGGAATAAGGATTCTTTTCCTCATCTTTTGAATTGCAATTCAGAGTTCCAATCTTATTTCATCCCTAAAATATCCTTATAAAAATAGAGAAATCACACACTTTTCTCAAACAAACAAATCTAAGTATAGAATTTAAGAAAATTCATCTTCATTTGCTACTTCATTTTACTTATATGTTGTTTCATCTAACTAACAAATCTAACTACAAAATTCAAATTAACAAATCTCTTTTTTGTTTGCTGTTTCATCTTCATGCTTTCTTCTACCTTTCATAGGAATAGTGCACTTCTATCATGGAAGACACTAAGAGCTTGAATGCAAGCTCAATTTGTCCAATTTTTTCAAAAGAATCAAGCCCCTTGACAATCAAAAGACTAAAAAAAAAATAAAAAATTACTGCATTTAAACAAAAGTAAGCCTAAATCTAAGCTTTCTCACCTTACCTTTCCAGCAAACCTTCTTGACTTCTCTCTAAAAGTTCTTATTCCATAGCCAAAATCAAAGCATGATGAGGGTATGGACAAAATGTGGATCTTTCATTTTGAATGATCAATAATTACATCTAATCTAAGAAACCCAAATCGGCCGTTGCAACTCACCTTCGAACACCACAATCGCCATCACCTATTGTGAAAGCGACACCATAACTGTCATTTAAGATTCTCTAGCATAAGTATCTAAATTTGGGGGTTAGGTTTCAAGTTCCTTTACTTAAGACTTTAGAGTGGAGAAGATAATCTTTTTCTGTTTGTGTGTTTTAATTTAATTTTGTTTTATATTTTATTATTTATTTAAAGAAGGGTATCTTTGACATTTTATTTTCTATTATTGTGTTATTCCTTATTGAATTATATGAAGTAAACAAATGTAATAGTGATTCAACTGCACTCAATTAAACAACAAAATATCTATTCACTACTTATTATAGCTCTATTCCATTCTCCTATAATTGTAATTCCATTATTCCCTTATTCTATTCAGTGACATGAACGTCCCATTAGTTTTTAGTTTGTGAAAATGAAATCTTAATTGATTTGTCTAACTGTAGATGAGACCAATGCAACTATGAGCTAGTGTGTTGTTCTTTATAAAATATAACCTTGATTCACCAAGAGTGCTGCTTGTATGGTTTAGTACATTTCTCAATTGCTATTCAATTTAGAATTGATTTTTATAAAATTATACAATTATAGTGTTTTCTCAAGTATATGTAAGAGCAAGTCAAGTTTTGGTCCCATCTACCCACCTTCCTACTTACATATACAAACATAACAAAACTAAATATTGGGGAAAGAAAATATAACAAATCTTTCCAACTCTAAGTTAAACCATTAAACCCAAATTGATAATGAACTTTATTTGAATGATGAAGAAATCTTTAAACCCCCACCCTACCTTTACCCTTCATTTGAAATCTTTAAAAACTACTAACTTCGAGTTATCACAATTTAAAATGAGTTATAAGATGGGGATACTTTTTCTAAAATAGATGGAAGCAATTCTTTCAAGAACGATAAAGTACTAACTAATAGTAAAATGAATGTCTAAAAACAGTTTGGTGAAGTCATGCCATAGCAAATATAGAGTTCTAACCACCATGAGCTTCAACAACTTTGGAAATTAGCTTGCATGTCAAATGATAAAGAAGATATTAGAGGTTTTTATAAGTTAGAAAATATTGATGTACATAAGGATAATGTAAAATGGAGGACCCGTTGGAAAAACAAAAGAAATTGGTTAAAGTGGAATTCAACGTGAGTGAAAAAGTCCAAAACCTTGAAAGTGAAGAAAGGAAGAAAAAATTGATCCGATTGTACCCGCTTATGTTTTTTTAGCTCATTAAAACTATTCAAGCAAATATAAAGGTTTGCTCCATTTCTATTTGTCGTCATGCTTGAAAATTCATTAGTGACAAAACACACTATTGAGCTTCAAGAGTATTATATTGAGTTTTGATAACACACTTTGATATCTAGCTGTCGTAATCCTTTATATTTTGAGTTTAAATTTAAGGTTAAGGCATTGGCTAATTTAGTTAGGTCAATTTCAAATAAATTTATTTCATGTGATGTGTTAATATATTGGCAATTTTTTCTTCAAAGATATTTCCATGTAGGACGACTAAACTATCACATTACTGAAAATGTTGGGTTTATGCTTTTTCTAGGGGTATAAGTGCTCGGTTTTATATCTATATTATTGTGAAAATATTTAATGTTGGTCTATGAAATTTACTATTTGTAGACACTCTACTTTTTCCTATCTTTTGTCAGCTTATTAATTCATCTAGGTCTACAAAGAATATAAAAAAAAGGAGAAAATAGAAAAAATAAGAAATTAATAGAAAATCCAAAAGATAAGAAAAATAACAAAAGCCAAATAGTATGAATGAAATAAAATAAGTATAAATAAAAAATATAAAAAAAAGGAAGAAGAAGAAGAAGAAAGGGGAGCTGTGTCCTCGATCAATGACATGTCCAGTTGCATCCTATAGGCATGTGCAACCATGGAATATATCATCTTCCTATTCTAGGGGAGAGAGAGAGGATGTAGATTGAGCTAAATTCACTCACTTTTTGCAAATTTTTGACTCATGTCAATCTTGAACATTGTTTCATCATTTTAATTGAAAGATCTACATTAAAAATGATTAAGTAAGATCAAATCAGAGGTAAAAATACTAAGCATTTATCTCAAAATGAATTTCATTACACTTGTGCCTATCCTGTACATTTAAGGATAATCTAAACATCAATGTATAAGTAATAAATGATGTAGAACATATTAGAACAATTAATTCCATTAAAAATCTATGAAAATCATCGTAATTGCACATACTCTCTTTAGTCATACCTATGATCATGCTTTATCTTCTCTCTAACTTTTCTCCTTATACACATAAAAATGAGGCACGAAATTAGTATTTAAGTTGCTAGAAACCTCTAGTTTTAGAAAAACAAAATCTTTTGCTTTGATTATTCATAGGATTCATGGACTGAAAGATTAAAAAATTAGCCATCATTGGGCTTTTGTTAACCTTTATTAGTACATGTTTCTAAGGGTGAACCACCACTATTATATTTGCATCCTTAGTAGGCTTAGTTTGACATACTCTACAGTTCGACTACCACCAAACAAGTTGATGAAGTGCTTGAAGCTGTTTCCTTTTAACTCCAACACAACTTGACTCGAACCAATGCATCATACCTATGAACCATCCTAAGGAGCCGATCCTAATTGGTTTAGGTATGCATAATTTATTTGATTTAGTTTGATGCAATTAGTTAGTTTAATTTATTTGTTAATTCTAGTTTGATAACCACTATTAGGTCTCTTGGATCGACTCTAAGTTGTCCTTTAGCTACAAATTGAGAAACCTACAAAAAGCTTTTGTAGCTAAGCCAGTGAAGGCCTTTCGACGCTCGAGTTAGTGAGGAGAGAAAAGTGAAGTAGGTAGTCAAAGTGAGTTCCTAAAAGAGAATAGTAGAATGATAAAGCTTGATCCATTTACTTAAGGAACTTACTCTTAGTAGTAGGTTTTGAGGTGCTTACTGATGGGATCAAGGACCGATTACGTGTTCCTGAGCATGAGGGCTTTCTTAGATGGTACGGCTAAGTTGTCCAAGACGAGTTAAGCGTCGATGAGCAGTGTTTACCTTAGTCCGATTTGCTGAGCTACTTTGCTCTTCATACTATCCAAGAGACTACTGAGGAGATAAGTCGACGTGACGAGCTAACCCCCCTTGCAACACACCAATCTAAGTACCAAACCTAGATGTAACCATCTCCACAGTATCAAGGTCGAGCTAACAATTGTTAGGAGTCGACCACCCAAGGCTAACCTCAAATGTGCATTGTCCTTGAGCCAATGCTTATCTAGCCTTAACAATCACAGCTGTTGAACTACCGACGCCAATCAAACTTAATCATGGCCCACCCTTACATTATCTGTGCGATGTCCTTTCTGATATCCATAATGTCCTTTTTGATAGAGGATGCCCTTTCTTACTAATACTTGTTTAGCAAGTGGGGATCTATTTTTGTAATTTTTTGTAATTAGGACTTACCCTAACTAGGTACTATAAATACTCATATAATGTAATAGCTGCATCATCATATATACACATAGAATATACTGAACTTTTTACTTCCTCTTGAGCTAAGTATCCTTCTGCTTACTCTTAAGCTGCTTTTATCTAACCCATTATCTACCCTTGCCTGTCCCAACCAAATCGTAGTCCAAGCAACGTTTCATTAGACTTGGTTACATTATATAAGGGCTCGGGAGTGATCATTATTCACTTCTTTAGTTCTTATCTCACTAGAATCACTTCATTGCATTTTTTTCCATTTCATCATTATCTGCTGACCTTCGCATTCCCTTGTCATCTTCATTTTCTTTTGTTTTCTTCTTAATTCTTGAACATGGCTAGCTAGAAAACTTAAGGAAATCTCTTCGAAGGTGAGGAAGGTACAAGTTTTAGTTGAAGGGATGAGTTAGTCCCTACTCCCCTTGAATACACAGGAATGGTAAGAGGCAATAGTGTTGATAAGCTATATGTGGGAAGTGAGAAGAGCTTTTGTGATGGTAAGGACTCGCTATGAGTACTTGCTTGAGAAGGAGGAGCTAAGCGAGTCCCTATTGCCCATTTGTGGTGGTAAGGGGATTGTTACTGAAGTAGAGTACGTACGTAGGGAAGATCACTGGCTGAGAGTGTGCGAGGAAGTGCGTTGTAGCACAGATGCATGGGAAGTATGTTTACTAGAGGAACGAGGTTAAGCCTATGACTATGGTGAGGAGAGGTTGTATTACTTATATTGGAAGGTAGTGGAGATGGGGGTGTGATTACCTTTTACATAGTTTCAGTTGGAGTTATTCATATACTTTTGGGTGAGTCTAGACTCTTTGTACCCCAATGCTTAGCAAATGCTAGTAACTTTCGAGGTTATATGTGCTTCCATATGAGGAGGTTGACCGCTGGGTTATTCCGATATTTCTTCTAGTTGAAGGGGAATAAGTTTAGTTAAGTGTATTGTGCAAATTGAAGGGCTCGGAAGAAGTTATTTTGTGTGTAGAAGAGTAAGGTTGAGGAATAGAGATACCGGTTTTATGTGATAAGGGTACCCTATGTCTAGGATTCCCAACCAGGTGGACAAAGTTAGTGTATACGATGCCTATGACCCTCTTGAAAGAGGCGAATGGGGTAGTGGTAGAGTAGATCCTTGATGTCAATTGGTGAAAGGGCTTGGGCTTTAACGTTGTAGAGGTAGTGGAATTATATTTAAAGAGTGAGATGCTTGACATCTAGGAGATAGGTACGGGTGTTGATGTAGCTAAGAAGGGTAGTCGTCTTTATGCTGTCGCCAATAGATTATGGGGGGCTTAGGGGCTACTTTACTCTATAGGTATGTTTCTTTGACTTTCTTCCTTTGGTTATTCTAGGTATTTTTCTACCTATACAGTGTTTAAGCTATCGAGGGACGACTTCAAGAAATAGATGAAGTGGATTTGGAAGAAGAGATATTATTTGAAAGGGCATAGGTCGGAGGAAGGAGATGAACCTGTTCGTGATGTGGCCGTGGGCTCTATAGATGAGGTTGTTGATGCTAAGAGGAAAAAGAGGGTGGCTGACCTAAAGACGAAGTCGAAGAGACTTGCGGTTGAACAATCAATGGGTATTTCGGTTGATGTGCTCGTAAATACTACTAAAGTGCACAGTTCGATGAGTATTCCTATGAATACTACTTAAGAGCAAGAAGGTACTGCGCTTATGTTTGGAGGAATAGTGCCTGAATGGTTTGAGTTGGAGGTTGTTGCTCTTGTGTCTAAGGAAAAGGAGCCTAGATAGGCTGAGTTAGAATAGAGGGGGTCTGAATTTGTTGTTAGGAGGGTGCTCGCACCAGCGTTGAGTGATTCGGTTGTACCGTGTATGGCCGACCAAGAAAGTGATTGGGAGAACGTTTGTGTAGTAAGGGAGTGGCTACTGTATATCGTCTATGTACATTGGGTGTAGGATAAGACATTCAATGATTGCTTGCTGTTGGCCTTGAGGAGACTAGGTGAGGGGATGAGTCTCTATCGCCATTCTTTCATGAGAGCAAGTTGGCTCCTTGATGAGGTATGCCCCTGAGTTTATGTTGAATATTTTCTTTTGCTAACTCATATTATTGGAGTTAACTTTGGTGAAGTTTGTTGCAGGTTAGGCATAGGCAAGGGGCGATGAAGAGTGCAAGTGGTTAAGGTAGAAAGTTGCCGTAGTGAGGAATGAGAATATGCATTGTAAGAAAAGGGCAATAGTTGGTTGATCGGGAAGCTTTGGCTAGAGTAATAAGTTGCTACTCTTCAATCCAAGTTGGGTTGGTATGAGAAGTAGGCTCAGGATTTGGATGAGAAGTGCAATGCTTGAGAAGAGGAGCTTACAACAGTTAAGGCCAAAGTGGAGTTGGCCTATCGGGAGGCGAAGGCTGCTAGATAGCAAGCAAGGGCTACAAAGGTAGAAGTTGATGCTGTTTGTAAAGGAAAGGAAGTGGCTAAGGTAGAGGCTAATGTTGCCTGAAAGGAATAGGAGTCAGCCAAGGATGAAGGCAAATACTTAAAGGAAGAGCTTGCTGTTGCTGCTCATGTTGACTTTGCTAAGAGAGAGGAGGAGCTAAAGGATGGATGTGATCTTACTTCAACTACAATGAAAATGCTATTTGACGAGTTTTCTTTGAGTTGGAAGTACAGGGATGCTGTGTTCAACATTGGTCGAGATGGCACTAGTATGGTGAAGGACGATTGTAGAAAGATGTATTTGGATCTTGACTTTAGCTTTTTAAACTATCTATTGGAAGAACATCTTGAGGAAGATCTAGAGCATGTTGCTGATGGAGGGGAGGACCAGGATGGAGTCTAAGTTGCTACTCATGTGTGGGCTTTGTATTTCTATTTCTTTTGTTTTCTCAACTTGTGCATTGTTGTGAGACAATTGTGAGATTTGCTTGGGAGCTTGTATAAGTTTAATGAACGATGTATTTGTGTGCTTTTCCTCTTATGTGCTCTTCCTTGATCTTGTTCCTTTATTCTGTTTAATTTGTTATTTTTATGATAGATCTCGAAGCTTAGAATCGTTTGGGTGCATAGTCTGGTGAGAAATGCTTAAGGTAGGTTTCGAGGCTTGAACTCGATCAAGTGCATAGTCTTGCAAGAGATGCTCGAGGAAGGAATCGAGGCTTAAATTCGGTTAGGTGCATGGTCTTGGTGAGTTAGCCTGAATTTTGCTAAAAAGAATGCAAGTTCAAGAATAGCCATAATTGTTTATATGGTTAAGTGTTTCAAAAGATATAAAGTTGTGTGCGGCATGTGTAAGTGATTACATGAAGTAAGGTCAAAGGTTAGCTAAATTTCATGTTCAAGGTATGGGTTACCCTTCAACAATTTTAAGTTTATATGCCCCATTGCCTACATCTGCTTTGATGCGGATGGGGTGTTTCTAGTTGGGGGATAATTTACCTTATCCCTCATTAGATCTAATCGATTTTAGCTGGCGATAGATGAGATCCCTTTGTCAAAAAACTTTGTGCTTGACTTTCTTATTGTAGTAACTAGCCACAGGCTATTGGTATGCGGCCACTCGAGTTTTTGTGGCTTCCCTTATTTCACCAATAGTGTTCAAATTGGCATGGAGAGCAATTTTATTAACACTAGCATCGAAGTTTTGGGTTTTTCTTGTTGGTAGTTCAAGCTTGATTGGAAGGATAGCCTCATTGACCAAGGTAAGGTAGAAGGGAGTTTCGCCTATGGTTGTACGATGTGTAGTTTGATACCCCCAAAAGATGGTGGGAAGTTGATCTATCCATTGCCTACCAGCTTGCTCAACCCTTTTCTTTGGGCTTTTAAGGAAGATCTTGTTGATTGCCTTAACCTGCGCATTGGATTGGATGTGGCCAATAGAGGTGTACTAGAGCTGGATGTGGTGCTGTGTACAGAATTCTCGAAACTGCACACTAGATGTGGTGCTGTGTATAGAATTCTCGGAACTGCATACTGTTGAACTGTCTCTCATTATTGGCGATGAGGGTATGAGGGACATCAAACCAGGTGAGGATGATTGTTAGGACAAAACCCTTGGCTACTGAAGTTGTAATAATGGTAACAACTTGTTCTTCGACCCATTTGGTGAAGTAATCCATGGTTACTAAAATGAACTACTATCCCCCTAATGCCTTGGGGAAAAGGGCCTAAGACATCATGTCCCCATTAGGTGAAAGGCTAGGGGCTAGTGATGGGGTGAAGTTTTGAACTAGGTGCTTGGTTAACGAGCGTATACTTCTGGTAAGCATGACATCGTTTGATTAGGGTTTTTGCATCTTGTTTTATTGTCGGCCAATTGTACCTAAGGTGAAGGGCTTGGATGTATAAGGCTTAGGATTGCATGTAATTACTGTAGATGCTAGAATGAAGTTCTTAAAGGATATGATGTCCTTCTTTAGTAGTTAAGTAATGGAGGAAAGGTAGACTATGTCCTTGTTCGTACATGATGTAGTCCACAAGACTATAATTGGCGACGTTATAAGCAAGCTTCTTGGCCTCATTTCTATCCTGAGGGAGGGCGCTTATGTTGAGGTAGTCGCTAATAGGGGTCATCTAGGAGGGGTTGGATAAATGTAACCTTGAGAACTTGCTAGGGGAACTCATCGATCGCTCATTGTGGCAAGAAGTGGAGGAAAACTTGTTTGGTGGATTCCCAAGGGGTTGGTAGTGGTGTAGAAGTGAGCTTGGAGAGCCTATCTACCTTGGAGTTTTAGATTCGAGGTATTTTAGTGATTGTCTATGAAGAGAAATTAGCAACTAGTTCTCAGACCATTTGGAGGTATCTTATCATGCTTTCTCCCTTAGTTTCATAGTCCCTTTTTACCTATTGCACAACTAGCATGTAGTGGGAGTGTATGTTGATGTTTTCGATGCTTACATATATCTCTATTCTAAGTTTCACAATGAAGGCTTCATATTTAGCTTCATTATTGCTTGCATGAAATCCAAATTTGAGAACATATAACACTTTGGAGCTGTAGGGGCCTTGCAGCTTGCTCTACTCCCTCCCTTAATCGAGGATCCATTGTCATAGAGGGTCCAAATTAGTATATCTATTAGGTTAATGATTCTTCCTTACTGGTGTACTTAGCAACAAAATCTGCTAAGACTTATGCTTTAATGCCTTGATGGGGGCGGAATTGAACTTTGTTAGCATTGAGCTTAAGGGATACTTGACCATGCATCCTGAAGTGTTGAGCTTCTGCAAGATTGTTCAAATAGGCTGGTCGATGAGGATGACCATAGGGTGCGCCTAGAAGTATGGGCGGAATTTTGTTGCCATTATGGTAAGTGTAAGGGAAAACTTCTCCATTTGGGTGTATCTGATCCTAGGACCTTAGAGGATGTGACTTACATAATACATGAGCTTATGCTCGTATCCTTTTGCTCTGATAAGTACGAAGGATAGGGTTCGATCACTTATGGAAAGGTATAAGTAAAGCTCTTCACCAAGGATTGGTTTTGACAATACTGGCAAATTTCAGAGGAATTCTTTTAGTTTTTTAGAAGTAGCCTTGCAATTGGGTGTCTAGTGGAATTTTGCTGGACTTTTTAGGAGTTTGAAAAACTCAAAGCATTTGTTTGTGCTCTGTGAGAGGAGGCAACTTAAGACGACAATCTTGCCAGTAAGTCTTTGGACTTCTTTGATTTTTTATGGGGCTTTCATGTCTTTGATTTCTTGGATTTTATTGCCTTCGATGCCTATTTTTGTGACCATGTATCCGAGGAACTTCCTAAACCCTATACCGAAAACACATTTTTGAGGATTGAGCTTCATCTGGTACTTCCGTACCGTGTTAAGTATTTTACGGAGGTTGGTAATGTGGTCGGCTTTTGTCTTGCTTTTGATTATCATATCATTAACATAAACTTTGATGCTTCTTCTCAACTAGGGCTTGAAAATTGTAGTTATTAGGTATTAGTAGGTGGCTTCTATGTTCTTCAGTTTAAAAGGCACGACCCTATAATAGTATGTATTGAAGTCTGCAACAAAAGAGGTGTAGACTTAATCCTTGGGGGCCATGTGGATTTGTTTAAAGCTAGGATAGACATCCATGAAACTTATTTAAATGTGGCTAGTAGTAGAATCGATGAGTTGTCAATCATTGGGAAAGGGAAATAATCTTTTGGGCATGCTTTGTTCAGGTTGGTATTGTTACAAACCATAACCATGAACAGATAAGGTCGGTCGCTGGATGATTCTAAGCTTGTAGAAAGCTTAAAAGGGGTTAATGAGGATAGGTACAAAAGGGTGAAAGCGAATAATGAAAACAGTAAGCAAAACTCACGAATAGTTCTAGAGGATATGATGGTAATGGAATTTTCGATGACTCACGGCATAATTCGATATGATGTACGAATTGGTCCAATGAGTTTACTTGCCACCTAACCTTGCTTAAGGGAAAGGATAAGAGTGATGCGGAGAGTAAACAAATAGTGTTTACGCAAGGAAGAAAGTACTCAAGTGTATTGAAGGTAATCTGATCTGTTACAGCTACAAGTACAAGGATATTTATACCTATAAGTTAGGGAAACTTGCCCAAAAGGGAAAAGACAATAAGGACATTTTCTAAAGAAGCAATGTATACGATACAAGAGAGTAAAAATGAACATACAAGGAAAATAAGCATTGGTGCTATAGATTCTACACATGATACTGTATACTTGGCGATGCTGCATTAGCGAGGTTGTTAGGGGATGCGGAAAAAAAGTATGGATAGATGGGGTTGTCTGAGTAGGGGTGGCTTAGTCAGTTCGGATTCTCTATTTCTCGGCTTCTTGGCAAGAATGATGTTGAGTGATAGGTTAGCTTGGCACTAGAGTGTAATCATCAACTCAGCATGCCATAGAATAATAGGCAGTCATACGGTGTGGCATTAAAGGTAACTTGGCAAGGAAGTACTTGGCCTCGTCAGGGGTTGGTTGGAACATAAGGATTTGTTATGCCAGCCCCTTTAGTCCTCAAGCTCGGCTATTGGTTAAAGGTCCTGTAGCTTGATTCCCATCATTCCCTTCAGGTTGTTTTGGATTTGGGATCAAATCTGAATGGTGTTCACTTAGTTCTCCGTCAAGCTGATATGGATTAGGGTCGACAATGTTAAAGGCATCAGAAACCCCATAGTTCTTAGGCAGTTCCAACCTATAGGTGTTGTTACTAATTTTCTGAAGGATTTTGAAAGGTCCTTTTGCTTTTACAGATAATTTGTTCTTCCTTTTGATTGGGAATTGTTCCTTACTGAAGTGTAACCATACTAAGTCTCCCAGTTGAAATTGTTTGGTCGACTTACCCTTAGTCTTTTCTTGCATTCTTCTAGCAGCTTGGTTGATGTGCTGATGACCTTATCATAGATGTGTTGAAGAGATTGTGCTCTGGCCAAGGCATTGGGGTCCTCTTACGCGGGTGTTGGTATAGGGGCATGGTTGAGGGGCAATTCGGGATTGAATCCATAGACCACTTTGAAGAGAGTCTACTTAGTGGTGTCATGTACGGTTTGGTCATAGGTAAACTTGACCACTGGCAAGCAAATGTCTCAATAAGCCAAGTTCTTGCCTAGTGCAGCTCGGAGCAGTAAACCTAAAGTACAATTAATCACCTCTGTTTAGCTGTCGATCTGGAGGTGATATGAGGTACTGAAGAGAAATTTGGTTCCTAGCCGATGCTACAGGGTTCTCCAGAAGTGGCTTAAGAATTTTGGGTCTCTATCGGAGATTATACTCCTTCATACACTATGTATCTACACAACCTCTTGTAAGAAAAGAGAAGCAATAGTTGAAGCATCGTTAGTTTTGGTATAAGGCATTAACTGTGTCATCTTATTGAACCGATCCATGACGACCATTACAGAATCTTTGCCTTGGGTAGTTCGCTGTAGTCCGAGAACAAAATCCATGCTTAGTTCAGTCTACGGCTTTGTTGGAACAAGTAGGGGCCTTCCTTTCCCTTGTTCGGCTTGGTACTTGGCTTTGTTTGCATATAGCATAGCTTTCGACAACTTGGTGCACATCTCTCTACATTGTCGGCCAAAAGAATCGACCATTCAATAGTTCACAGGTCCTCTTCTCTCCAAAGTGTTTGGAGAGCCCTTCGCTGTGGGCTTCCCTAATTAATAAATTTCATAAGGAACGAGTTAGCATGCACAGTTTCCCCCCTCAAAATAGATAGCCATCCTCCACATAATACTTGTCTATTGTCCTCCCATCTACGTATTGCGAAATTATTGGTTCAAAGTATAGATCCTGGAGTACTGCTCTTTGATACTCAAAAAACTAAATAGCTTAGGCTACAATTTTGATAACAGCGCATGCCTCCTCAAAAGAGCATTTGCAACTACGTTGCTCTTTCCTTGTTTGTACTTTATCACAAAATTGAACCCTTCAAGGAATTTAACTCATCTCCCTTGCTGCTTTGACAACTTGGTCTAACTTTGGAGGTACCTCTGCGATTCATGGTTAGTATATATGACAAATTCTCTTGGCAGTAAGTAATGTTGCCATACTTGCATTGCTTGGATTAGTTCCAAAAGTTCCTTGTCATACATGGAGTAATTCAGTTATGATCTTCAAAGCTTCTCACTGTAGAAGGTAATTGGTCAGCTTTCTTACATCAGGGCAGTGCTTATTCTAACACCCGATGCGTTACATTCCAGCTAAAAAATTTTGTCGAAGTTAAGTAGTACTAACACCGGGGCAAAGGTTAATATTTCTTTTACGTTGGCAAAACTCCTCTCCTGCCTTTCTCCTTATTGGAAGTTGGTGTTCTTCTTTGTTAGCTTGGTAAGTGACGCAGTGATGATGATGAAATTCCTGATAAACCATTTGTAAAACGAAGCCAGTCTATGGAAACTTCTTATGTCAACACAAGTAGTAGGAGTTAGCCACTCGATAATTGCTTTGATCTTCTCATCATCGACTCGTAAGCCTCCTTTGTTGACTACATACCCAGAGAATATCACTTCTTCCTAGCAGAGGCAACATTTCTTTAAGCTGTCGAATAGTCTTTCAGCATGAAGGATATCTAGGACTGCTTTGAGATGATCACAGTAACTCGACATGTCGGCACTGTAGACCAGGAAGTCGTCAAAGTACACTACGATACACTTCCCTATGAGATGTCTCAGTACACGATTCATATGTCTCATGAAAGTGCTTAAGGCATTTGATAAGCCGAAGGGTATGACCATCTACTCGTAAAGTCCATGTCGAGTCTTAAATGTAGTCTTCCACTCATCTCCTGGTCTCATGCAGATTTGATGGTAGCAAGATTTAAGATCAATCTTGTTGAAAATCTTGGCTCCATTCAACTCTTCAACATGTCTTCAAGCCTTCGGATCGGATACTTATATTTGATCATAATTTTGTTCACGGCTCAGTTGTCAACATACATTTGGTAGGTTCAATCCTTCTTCGGTACTAGGAGTGTAGGCATGGCACATAGCCTCTCTCTAACAACTTATTGACGTAACGTTAGAGTTCAGAGGCCTGCTCGAGATTCAGCCTATACGTTGGCTTATTTGGCAGTGTAGTACCGAGTACTAAGTTAATGTAGTGCTCTATGCCTCGAGTTGGGGGCAACCCCTTAGGTAACTATTCTGGGAATAGGTTGGTATAGTCATCAAGCAACTCCTTGATTTCCTAGGGAAGCTTACCTTACTCCTTTATTTCCAATAGTCACTTAACCTACAATAGGGTCGATTCGTCAGCATTGATGGCCTCTCAGAGCTCGGCTTTACTCATCATCAAAGCCTTCTTCAATCCACGAGCAAGTTTTGTTTGCAACTTGTTAACTTCTCTCGGCGGCATCAAATTCAGCATGATCTTCCGGTCATCCTTCTCGAACATATACGTCTTCCTGTAGTTGTCATGTATAACCCTCCTATCAAACAACTACGACCTACCCAACAACATGTGAGAAGCACACATAGGTAGTATGTCGTAGAGGATTTGGTCAGAGTAATTCCCGATAGTATCGGTAGTAGTATTTGCCGAGTGACATGTGATGCTCCTTTCTCATTCAAACGATGCAACTTGTATGGCTTGAGATGTGTAACAGTTGGTAGCTTCAGTTTGGAAATAAGATCAGTCGGTGTTGCATTGGTGCAACTTCCATTATCTACAATGAAAGCACACATCTGACCATTCACTTTGTAGGTGGTATGAAACAAATTCTCTCTTTGCTTCTCCTCTTGTGAGGGTTTTATGCTCATAGTGCGCCGGATAACCATGAGTAACTAGTCTAAGTCTTTAGGAAACATGTCCTCCTCACTTAGTTTTTTCTCGGTAGGAACCTCTTCCTCCTGGGGTTCCTCATTCGTAATCTCTACTTCTAACTTCGGGATGTCTCCCTTAATGACATCGTCCTTTGATTCGGGTATTGAGTAGCTAAATGTCCAAACCCTTGACACTTGAAGCACTTGATTTGGCTGGTTGCCCCTTCTCATACATTCAGGTAGGCAATACATCTTCAGGTCAGCCTTTTTGCTTGGCTTGATACTAGACTGAGCTCAGTGACTTGTCTGTCTTAGTTGGCTAGTCGACATTCTAGTCGTTGCTCGACTCCTTCTTTGCCTCTCTACTCATTGGGTAATCTTAATAGCTTTATCCATTGTGTCAAAATGTTAGAGCTCTACAATATCTCGAATGTCTCCTCTCAACCTAGTAACAAATCTTGAGATTGTTCGAGTTGATGGTTCCTTCGCTTCGCAACGCATCATAAGCATTTAAAATTCTTGAATATACTCATCAACAGTTTAGCCTTCTTGTCTCAGTTTCTGAAGCTAAGTGAAAGTATCTTAGAGATATGTTTCCGGCATGAATCTGCTTTTGAGTAATCTCTTGATCTCGGGCTAGGTGTTAATCTCTCGGTACCCCTCTCTTCTTCTCATGGCCTGAAACTTCTTCTACCACATGGCAGCATATCCGGTGAATTCAATAGCAACAGTCATCACTTTCTCATAATCCTTATATTGATAGTAATTAAATATATGCTTTACCTTCTCTTCCTAATCTAGGTACTCGTCAGCATTCCCAGATCTAATGAAACTTGGAATCCGAAGCTTCACATGGTCGGATGATCTGGGGACTTGTATACGCTCCTCTTTAAAATACTCTTCTTCCTTGTCATCAAGCTTTCTTAAGTCTATCTTTCGCCTTACTTATTTACCAACTCTTCCAACTCAAATTAGTCGAGCTAGGTTTGGACCTATAACAGGTTGAGCAGCTTATGGAGTATTTTGTGCGGCCTTAGTGGGTTGGCAAGACAATGCATGAACAGCTTGGGTTAGATCTACCAAAAGGTTAGCTACCTCATCAAGTCTTTTGTCAGTGCTTCTAGGAGTTCTTTGAGATTGTTGTCCATGGTGGATAACTCTACTGTCATCGCCAGTATTAACATTCATATGTGGGTTTGTCATTTTTCCTCACATATTCAAAATTCAAACAACACTTCAGGAAGTGAATAGCTAATAACACAACAATTAAATGAACACAATAACTGACTTTGTTTCACACACACAAAACAAAGTACAATAGAACTTCAAGAAAACTAATTATAGTTCACACAAAACCTTTGCTCTGATACTAAGATGTGGTGAACCGTGACCAAGAACAGGCAAGGCTGGTTACTCGATGGGTCCAAGCTTGCAGAAAGCTTGAAATGGGTTAATGGGGATAGGTACGAAAGGGTGAAAGCGAATAATGAAAACAGTAAGCAAAACCTAAGAATAGCTTCAGAGGATATGATATACCAATGGAACTTCCGAGGACTCATGACATAATTTAATATGATGTACAAATTGGTCCAATGAGATTACTTACCACCTATCCTTACTTAAGGGAAAAGATAAGAGTGATGCCGGGAGTAAACAAATAGTGTTTACATAAGGAAGAAAGTACTCCAGTATCTTGAAGGTAATTTGATTTGTTGCAGCTAAAAGTATAAGGGTATTTATACCCATAAGTTAAGGCAATTTGCCTAAAAGGGAAAAGACAATAAGGACATTTCCTAAAGAAGTAATGTACACGATACACAAGGGAAAAAATGAATATACAAGGAAAATAAGCATTGGTGCTACAGATTTTACATATGATACTGTACATGTGGCAATGTTGCATTAGCAAGGTTGTTAGGAGATGCGAACAAAAAGTACGGATAGATGGGTTTGTCTGAGCAGGGATGGCTTAGTCAGTTCGGATTCTTTATCTCTCGGCTTTTTGGTAAGGATGATGTCGAGTGATAGGTTGGCTCGGCACTAGAGCGTAATTACCAACTTTGCATACCACATAATAATGGGCGGTCATATGACATGGCATTAAAGGTGACTCGATAAGGAAGTACTTGGCCTTAGTAAGGGTTGGTTGGAATATAAGGGTTCGTCGTGCTAGCCCCTCCAGTCCTCGAGCTTAGCTGTGGGTCCGAGGTTCTATAGCTTGATTCCTATTAGGCATAATCTATGCAAAATCTCCATTAACCACTTGACCTTTTGACGAAGACCATGTTAGCGAGATAAGTAGGGTACCTCTCTTCCTTGATGAAACCAACCTTTAGAAGTTTTGGCACTTCTTGTTCGATCACAGCTTGCCATTCTAGTGCAAAATGTCTTCTTTTTTGCTTTACGGGTCAAATGTGTGGGTCGACACTTAAGTGGTGTGTGGCCTTGGGAATGTTTATTATTCCTGGTATTTCATCTAGAGACGTCATATAAACGTACGTAGGAATATGGTCATCTCTTGCTTTTTGTTAGGAGACAAGGATGTACCTATCTGAGTTGTTTGATCGAGGTGATTGTTGTATTAGATGGGTTTGGTCTTTTTAGTAGGTTCACTACGGGGGGCTCGTGGAGTTGTTGAGGAAGACTCAATGTGTATGATTTTATCATGGGAGATTTCACTGAGACATAAATTTCAAGATAGCTATTGGTCTATGCATGCGAATCTAATCTTTGTAGGTGTAGGGAACTTCTTTGAAGACTTCTTTAGCTTATGCATCTGTCAAGCTTGTTGAGGATAAGGCATTTGATGATGGTACCATATGGTGACCAGTGGTCGACGACTACTAAGTCGGTGAGGTGCGAAGTGATGTAGCCATCGTTAACTAGTTTGACAGGGAGGGTGATGAGTGCTTTTATTAGGACTATTTTTTCTCTATAGCTTACCAAGCTCTAGTGATATAGGTAAAGCTACTTGTTGAGTATTTCCGTCATCTGTTTGTAGGCCTAGAAGAAAAGTATGTTGGTTGAACTTCCATTGTCTACTAATGTCTTGGGTACATCGAAGTACCCTATCTAGGTGTTGATGACTAAGGGGTTGACATGAGGATACTGGATGCTTGCTTTATCATCTTTAGTGAATGATATGGTGGTGTCTAAGCGTGGTTTCTTTAGTCGAAAAAAGAATACCTCATGCTTTGGTTGGGCAGGGTGTGCCTCGTCTAAGAGGTTCGGTTTGCTAGTAATTGTTTGTAGTTACCCTTAGCGGCCTCTTTGCTCCATGTTGTCTTATTAGTTTTATTGTTGGAGCTATGGTTGTTGTTGTTGTTGTTGAGGCTCTGATATAGGGCCTTTAGATTGGGTGGGGGAGGTTCCTTTCATTAGTGATGAGGTGGTCGATGTGGCCCTTGTGAACTAGACCTTCAATTGTGTTTTTGAGATGATGGCACTCTTTGGTATTGTGACCTCATGCTCGGTGGTAATCGCAGTACTTGTAGGAGGCTAAAGCTTTGAGTGTTTCTTGGATGGGTGGTGTTGTAGGAAGGTGTTCATAGACTTTGTAATATATTTCACCAAGGGGGCGGTTGAGTAGGGTATAAGTAGGGAAATTCGCAAATCTTTGCCCGAGTCTTTTTGGCCATTCTCAGAAGGAGGAAGGGTCGTCGTCTTTAGGAGCGAAGTGATCTTTTGCGAATATGGTGCATTGCCTATTACTCTTAAGGTGGGCTCGGATGGCGTCCTCTTGTGTTACATACTGCTTGGCGAGATTCATAAACTCTTGAAAGGTCTTAGCTTGGTGTAATACCGTAGCTTCGAAGAGTTTACTGCTTGGGTTTAGGTTGTACATGATGGCTTGAAGTGCAGTGCTTGATTCGACTTTTAGGATGAGGAGCTTAGGGTGAATGAAGAGCTCCAAGTATGCGCGAAGTACTTCGTTGGGATGTTGTTGCACGGTTTATAGGGTAGAGGAGTCCCTGCATGATACCTTGCTACTTAAGAAGTGATACTGGAATCAAGTGGCTAAATTGTTGAAGGAATGAATGCTGTTTCCTGGGAGTTGATTGAACCAAATGAGCATAGCCTTTGTTAAGGTGCTTAGAAACGCCTCGCACATTATTGTATGGGAGAATTTGTGAAGGCTCATCATGGTGCAAAAATGTGCTAGGTGATGGTTTGAATCACTAACTCCGTCATAACTATTGAGGTGAGGGAGGTGTATACCTTACAATTAGGTTTCTTTGAGGATGCCCATAGTAAATAGGCTTTTATTGACAGCTATACTCAATTACCTTATAAAGGACTCTAGTCGTTTTTTATCGCGTAGGCTGGATACGTGACATGTGTGTTTGTCGAGCTCTTAATCATTCATGTCATCTAAGTGTTTTGGTTACTGCTTAAGAGAGCGAGGTATATGCACTTTGCTTGCTTCGGAAGGAGTGCTGAGGAAGTGCACCTTGCTACAATTATTGTTAAGATGGTTATGTAAGTCCAGGGGAAGATGTTGCTCGTTAGGAGAGACATCGCGTGGGCATACGAGGTTGATGGGTGGTGTGGGGGAGCATCTAAGACACTTACGTTGGTGAGTAGAAGAGTTGGTCGCAGTGTCTTCAAGGTGATTTTTGTCGTTGGGGTTGAGTTTTTCTTTGCACTTTGAGTAAGCATAAGTTGTTGTCTTAATTACGCATTTTCTTGTAGTTTTTTTGGCATTTGTTTCCATGAGTTGTTGGAGCATAATTTTTACTTGCTCCATGTTTGAGGGTGGTGGCTCTATTGGTAGCAGTGGTGGATTTATGGCTATTTGGTCTCCATCGCTTGTAGTGGCTCTTTGACTACGATTTGCTGAGGAAGATGAGGACAAATCTTGTGTGAGCACTATGGAGGGTGGCTGGGCTCACCTAGGGCTTCTAAGGGCTCTTTGAGTGGGGGATGCTACTCAGTCATATCTAAGGTGTGTGCGAGTAGCCTGGTGGGCCTTCATAGTCTGGGCTGGGTCCGGATGATGATTTGTGAGATCTAGGTCTAGTTGCTTTAATGGGTTTGGCCGGTAAGAGTCCTCATGATAGGAATCAATCGTCAATAGGTATACATAATTTATTTGATTTAGTTTGATACGATTAGTTAATTTGTTAATTCCATAAAATAAAAAAAAAATCACAAAACTAAAAAAAAAAATACAGTATTGACTTTGTATGTTATCAGCTTGAATATTTCTTATTATTTTTACTAGGTTATGTTGGATTATTATTATAAGTTGCATAGTTAGTAGTTTTAAATTGCATGATATAATATATATATATATATATATATTTAGGATGTTTGATCGTACATGTATGGTGTTAGTGCGACAATTAGCATGAAGATTGGACAGGATGACTGATCATGTTAATTAATGAATGTGCTAATCATCGATATGTTATTTGATCAATATTTTATGTTTGCATCTTGTTAACTAAAAAATCATCTTTCTGTTGAAAATTGCACTTTCATCACATTTGTATTGTTTTTATCATAAAAAGCTTGCTTTCATCAAAATTCGTACAAAATCATATTTGCACTACCTTTAAATGAAATTCATGTTTTCTTTTTTTCCCTTTCCATGAAACTTCATATTTTTTTTCATTAAATTTGTATTGCGTCATATTTTTTGCTACAAAAAATTGCATTTCTCTTGCATAAAATTAGCATATTCTTAATAAGAATTACATTCTTTTCAAATATTCGGCATGTTTTAGGGTCTTTTCTCATAAATCATGTTTGTAGACACTTAATTTTTTTAAAAAAAATTAATTTCACATTTTATCAAAATTAGAGTTCTTTTCTAGTTTTTTTTTTTAAGGGAATAAAAATTAAATTAGGACATTTTAGAAAAAATAAAAATCATGAAAAATGTAAACCTAGACGTTTTTCTTTTAGCCCACTATTATTGTTACAACTTTGGGGAGGAGCCCTTGAATTTAATTTATCCCATTAGAGGCAAGTATTTATACCACTTTGGTACAACATCCTTGGCACCTTAATGTTTTTTCAAAAATAAAAATAATCTAACCTTTAAAGTTTTCTATAGGAAATGGAAAAAAGGATTATGATAGTTCGATTCCAATTAGTGGATATGTAGGCCTCTATGGGGCAACCTATAAAAAATAAAATAAAAAGATATTCCAAAAGTTAGAAAGATTGGAAAAAAAAAACCCTCAGTTTATTTATTTACTTTTTACGTACTATTCAATTATATATATTTATTTAAAAAATAAAAAGGGAGTTAAAATCTTAAATAAAGCTTTTTAGTCATATTTCTTGAAAATTTTGTATCTAACCTTAGGGTTTTAATAAGATAAACTTCTAGTTAGGTTTTTTTTTTTTAATAGAAAATTCTTAAAATAATGATTGAAATTAGGCTATCCATCTATTTAACCCTAATTTCCCATTTTTCCAATTTAGTATGATGGTGACTCCCATTTTTAAACTAAAAAATAGGATGCTTTCTAAAAAATTTTCCTCAATTTTATATTAAGTATCTTATATTAAGTTTGTTGACGAGTTTCGATTTGCATTATTTTATATAGTGATTTAGTATGATTTTCCTTTGCAATATGAGTTTATTTTTAGAAAATAATACTTAATTGAGTAAAATCTTATTTTCTAGGTTTTGAAATGATCTACATAAGCAAATGAGAAGATATAAATAGGTTTAACTCAATTTGGAGCCAAAACAAGAAAGTTATGAAGGTTTAAAAATTAATACAATCGAACGATATGGCTATATCGTTTTTAGGAAAATTTGAATCCAATTTTAAATGACCATAGCTAGTTACACGACTAAGGACATGACCATGTTGTTGGTTGTGTCGTTCCCAATTTTGAGAAAAAAAAAAGAGAGTGTAAAGATGTATGGATAGTTAGTTACACGACTAGGAGACATGGTCATGTCCTTGATTATGTCAGTTGTAGTGGCCCTTATTTTTCTTGCCTCCTATATAAAGCTTCTTTATGTTTTTCTAGAGATAACTTTTAGCAATTTTTAGAGAGCTTTTCAAGATAAGAACACTTAAGAGAGCAAGATAAATCAAGACTTCAAGATTTAAGCTTTTCTTTAATTTCATGACTTACTCTTTTACCTTTCCTTACTTTTTAATACAAGATTTTTATTTTATCATGCGTAGAAAGTAAATCCTTTGTATCTAGATCTTGTGGAACCTAGATTTATTAATGTGACATGGGTTTTTATTAAATCTAATTGATTATTTATTTTCTTTCTTGATTCAACTTCCTGTACTTAATTCTTTATATTGTTATTTCTACAGATAGTGATCTAAATTTTGATATCTTATAAGATAATCGAAAGATTTTTCATAAGATTAGATCTAGGTATGACTAATAAAGATTATTGCATGATTAGAGATAATTTGTAAGATCGTTTTGGAATTTTGATTTATATCGTAGAGAATTTGTTGTGCGATAATGCGGATAGTGATCTAAACTTTGATATCTTAGAAGATAGTATGTTGGCGTTGGCTAGTGTACGTTAGGAGAAGTATGACACCTTTGACCTAAGTACCTTTGCCTATTTACCACCTTCAGCTACCTTATTATATTACTCTAGGTCTTCAAAGAATGAGTCTTTTAACTCCCTTTCAGAGAGTGGTTATTTAGGACACATGGAAGAGTTTTTGAATAATGGAGAGAGTAAGTTGGTGATTAAAGGAGAAAAGGTGTTGGAAAATTTAGAGGATCCTATTAGCCATGAATGTGAAGCAAAGTGTTTTAAGAGTGGAGATGAGTTGGGGGAGAACACTAATGTGACCTTTATTTCCTACAATCTCGAAGTGCTTCATAACATTAGTGAAGAGGTTAACATTAAAGAGGTTGACAAACGAATTAATCTAATTGATATAAAGTACTCTTTATTTTCTTATTATGAATCTTTTACAAGAGAAGTGATGCTTGAGATGGAATTCCTAGAACTTCCAAAATATGTTGTTGAGTTTAACGAGATAGCTATTGTTAAATCTTCTCCTATTGCTAAAACCACCTTGAGTGATTTCAAGGGAATGAAGCCATCCTTAAGTATATATTTATTGAGAAATGAGTTTTGTCTCATGGATACTTTCCTATGGGACTCTGGTGGAGGTAACCTAAACTATTTGTTTGATTACGTGATTTTAATTTTTCATTTATGCACTTAGAAAATTTTAAGTCATTATTCATTTTAGCATTTGCACATTTAATTCATTTTTTGTTTCGCTTTGTTTAATTTAATCTAATTTCCTAAACATAGGATTTTATTCCCAAAAAAAAAAGAAGGGTGCATACAATAGGTTACATGGTTTAGAGATACAATCGTGTCTTTGACTGTATCGCTCCTAAGTAGCCCTCCACATGCAGCTATAGCAGATTACATGGTTTAGAGACATGGTTGTGTCTCAAAGCGTGTCATTCATAGGAGCCTTCACTTTGCAAATTTAGGTGCGACTATAGTAGGATACACGATCATGAGATATAGTCTTATCTCGAGTTGTGTCATGGCTAATTCTTAAGGCTTTGCAAGACATTCAAGCCTTTATCTCCATTTCATTTCATACAAAAGCACAACATCCTCTCTTCTCTACACTCTCTCATACGCCCAAACACACATTCAAGCACACACTCACTTATAATCTTGCATTCATACACCAACTGAAGATGCTCAATTTGCACTATACTTCAAGAATCTGAGTAAATTCTTGGTCTTTTTCTTTCTTTAATTTTTTGTAAAAACTCATTTAGATTTCACTTTTGTATATGCTAAAGTTGTTGGAACTTAAGACTTTTGCATGTTGGTACTTATTTAGTGTGTGTTATGATAAATTTTACTTGTTTTGAAAGTTGGGTAGTAATTCACATGTAAAACATAATCGTGTTCTTGATTTTGGTGTTAAATCTAGATTTGAAAAGACATGATTATTCATATGATCGTATCGATTATCATGCATTATAGGGCGCATGGAATTTCCTCTTGCATGTATGGAATTTAATTTTTCTACACATGGGTATGATTCTTGCAACTCAATTAAGTTATCAAGATTTGGAGCTTTTGATGCTAGAAAAATGTAAGAAACATTCATTTGTTATGCTAGGATTACTTTGTGTAACATGGGTTGTGTGATTACATGACAATTTCTTCAAAATCCTAAACACTATAGCATGTCTACCATGTGATCGACAAAATTCCCTAGTGACTTTTCTTATACTTTCTTCTAAATTTGTGTTTACTTCTTATATTGTTTTTCATTCTAAGTGTGGGGAAGTGTTGGTGATCATTTGTTGATCATGAGGAGAAGGCTGCTTAAGAGGAGAGAACGATGGTGATTTCATTGATGATGATTGAGGGGATGTAGCTGTTTTTACTTTCATGTTATTTCCTGTGATGTACTTAGGTTTCATAGGCTTGGTTTTCTTTTAGACTCTTTTACTTGTTTTAGGATTTTCTTTTGCTTTTCTTTTTTTTTTCTTTTCTCTTTTATGTTTTCTTTTGTGTTTCGATGGAAGGATAGTGTTTGTTGCTCAAACGTCTTGGAACTGAAGGTTGAAGCTTTTGGATGGAGATGTTAATTTTTAGACTTGCAAATTTGGTGTTGGTTACGTAATGAACTGCTGACCAACGGTCTCATTACTTGTGCACAGCTCCGAGAACTCCAATCCCTCACCCGATAAATTTTCTCTCGGCAACTTACTGATGACGAGAAAGTTTATGTTGAAGGAATGTGGCTGAACTCCTTGAGTTCCCTTAATTATCGTACGTTGATCTGTATACTCAATACTGATGATGCCGACCATTCCCTTGCCGAGGACCCTGTGCTAAGTAATCTGACTAAACGCTACCGAGAAACTTACTTAAATGGTCAAATAGTTTTCTCTCAGCATGTCGCCATCTCTCATGTCTTGGCCCTTTATTGCCTCAACATTTTGACCCCTTTCGCTTGCTATGCTCAGAGAATATTCATATGGGACCAATGTTGCACTGCTACCTGCCATCTCGTTTGACATTATATTACTTTTCCATTTTTTTTGATGTTTTGTCCTTTTTACTCTTTTTGGCATGTACTGGGAATCCCTTTTTTGTTTATACTTTCTTGTCATTTCATTATTTGTAATGCCACCCTAGGGACTTACTAGTCTTTTTCTTTTGTAAGCCGCAAATAACTTACATTTTAATATTGAATATTTTGTTCTTATGAGACAATCTTCTCCAAGTCCATATTTCACACACTCTTATCTAATATTGCCGAGTAGCTCAAAATTAGTGGCGGGTAGACTTTGACATCAACTACTCTTGTTCGGTTGCTGACCATTTCTCTCTAATTTTCTTTGATATCTCGAAGGACCCATTTCAATTCAAATCTGCCTCAGTAAGTCTTAGTGATAACTGAGCTCCCAGCCATACCATATATTCCTAGTATCAGAGCTTGAGGTTGAGGTCGAGGTCGAGGTCGAGGTCGAGGTTGAGACTGAAAGCTGTGCAGTAATAGTCAGTCTATTGTTCGAGATACTGTATGTAATTGTAGCCATTTGTATTAAGTGTAGTTATTGAAATTTTGTGTTAGGAATGTCGAACCCTAGTGTACAGGGAGAGATTCACGATGTTGAAAGTGATGCTTATGGTTATGGTCGAGTTATGTAACAAACACCACGTACTACTGATGAGCAGATATAAGATCTTGTTTCTATTGTAGCCAATTTAGCTATTTCGGTAAACAGGGTCTTAAAGAATGGACTGTGTGAGAGAGTTGCTGAGTAGGGCCGAGAAATGAGAGATAGGTCGAGGAGCTAGATGAACGGGCGAGCTTTAGAAGCCTTTCCAGTGAACCATGCATCACTGCGACGTGCCGACAGAGTCACGAGGAGAAGGTTAGAGTTGGACGAAGTAGAAGAGTACGAAGAAGAAGAAGACCAGTATGTTGGGATTAATGAGCGAGAGCTTATAGCACCAACAGGTGTCAAACATTTTAAGGTACAGATTCTGAACTTCAATGGGTTTAGTAGTGCTGATGACTACCTGGACTAGGAAGAGAAGATAAAAAAGATATTTGACTTTTATGGTTATGAAGATGCTGTCTGCGTTAGAGTGGTTACGTTAGAATTTTTTGGATATGTGGCAATGTGGTAGAAGAAGCTACAGAATGTTTGCCTGAGGACCCGACATGAGGTCCAAAAATGGAACGAGATGAAGAGAGTTCTAAGGAATAGGTTCGTTCTCGAATACTATGAACATGACACTTTTCGACGACTCTAAGACTTAAGGCAAAGTAACCGATCTGTAGACGACTATGTCCAAGAGTTTCAATTGCTCATGATAAGTTATGATGTTGACGAGCCTGAGACCAAAACTATAGCATGGTTCATCTTGGGACTCTAAGTTGAGATTGGTCACATCGTGGAATTGCAAAGCCTCATAACTTTGGATGAAACCATCTGCGTAGCCTAAAGAGTTGAAAGGCAATGGTGGAACCAAGCTAGTTGAATGTCGAGTAATCAAACCATAGTGCCAAATAGGACTGGCTTACCGAGTAGACCAAGGAATGATAGGGCGTCAGTGTTAAACGGTTTCGAGATGGAACATCGAAGTCATGTGTCGAATCGAGCAGACAAGGGCTGAGGTAAGAGCAAGACTAAAGAACCTGAGATTTGAAGAGACCAGAGTCGGAGTTAAGGGAGGAAAACCTGAGAAATTAAATGTTTTAAATGCCTTGGCTATAGATATGTGGCTAGTCAATGTTCGAATTGCCGAATCATGACCATAAAGGGAGACAAGCCCCAGTTTGAAGTAGAAAGTACGAGTGAAGGAGAGAAAGAAGTGGCAACCGGTCGGATGATGGAAGAATTTGAGGAAGATTAGGAGGTCGAGATATCCCTTGAAGGTGGAGCCGAGTATTGCTTTGTTGTTCGGCAATCTCTCAGTACTTTTATGGCTAATGAAAATGAGCAAAGAGAGAACCTCTTTCATACAAATTGCTGGGTGAATGGCAAACTATACACTGTGATCATTGACGGAGGGAGCTATATCAACGTCATCGTACAAGGGTTAGTTAAAGCCTTGAAATTGCTGACTATTCTATACCCCAAGTTGTATAAGATTCACTGGCTGAACGAGAAAAAAGGATTACACGTTTTTGAGCAAGTCAGAATGCCGATTACTATTGGTGATAGGTATAGAGATGAGGTAATGTGTGATGTCCTTCCCATGTGTGCATCTTACATATTACTCGGCCGATTGTGGCTATTTGACTTGAGAGTGTTACATGATGGGTATAGAAATACCTATATGTTTCAAAAGGACGGGAAGAAAGTTGTATTGATACCTATGAGTCCTAAGGAAGTGTAAGAAGCCTAGGAAAAGGTTGCCAAATCCTTGCAGCGGAAGTTCTTGGTAATTTCCCGAGCTTAGTTTGCACAAGAGGTCAAGGTCAAGGTCAAGGCCAAGGATTATGCACTCTTCTTGGTCAGGAGACTCTTAGAGGTTAGAGAGGTCTAGAACTTGCCTGCTGAAGTGCAGTAGTTACTTTAGGAATTTTTTGACCTCTTCCCTATTGAGATGCTGAAAGGATGACCTCTCTTAGGAGGAATTGAGCATTGCATCGATCTTTAACCTAGAGCAGCCCTGTCGAATCGACTCGCCTTGCCGAATCGACCCGCCTTACTGAATCGACCTGCCTATACGCTTAATCCTGAACAGGCGGTCGAGTTGAAAAAGCAAGTTGTTGAGTTGGTAGATTACAAATATGTCTATGAGAGCATGAGTCCATGTATCATCCCAGTTGTGCTAGTACTAAAGAAAGAAGGATCATGGAGGATGTGCATTGACAGCCGTGCTATCAATAAGATTACTGTTAGGTACTAATACCCTATCCTGTGGTTGGATGACATGTTCGATGAGTTGCATAGTGTACGCATCTTTTCGAAGATAGATTTAAAGAGTGGCTATCATCAAATATGAATGACACCAAGAGATGGATGGAAAATAGCCTTTAAGACTCGAGATGATTTATTTGAGTGGATGGTCATACCATTTGGTTTAACTAACGCACTGAGTACATTCATGAGGGTCATGAATCATGTACTTAGAACATTGATAGGCAAATGTGTTATGGTTTATTTTGATGATATTTTGGTCTATAGTGCTGACCTTCTCGTTCATGTTGAATATTTGAGATTAGTGTTTAACATACTCCAGGCCGAGAAATTATTTGGCAACCTGAAGAAATGTGCGTTATGTCAAAGTGAGGTTGCATTCCTCGGATATGTCGTTTCAGGGAGTGGAGTTTTAGTTGATGAGGAAAGGTCAGGGCTATTAATGAGTGGCCTACGCCAACTAGTATAGCTGAAGTCAGGAGCTTCCATAGCCTAGCCTCGTTTTATCGAAGATTTATCCAGAACTTCAGCTTCATAACTGTACCGTTGACTAAATTGACTAAGAAGAATGTTGAGTTTAAATGGATAGAAAAGGCTTAGAGGAGTTTTGAAGATGTAAAGTGTAAGTTGACGTCTGCTCTAGTACTTTCCTTACCAAATTTCGAGAAGGTTTTTAAGGTTGAATGTGATGCGTTTAGTGTTGGCATTGGTGCTATCCTTATGCAGAAGTATTGATCCATTGCTTACTTTAGCAAAAAATTGCGAGGTGCTGTCTTGAATTACTCAGCCTACGATAAGGAATTCTATTCCCTTGTTAGTATACTTCAGAACGGGCAACACTATCTGTTGCTGAGAGAATTTATCATCTATTCGGATCATAAATCTCTCAAGCATCTTCGCGGGCAGTAAAAGCTTTCTCAACGTCATGCGAAGTGGGTTAAGTTCTTTTAAACCTTTTGCTATGTCATCAGGTACAAAAAGGGAAGTACCAATATAGTGGCCGATGCACTTTCTCGCCATCATACCCTCATTATGACGTTGCAAGCTAAAGTGCTTGAATTTGGTACTTTACTTGATTGATATGAGCATGACCCACATTTTGGGCCTTTAGTAGCCAAGTGTAGTGATAGAGGAGCTGTGGATGGATTCTACTTGAATGAGGAGTTCTTGATGAAGGGAAAGTAGATTTGCGTGCCGAGTGGTTCTACAAGGGACCTACTGGTTTGAGAAGCTCATGCTAGGGGTCTGGCTAGTCATTTTAGGGAAAAGAGGACGATTAAGATATTGAAGAAGCACTTTTACTTGCCTGGGATGATGAGGGATGTGCACTGAATACTTGAGAAGTGCGAGGTGTATAAGTATGCAAAAGGGAGGAAAGAACCCTACGGAGAATACATACCCTTACCAATTCTTGAGCGACCGTGGATCGATCTAAGTATGGATTTCATGCTTGGCTTTCCCCACACCCTGAGAAGACACGATTTGATCATGGTGATAGTCGATCAGTTCAGCAAGATGGGCCATTTCATCCCTTGCCATAGAATTAATGATGCTTTATTCATTGTTAACCTCTTTTTGCAGAAAATTGTGCGACTGCATGGAGTGCTAAGGAGTATTGTGTCTGACTGTGATTCCAAATTCATGAGCTTCTTTTAGAAGACCTTATGGAGGAAACTCAGTATTAAGATCTTATTCAGTACCTCTCGCCACCCCCAGATAGATGGCCAAACTGAAGTAGTTAACAGAGCTGTTGGTAATCTCTTATGCGCCATTGTTGGAAAGAACTCTCGTGACTGGGATTTATGCTTGCTCATCATTGAATTTATCTACAATTGCTCTACTCATAGCTCCATTGGAACATCACCAATTTAGGTTAGTTACGGACTTAACTCGAACCTACCCCTAGACTTAGTTAACAGTCCAACTATACAAGGGCAGAGTTAATCCGACTTACAGTATGCTGAGGAATTTCACAGGTTGCATAAAAGAATTGCCGAGCAATTGGCCAAAATTGTGGCCCGATAGAAGGAAGTAGGAAGCCACAGAAGGAAACAAATTATTTATGCCCTTGGGGACCTTGTCTAGATCCATCTTAACAAGGAACGCTTCCCTAGCAAGAAGACGAACAAACTATCTCCCAAAGCGGATGGCCCCTACAGGATCTTAAGGCGCATTAATGATAATGCCTATGAGATTGAGTTATCCGAAGGTCTCGGCATGTCTACTACATTCAATGTCACTGACTTAACTCCATATGTGCTTGAAGATGACGACGACCAAGATTTGAGGGCAAATCTTCAACAACCTCGGGGAACTAATGAATTGTCGACCAAAGATCCCATTACTTGTGTAAGGCTTCGAGGACTCCAATCCCTTACCCGATGAATTCTCTCTTAGCAACCTACTGATGACGAGAAAGTTTACGCTGAAGGAATATGGCTAAACTCCTTGAACTCCCTTAATTATCATATGTTGATTTATATACTCGGTAGTGATGATGTTGACCATTCCTTTGCAAAGGACCTTGTGCTAAGTAATCCGATCAAACATTGCCGAGAAGTTCCTACTAAGTGATGAGAGACTCATTTAAACGGCCGAATAGTTTTCTCTTGGCATGTCGCCATCTCTCTCATCCCGGCCTTTTATTGTCGTAACATTTTGACCCCTTTTGCCGCCGACTATGCTCAGAGAATATTTGTATGTGACTAATGTTGCACTGCTACCTGTCCACCTCATTTGACATTGTATTACTTTTCCATTTTTGGTCTTTTTTCCTTTTTACTCTTGATGGTATATACTAGGAATCCCCTTTTTGTATATACTTTCTTGTCATTTCATTATTTGTAATGTTGCTCTAGGGACTTATTATAAATAGTTATTTTCTTTTGTAAGCTATAGATAACTTACATTTTAATACTAAATATTCTGTTCTTGTAAGACAACTCTTTCTAAGTCTATATTTCACATACTCTTATCTAATTTTACCGAGTAGCTTAGGATTAGTGGTGAGTAGACCTTGAGATCAACTTGTGCGTAATATCAAGTATGGTGTCAAGTTTTGTTATGTTCATTGGTGAGTCATATCCTCCGAGCAACTTCACGTTAGCTACTCTTATTCAGTTGTGGACCATTTTCCTCTAATTTTCTTCGATATCTTGAAGGACCCATTTCAGTTCAAATCCGCCTTGGTAAGTTCTAGTGATAATCGAGCTCTTAGTCATACCATTACTTCATAAATTATGGATCATGCAGTTTGTTTTTCAATTTTTAGGGGAGTATCAATTCTTTTTCCCCTCTTACATTCCCTTACTCATAAAGTATTTTGCATTGATTTAGTTTTTATGTGTGACACGATTCGTACATTGAGGATAATGTATGGTTTTAAGTATGGGGAAGGGGATATAGAAGCTTATAGAAGCTTTTGCTACTCAGGATACCAATTTTTTTGCATGCATTTAGCTTAAGTATTTTAGTTGACTTGCAGCTATTTAGAATTGGTAACTTCCAATGGATTAAATTGAATATATTTAAATACTTGATCTTCAATGATTGATTTACACTTTGCAAGAGTTGATTAGCAAAATCTTTATGGAATAAAGTTATAGGTTATTTAGCCTAGGATTTTAGGCCTTAGGATTAGAGAAACATCACTAGTTAGGAGTTAGTCATGATTATTTTTGAACTTGCTTCGATCTATACTTTCTTCTTAAATGACTTTAGAGCACTATAGTCCTTAATAAACAATGGATGAAATTTGTCTTTTAAGAAACCCTTGAAAACTTCAAATAGTTAGAGGAAGAAAGTGAAAAAAATTGCATGAATAATTAATAGTAAAAAGGAAAAATTGGTAAGAATTTGCCTTGACCCTTTAGAAAAGCAAGATTAAATTCCACTACCACTACCAATGTAAGCTTAAAAAATAAATTGGCATGGATTAGCCTTGATCTCTCAAAAGAGTAAGGTTTTTTCCCACAACTAATACAAAGGCTAAGTTGGTATAAATTAGTCTTAGTCCATCATAAGAATGAGATCCTTTTCCTTTGCCAATATAATTGTTCTTAAATAATGTGCTTAATTAACAATATAAATTTAGAGAATTTGAAACCTTCATAATGAAAGTATGAACTAAGGGGATGATCAGAAGATGAGTGGATGTAGCATGTGTTTGCTTTGAATTGTGGTGCTTAGCAAGATTGAAGAGAGGGTTGTAGATATTTTAGCTAAGTAGGTTAAAATTTATATCATTTTTTCTTAATTAGCAAGATGTTAAATTTGATCTTGAGTATGGAAATCCTTAATTAAATGATGTAAGTAAACTTTAATTTACATGGATTAGCTTGTAAACTCTAGTATTTTATGTCCTTTGGACATTGGGAAAATTTTGATTGGAGTTGCAAGTTGATTCTTTTTCTCAGTTAATAGTAATTTTTGGTCAGTTTCCTAGTTAGTGATAGTTTTTAACTTAAAAATTTTTATCATGATTTTTCTTTGATCTATTTGCTTGAGGACAAGCACATTCTCAAGTGCGGGAAAATTTGATGTGTTCCTATTTGCGTATATTTTATATAGTGATTTTGCATGATTTTCCTTTGAAATTTGAGTTTATTTTTAGAAAATGATACTTAATTAAGTAAAATCTTGTTTTCTAGGTTTTCAAACGATATGTGCAAGAAAACGAGAAGATAGAAATAAGTTTAACTCAATTTGGAGCTAAAATGAAAAAGTTGTAAAGGTTTGAAAATTAATACAATCAAACAACATGGCTGTGTCGTTTCTAAGTGAATTTGAAGCTAATTTTAAATGAACACAACTAGTTACATGGCCATATCCTCGATCATGTCGTTCCCAGTTTTGAAAAAAAAAAAAAAACGAGTGTGAAGATGTATGGATAGCCAGTTACATGACTAGGGACATAGATATGTCCTTGGTCGTATTAGTTGTAGTGGCCCTTATTTTTCTCGTCTCTTATATAAAGCTTCTTTAGGTTTTTCTAGAGAGAACTTTTGACAAATTTTAGAGAGCTTTTCAAGATAAGAACACTTAAGGAAGTAAGATACATCAAGACTTCAAGATTCAAGCTTTTCTTTAATTTCATGATTCACTCTTATGCCTTTCTTTACTTTTTGATGTAAGATTTTTACTTTATGATACATAAAGAGTAAATCTTTTGTATTTAGGTCCTGTAGAATCTAAATATACTTATATGATATGGATTTTTATTAGATTTAATTGATTCTTTATTTTCTTTCTTGATTCAATTATGTATACTTAATTCTTTAGATTGTTATTTTTACATATAATGATCTAAACTTTGATATCTTATAAGAGAATTGAGAGATTTTTTATAAGATTAGATTTAAGCATAGTTAATGGAGATTATTGCAAGATTAGAGACAATTTGTAAGATCTTTCTAGAATTTTGATTTATATCATAGAGAATTCATTATGTAATAATATGATCTTTGGTCATGCTATTGAGAATAAATTTTAATAAATGATTTCTAAACTTTAATAGAAAATTCTCTTAGTTAAGAAAGATTAAAAAAGAAATTAGATTATCTTTAGGAAAAATCATACGTTAAATCTAGGGAAAACAAATGTTTAGATACAGTTTTGAATCTTGAGTTAATATACACTTTTATTACTTTCTTGTTTAAGTTTTTGAATAATTCTTAATTAGTTAATTGTTGTAATTTAATTTAGATTCTTTAAGTTTCTTGAACTTGAATTCATTGGTGAGATAATAGAAATCTAGTAAGTATTAGTAATTAAAGTTTTTCAAAGCTCAATACTTAGACTTAATCCGTTTACTACAAATTGATAATTGTACTTACCTAACACTATTTGTCATGTTCAATATAAGTTAAATTAAGAAAAAAATAAAACTTTTAGGCTTGAACCCTTATAACAAAGATATAAGTTTTCAATTGTCTAAAATAACTTTTTAGATTTGTCGGTTTATGAGCATCAAATATTTAAACAGAATGAAGAAAAAACAACAGTGGTAGGATATTGTTCTTGAGGTTGAAATATCAAACAATTAGAACAATAATAATATTAAAGCATAGAAAAGGAGAGAAACATAGACAAACTATTTTATGTAGAATACCTAAAATAAACTAGGATAAAACTATGGAAAGCTTAGTAACAAAAATTTACCATGTTGAAAATAATGATGTTGCGGAGTCTGTCTCTCTCTCTATAAAACCCTAGTGCAAACTTTTTGTGGACCCCTACATGTGTATGACACAAACCACATCATATTTAAAATAAATTACACATGATTATACATTGAATCATGCTTTGGTTGATCCAGAGGCAGCTTTGATACATTATTGGCAATTGTGATGCTTTGGCGATCTGAAACTATGGTTTTGTCGACTAAAATAATCGTGATTTGTGGTTTCTCTCATCCTCAATCGCATGACCTGGGCCATTTACTCCAAAACTCTATTCCATGTCTCTAATTTTACAAGTAGTTGAGCCGTACAACTTCCTAGCTTCAGGAATTGGCTGCAGACCCCAAGAAAGGGCTAACTTCTTTTTTTAAAAAAAAAAAAAGAAAAAGAAAAACAAAAGTCTAACTTCGTATGCCCTTATGTTACATACACGAGAGTTAATATAAATGAATTATTTAAATTGAACAGGATTTTAGGATTACAAACTTTTTTATATGAAGATGGCCGATGGAGTGATGCATGAATTACCACCTCACACCATCATCACAATTTCCACTACCATCAAGTCTTTTCTACTATTTGTCAATAACCACACATCTATCAATACCATCGTTGTCGTCGTCAACACAAAAATTGGGTCCCTATGAATAAAAAACGTGAGGTTAAGAAATGACAGTGGAAGTCTTCTCTAAATGGATTAAAAGACACGAATATGTTTAGAGCATTATCTACAACTCCGGTCAACTGTTATGGACATGTCTCATTACAACTTTTTCGTGTGATAACAACAGACAAAAGCCGATATTGAATTGTAGGGGAATCTTCTAAAAAGAAAAAATCAATCTCCATGGACAAAAAGGCATCCAAAAGTTACATAGAGATAGAGACGAAAGAGCAAGAAAGAGAACACAAAAATAATATGTTATTGCAGTAAAGGCACGTCTTATAGGTACCAAAGCATACCTTCTATTGGCGAATAATCTTCTTAACCTATTTATAAGTGATAATCTGACTTGAGAGACCTATTTTGTTCATTTAAAATGTCGGAAAATCGACGTTTGAAACAAAGTTAGGACAAAATCGATTTCTTTAATTTGAAAGCTAGGGGATTAAATTTTATAATTTATCAATGAAATAAGCGCCACTTTTCAATCGATGTAGACAAGTCTAAATCTAGAATCATGTTTGTTACCTAAAATTTTTAACTACTCCTGTGCATTTTAACATCCCTTAGGTTCATCCTTTGTCATTTTCTTATACTTAAATATGGACCAATTTGAAAACATCCGGCCCTTACTTGGTTAATGATAGGAATAAACAAGAACAAAGTCTATTGTGCTCATATCCGACCTTTTAATGTATATATTTCGAAATTTTAGAATCCGAATCTATCCTATAGAATTTTATAACCATTTTAGAATCTGTCCCTTGTAAAATTTATAAAATACAGAGTATCCTATGAAATTTATAAATTTTATCTTTCTTCTTATAAATTTCAATTTTATATAATATCGAAAAAAGTAATCTACGTATGATATTATAACTTATTCATATGTAAAACTTTTGGAATTTATAATCGAATCTGTAAATTAAAAAAAAAAAAAGAAATAGTAGATTTTCCTAACTTCATTATTTTACGTTTATATGATTTTACTATGCAGTAAGGAGGAAAAAATAAAGGGAAAGATTGGAAAAATATAAAGTTAGCAAGGAAAATGTGAAATTATAAGGGAAATAATGGAAAAAGTAAGGAGTGAGAAGTGCTATAAGGTTTAGGATAATTAACTTATGGATTTTGTTTTTATTTTTTTTATTAAAACATTTATGGGCAATATATACATATATATTCATTTATTAAAAATATTTAATAATTTCTTGTAGAATGAATATGCGGTACCTTGCATTGGTAATTTTTTATACCTTATAGTATAGGATAGAAAAACCTTGTACCTATATCTTATTCTATGGGAGTAATTTCCATAAAATCGGTACCTAAAATCTATCTTATGATCCTTAATCCTCACCCTAAATCTACTTAATTGAGTAAGGTACGGATAAGTATCTTGTGCGGTAGGGTTACTTGCTCATCCCTAGTAAGTATATAACGAAATCTAAATTTTATTTTATTTTTTTCCAAATAAATTTGAATTTTCATTTACTCATATATATCTAGTAGCTTGAGTTGGTGAAGATGCAGACTATGAAAATAAAAAAAAAGGTTAAGTTAATTTAAAAAAGAAAACCATATGTAAGTTTTTGCACCTTTTCACTTTAGATATCTGTTTTATTTGATTACTTTAGTTATATAATCTAAGTTCTTGCCTTTTCTTTTCTTTTATTTTATGTTTTATATCTATAAAGTTAAAGTGTACAGTATCATTTTGGTGTCTATAGTATTTTTATTTCTTTAATAATATCTTATTTTATCAAAACATCCAACATGTGAATAAGAGGATACTCGGGTAAGGTGTTGTGAATTAAGACCACCCGCAATACTAATTAAACTCCATTTTATCCTTGATAACTACCCACTACAAGTATTTTATTGTAAATTTAATTATTTTATGATTTTTCTCAATTTCATTTATTGTGTTGTGATTTTTCTTTGTTTTCTTTTTCTATGTTCAACATTTTTATAAAAATGTATTGATTTTTTATCCTTTCCTTTTTTATTTCCATCTACACTCAAACCTATTCTAGTATCTATATCATTTGACTATATAGTTTCTAATTATTTTGAAATCATTGTCATGATGAGTAAATATAATCACATCATTTTTACACGAAAGATGATATATTTGAAATTTTAGAGAATCCCATTTCTAGTAATTCATCACATGAAACCATAGTTTGTTATACTCACTATTGAAAAACCATTACCTAATTTGAAGTATTATGCTCCAATTTACCTTTACTTCAAATACACTCCCTAAACCATTAGTCAGGTGTGAAAAGACACTTTAATCTTCCAAAATGTAAATTTGTCTCTACAAAACTTTTGAAAATATAGACATACACCTCAAAATCTCAATTAAAGTTCTAAAAGTGTCATTTTGCATAATGGTTGAGTTGGTTTTTTTCAATAAAGGTAATGGTTGGGATGGTTATTTTGCATAATTTCAAAATTTATTAGTATAATTACACTTTCAAAATTTAGGAAGTATAATACATTTAACTAATAGTTTAGAAGTGCATTTATAGGTGTCTCTTATTGGTTAGCCATTTTCGACATCAGATCCTAGGCCCAGTCTAACTTATTTAAAGAATGGGCTAAGTTTTAGAGGCCCAATTTGACTACAATAAAACTAATGCCAAGTTACGAAGGAGCCTTGCCAACTACCCTAGAGTCATTGGCACGAGCTCCAACTCGACAAGAAGTAGACTTTCGAATCCTTAAGGCTTAGGTTGGATAAGCCCAATTCATAGTGTTCAAAATATGCTACATAGGAACAATTGAGTAGAAATCGAAGTTGGACAATTGTCTCTAGTTCAGTCCCAAAAAATCCGAAGCTCGTCTCCAATTGTGGTTAGAATGTGACTTAACATGCTGCAAATATCGCGATCTCCTTCTCTATAAATAGAGAAGGAGGCCCTTTGCTAACTCTCTCTTTCTCTCATTTACAAACTAATACACATCTACTTATACTGTACTTATTCTCCCTCTTTTCGATACATTATTAATTTAAGTATAAAAAAGACTATGTAAAAACACGTATTGGCACCCTTTAACATTTACATATGCTCTTTTGTAGGCACACAACCACTCATAGAAAGCTTGCGATCACCCCCTCAACATCTAAACGGAGAATCCTTTATTTCAATAGGTTGACAGCAACGATATGATCTCTTCTTCTCTCTCATCTCTCTTATAATTAAAGAGAAAGTTTAACCAATGTTTTATCAAAGACAATTGGCATCTTGTTGTTCCATCAGCTGTCCAAAATTCGGAGATTTCATTCAACAAGTTGGATGTTTGTTTAGGACAATTTGTGGTTTGTTTTGAGTTATGCCAACCACTGTACTCCAACGGGTGTCTAATTATTCACCCATTACCCATATGTTATCATCTAAATTTGTTTTCTTGCGTTACTGTCTGCGGCTGAAGAATATTGATATTATAGGGATACATTTGTGCATATTTTGAGTCCACTTTGCATGACACATACACATAGATAGGGACCGGTTAACATTGTAATTAATAAGAAAACATAATAAGTTTTGGGTAAGTTAAAATAGCCAGATGTCGTTTTAGTACGTGTTTCTGTCTCCGAGTGTTTACTTGTTGACAATCAATATCTGATGATATTGCCTAGTGGGCTTAAGAAAGTGGAATGGAGCTCAGGGATCAACAAGTAAACCTAAGCAACACTTAGATTAACTAAAGGAGATGAACTATATGTTGATGACCTTAATGATGAGTCTCGTTTCACGCCTAATAATAGAAAACATGATTGTTAATTTTCAATATGATAGACGATATGTATAAGAATAAAATAATTAGGAACATTGCTGTAAAGCGAAAACATGTGACCGATAGCATACATGATTATGATATAGATAAATATGATTGCGATATAAATATTGCTTTATGATAACTCAGTAGAATGGGATAAAACCATTAAAAGTTTTAGTGCTTTTAAATTTTTTCATTTTAATATCTAAACTTTAAGTTTGTTCATTTTAGCATCCCAATTTTATAAATGAAATAAGTTAATTTCTCTATTATAATGACCATTATAAAAAATATTTATTTATTTCATTTTTAAAAGTTGAAGTACTAAAATTAAATAAAATATAAAATTTGAGTACTAAAATAGAAATAAAATGAAAATTAATATACTTATATTATTATTCTACCATTTTATAATAACGGTCGTTATAATGAAGATACCAGTTTGTTTTATTTATTAAATTGGAGTACTAAAATGAACAAACTTAAAGTATATGTAGTGAAATGAAAATGTATGAAAGTTTAGGTACTTAAACTGACTTTATCCTTTTATACAATAAATAGCTTGTAACATCACATGGAATCTATAATTATTATTTTTAAGTTTTTCTTAAGATATATATACTGTATTGATTTGTTCCCCAAATAATAGCATTCAAATAGTTAGTCAATATTGCTTTTAAGAGTAAATTACAACGATACAAACATTATGAATTGAATTATCGAAGCATAAACTCAATCCATAACATGAACATAAATTTATGATGCACAACATCTTAATTTCATCACCAAGCATTAAGCTAGACTAAAGATTTTCAATTGATTTTATTGGATATGGATAAGATTTGCTAAGAAATAATTACAATATTTTACATGTTAGATACCAAGTATTATGCATATATTGAAAAAGCATACAAGACTCTAGAAAATAGAAATTATGGTATATAGGGATATGTTCCATGAATGAATAGCTTACCTTGTGAAAATAGTTCTTGAAAATTTAAAACTAGATCGTATCTTGTGATGTCTAAAATACACCCTGAACACTATTAAACTATGTTGATTCCAACAGACACAATCTGTCAGGTTTTGATGTTGATCCCGATATCCTATAACTAATCCACACAATTATCTTTTATGTTGTTCGAAAAAAATTGGAATGGATTGATTATTCGAATAATGAAATATATCATGGAGGAATATAGTAGAATAACCTATCCATTTGCTTGGTTTTTGTTTTGGGTCACTATTTTGCATTGTTGGTATACAATTTAGAGTTGTAAACGAGTTAAGTTAAGATGATATAATACTGAATTCAGACTCGAGTTCGAATCAAAATCTCAAAACTTGAGCTTGACTTGAGTTCGGTGGAACTTAGAATTTTGAGCTCAAGCTTCAACAAGATCAAGCTCAAGTCAGTTAAGTTTATTTAGGCTCAATTTATTTGAAAACATATTTTCTTTTAATTATAATAATATTAATATCGAAACTGGACTCAAATGTGACTAAGATTTTTACTCGACTCAAACTTGATTAGGCTTATGAGTTAGTCGTGCTAAACGGTATGAAACTTGAGCTTGACTTGATTAAATACTTGAGTAGTTAGAGCTTGAACTCTAATTGAGTTCCGAACTTGAGTAATTTATGAATAGTTTGACTTACTTATACCTATAGTAAAACCTAGGCTCGAGTTTAAAACAAAATTGTTCATCTCCATTAACAAGACATATTAAAGTCATTATCGTGGGTTTAAAATCATAATTGTTAAAATCATAATTCTATTAATGTGATTCTACGAGTTTATGATTTTAGGAAGCTCTTCCGATTTAACTTGTGTATAAAATCATTTTCATGTAAAAGCATACATTTTTAATCAAGTTTATATGTGAATTCAGTAGAAACTTACGTTTTTAACTGATTTTACATATCTAAGTTGAATGAGCTAACAAATAAAAATATACTGCTAAATTTTTGTAAGTTATCGGCTTTTAGGGCATTACATCATTTTCCTTATCTTATCTCTCTCTCTCTCTCTCTCTTAGTCCTTTATTTTATGTTTATAGCCCTTGTTCAAGTTTTAGCCTTAATAGCAAAGATTATAAGGAAAACTATATATTTTAGTTTATACCATAAAAAATTTAAAATAAAATAAAATGTTTGTTTTTTTTTAATTTATTGATTTTAGAAAAAATAATGACAAAAGTTTAATTTCGACTTTATTCGTCTTTCTTTTATACATGTTAAATTATATATTATTAAATTTTTTTTATGAAAACAGAACTTAATCTCTTCATTTATTTATTTTCATCATATATTTTAAGTTTTGAATAATTATTATAAATATATTCGTAGTTTTTTAAAACTGTTTTATATAAGTTGCAAAAATTTACCTTTTTACGTTTCGATTTACCGACCTTTTGGTAATTTTAGATAGAATCGTGAGTTTGATAACTTTATGCCAAATACTACCACGTGTCATCCGAATAAGATAGGATGCTTTATGATTTTCGTTTTTCATTTTTTTTTCCTTATTAATTGATATGGCATCTATGATATAAATAGAGGTGTTTTAGCTCCACATTAGCACCTCTATTGGATATGGAAGATTGTTTGTTGTTGACTAATCTCTTAAAATCTAGATTCTATTAAAATAAGAAGAAGAAGAAGAGAAATTCTAAGACCTTAGACATTAAAATGAAAAACACTGCAATGACATAGATCCCGTCAGAGCAACTATCCCAAATCTATTTCATCTACAAAAGTAGAAGACAATTTTATAGCAGTGTGAAACATGAACGAGCAAAAAGAGAGAACCTGTGAAAAGAATACTCAGTTGGCAAGTAAGAAATGAATGTGTCTCAACTCTCTGGACAAATTGAACTTATCTCATTCTTTTTTTGGCATCTAGCAAAAACGACATTCTTATAAGCGAGGCTAAAAACATGGCTAGATTATTTTCTTAATGACAATAATTGGTGATAGAGAGCTCATCAAGTTATCATATTTAAGTACAACTGTAGAGTTAAAATATTATTCCTACTCTTTTTCAAATACACGTGTATACATCAATCCATCAATTTTGTCTAAGCTTCAACAATTGGCACTTGTTGGTTGAGGGCATAGAGGTCTGTACAAAATGTGGTTACGTTTGCAATATTCCTTTTTAAGTGAACTACTTTAAATAATTCGGAAGCCAAATTAAACCATCTTAATAACGCTTTGGTTCGGTTTAGGTATAAATTAATTTTTTATTCTATTTTTTTTTTCCATTTTACCATCTGTTTTATGATTTTATTTTTTCAATTTATGTTATCTTTGTTTACTTTCAAATTTACGTTTAATTTTTTCAATATATCATGCTCCGAAGTCTAATATAAAGAAATGGAGACTTTTCGACACGAAGTTAAAATTTCTTTTTAAGCAATGAGGTTTAATTTGACTACGAGTAGTCTGGTTCATGTGGTCTATCAAACCAAACAGCTTTAAACATTTCCAGGAGTAGAATGAAGCGATATTGTAACAAAATTATATTTTTTAATTTGCCTTGGTTTGAGCCTTAGCTTTGTTTGATGTATACCTCTATGAGCAAGTAGAAAGACAATCTAGGTACAAGGTATCCCTAGTAAGTGATTGCTCAAAAGTTGTGCATTATACTTGTGAAGATAATGGATATTATGAATTGATATGAACAGCCTATATTTATGTATGGTGGTCCATTGTAAAAGCCATTTGATATATTTATGTTGATACCAGTTAACAATTAAGAGGGGATGTGTTAGCATGAAGAGTTGTCGATTTTTAGCCAACTAGACTTTTCTTTATAGCTATATTTATTCTATTTTTTCGGTTGTCAAATTGTTATTAGTCCAAGTAGTTAGAGTTGGTTACTATAGGTCAAAGTTGTATATATGCTGGTCTTGTATTTTGTTTGTTTTTTCATGATCATTTTCATTCTTCAGTGAAATGTCTTCTTCCATTTGCTGTACGTCATGGATGCTCTACCTTTAGTTAAGTTTACTTGAATTGATCCACAAGTATTTCGATATGGTATCAGAGTGAAATATACTGTAAGCTTACCGATTTTTTTCTTATTCATTCTAGATTAAATCTACTAAGATGAATGGTTAAATTGTTAATCCTCCTATTGCTAGTTATATGAATCTGTCTAATCTACTATACATAACTAGTTTTGATAGTCCTTTTCTGTTAATAGGAAACATTATTTTTAAAGGAATGGATTTCCTTGTTTGGAGTTGTGTGATTAAGCTAGGGCTTGGTGTGAAGCTAAAAATTGGATTTATAGAAGGTATAATTCAGAAACCTAGAGATGAATTGCTTAATCTGATTAGATGGACTAAGAATGACTATATGGTTCGTTGTTGGTTGCTTAATTCCATGATGAGTAAGATTGCATAGAATTACCTATATGCTTTAGCTGTGCATGAGTCATGGAAGGAAGTTTTATAGTAGTAAGGACAAGGAAATGGACCTATGATTTATCAAATTCAGTGTGAAATTGTAAATCTATAGTAAGGAACTCAATTTGTAGGATCATATTATAATAAATTAAAGAGATTTTAGGACGAGTTACAAGTCTTAAACTATTATCTGAGTTGTGAATGTGGAAGAATTAATCTTTTTACGTGTGAGTTAGATGAATGCATTGCAAGTTTTGAGTCTCAAAGTAAGATAATTCAATTTCTAATGGGACTTGATGAAGCTTTTGAATTTGTGGGTAGTCAAATTCTCTCTATGGAGCCTTTACTAATAGTGAATAGAGTGGTTTACCTTGTATGGAAAGTTGAAAGGCAGGAGTTGATAACTTACTATGGAAACATGGATATTGATACAACAACATTCACTGCTAATAAAGGAAGTAAAAATAGCAATTTTGAGAAAAGAAAGTAGAGAAATATTCATGGAAATGAACTCATATGCAAATACTGCAACTATGAGGGAGATTTAGTAAAGAATTGTTTTCAATTGAATAGTTGTCCTAATTGGTACGAAGGAAGAAGGACAAATAGGAATTTGACACACACAATTGCATAGATTGATACAAACAGGGATGTTATGATGCCTTATGACACTCCTTTAGAGCTGTCAGCTAATGATACCATTGTTGAGTCTGCTTGTTTAATAGGGGGAAATGCCTTGGAGTAGCAAGCTCAACAAGTGAATCAAGTATGTAATGAAATTATGAAGGCTCTTAAAGGGAAAGGTAATGCTTGTGATTCATCTAATGCAGGTGTAGCAATAAATATGGTCCATTGCACAGGTAACTTGATTGTTAATTTCAGCTCTTTAAATGACATTTTAAGTTCTTAGGTAGTTGATAGTGGGGCTATTGATTATATTATTACACATAAAACCTTACTTGCAAACACTATACACTTAAACATACTTATTACAGTGGATTTACTAGATGGAAATACCAAACTAGTCAACATAATGGGTAGTGTCATTATAACTCAACAATTGATACTACATCATGTATTGTATATACCCTATTTTTCTTACAATCTATTGTCTATTCATAAAGCCATTATTGATAACCATTTGTTGGTTACCATTGATCCTTTAAACCTCTACTTTCAGGACTAGAAGCTTAAACTTGTTGTTGCTAAAGCTCATGAACATAATGGTCTTTACATCCTACAACAGACCTTAATGAATGCTTAAGAAGTTCAAATACTTGTGTACAAGAAGTTTCTTTTTCTTCTTCATGTTATAAATAAGTCCGTTCCTTTGCATTTGTTGTATGCTAGAATGGGTCATTCCTCTATTGATAAACTCAAACACTTGGTTCCTTCATGTGATGTATCTAGTTCTCGGTTGCTTTGTATTACTTGTATGAAATCTAAGATACATCGGTTGCCCTTTAATAAAAGGGATTTACGTTTAAATTCTATGTTTCATTTACTTTACATTAATGTCTGGGGCCCTTATAGAACTCCATCTATCACTGGTGTATCTTTTTTTTTTTTTTCTTACCATTGTTGATGATTACTCACGAGCTACTTAGACTTACTTAATGAATAACAAATCTCAAGTCCATTCTATTCTTCAAAAATTCCTTACTTATGTGTTTAATCATTTCATGATTACTCCAAAATTCATTAGGATAGTTAATGGGGTTGAATTCTTATCATACGAATGCAAAAGGCTTTTTGACACACTTGGTGTTGTTCAACAGTGCACAACCACTTATACACCATAGCAAAATGGACGTGTAGAAAGGAAACATAGACATATTTTAGACATAGCTCGAGCTTTAATGTTACATGCTTCATTGCCTAAGAATTTTTTAGGAGAGTGTTTTGATATCAACATATTTGATTAATAAGATGCTTATGTTCATCCTTAATTGGAAGTCATCGCACGAAGTCTTATTTGGGGAAAAGCCTTGCATCAATCATTTGTGTGTTATGGGATGTCTTTGCTATGTTACATAACTTCCTAAATCAAGTGATAAACTTGATGCTAGAGGTATACGCTATACTTTTCTTGGATATGTAGCTGGACATAAAGCTTATCGGGTGTTTGATCTTGACTCTAAGAAGATATTAATTAGTAGAGATGTGATGATAGGAATCGAGCTACTAGCCTTTTGACCCACAGCAGAGCCTGAGGACTGGAAAGTTCGATGAGACAATCCTTGTACTCTAGCCGACTCCTGTTGATACAGAGTACTTCCTTACCGAGTCACTCTTAAGCTATGTCGAATGACTACCAATCTCTTGCAAATAGAATGTCGAGAAACGGATGGCCAAGATAACATCTAATCCTCCCTCATGCTTGACCACTTACTTAGCATAACCCTTACCACTATGCCGAGAGAGAGACCTTAGATTACAAAAACTATTCCTACTTTAACAAACCAACTGGCAGTACTGCTTTGTTCGTATCTTCTAATGACCTCACCAATACAGCATCCTCATGTTTATAGGACCACATGTAGAATCTACCCCACTAATTATTGCTTCTATGAATATTTATTTTTACCCTTTTATATTGTTGTACATTACTACTTCAAGGTAACACTCATTTTGTCTTTTCTCCTTTTAAGCAAGTTGCCTTAAATTCTTGGGTATAAATACCCTTTTTATTTATAAGCCGCATGCTGATAGATTATCATTAATATACTTAAGTATCTTTTCTTCCTGGTGTAAAAACACTTTGCTGTTTTATACTTGGCATCACTTTTATTCTTTTCCTTAAGTAAGGTTAGGTGGCGAATAATCTCATTGGACCAATTCATACATCATATCGAATTGTGCCGTGAGTCTTGAAAGTTCCATTAATATGCCATATCCTCTAGAGTTATTCGTGAGTTTTGCTTACTCTTTATTTGTCGCTATTTTTTCGCGCATTTTCCTCGTTACTCCTTTTGATCCTTTCGCAAGCTTGGACTCATCCAGTGACTGATCTTGTTTAATTTTTATTACGGTTTGCACTATCTTGGTATTAGCGCAGAGGTTTTGTTCCAGTTGATGTATGTTTTCGAAGTTTATTATACTCTGTTTTATGTGTGTGAAACAGAGCAAGTTACTGTAGTCATTTGAGCGCTTTGTTGTTAACTGTTAATTTCCTAAAGTGTTTGTTTGAGCTTTGAATCTATATGGAAAATGACTGAATCGAGTTTGAATGTTGATACTAGTGATAATAGTAGAATTGTCTACCATGGACAACAGTCTCAAGGAACTCTTAGAAACACTAATGAGAGACTTAATGAGGTAGTTAACCTCTTGGTGGACTCAACCCGAGCTGTTCATACATTGTCTTTCCGACCTACTGAGGTCACGTAAAATACCTCATAAGTTGCTCGGCTTATTAGAGGTCAGAACTTAACTCGATTCATTCGAGTTGGAAGAGTAAGCGGATGAATGAGGAGAAGGATTGATTTAGCAGACATAAGAGACGAGTAAGAAGAGTATTTTGAAAAAGAGCATTTTGAAAAAGAGCATGTGCGAATCTCCAGAGCATCCGACCATATGAAGCTTCGGATTCTAACTTTTAATAGATTTGGGAATGTTGATGAATATTTGGAATGGGAAGAGAAGGTAAAACGTGCGTTTGATTACTATCAGTACGAAGATTACGAGAAAGTAAGAACTACTGCTGTTGAGTTCTCTGAATATGCTACCATGTAGTGGAAGAACTTCCAAGCAACTTCCAAGCAATGAGAAAGACAAGAGAGCTACCAAGAGATTAACACTTGGTTCGAGATGAAGAGAGTGCTCAGAAATAAATTCATGCTGGAAACTTATCTTTAAGATACCTTCACTCGGCTGTAGGAGCTGAGACAAAGAGGCCGAACTATTAACGAGTATGTTTAAGAGTTTCAAATACTCATGATCTATTGCGAAGTGGAGGAACCATCAACTAAAATTGTGTCAAGATTTATTGCTAGACTGAGAGGTGATATTCGGGACATTATGGAGTTTTAACGATTCACCACAATGGATGAAGCTATTAGGATCACCTAATGAGTGTAGAGGTAGAGAAAAGGCCTAGTGTCTACTAGCTGAGCCAAATAAAGAAGTCATCGAACTTTACTGGGTATTGAGCTAAGTAAAAAGGTTGATATCCGAGTTGAGTAGAAAGGTTAGAAGTGTATCGTGGTGTATTTTGATGATATCCTAGTTTATAGTGCCGACATGCTGAGCTACTGTAAACATCTTAGAACAGTTCTGGATATCCTTCGTGTTGAGAGATTATTCTGTAATCTAAAGAAATGTTGCTTTTGTTAGGAGGAAGTGGTATTCATAGGCTATATAGTCAGTGGAGGAGGCTTGCGAGTTAATGTTGAGAAGATCTAAGCAATTGTCGAGTGGTCGACTCTTACTACTTGTGCCAACATGAGAAGTTTCTACGAACTAGCTTCATTTTATAGGTGGTTCATCAGGAATTTCAGCACCTTCGCTGTATCATTTTCCGAGTTAACAAAGAAGAACACCAACTTCAGATGGGAAGAAAGAGAGGAGAGGAGTTTTGCCGAGATAAAAGAAAGATTGACCTTCACTCCCGTATTACTGCTGCTTGACTTCGACAAAATTTTTGAGCTGGAATGCGACACATTAGACATTGGAATAAGCAATGTCCTAATGTGGGAAGGCCAACCAATTTCCTTCCATAGTAAGAAGATTCGAGGACTCTAATTGAATTACTTTGTGTATGACAAAAAACTTTTGGCATTAATCTGAGTACTTACAGCACCATTACTGCCAAGAGAATTTGTCAAATATACTGACCATGAATTGTTGAGGTACCTCCGAAGTTAGACCAAGTCATCGAATTGGCAGGTGAGATGGGTTGAATTCCTTAAAGGATTTAATTTTGTAATAAAATATAAGTAGGGAAAGAGCAACGTAGTTATAGATGCTTACGTTGCTCTTTCGAGAAGGCATGCGCTTTTATCTGAACTGCAGACTCGGTTGTTTGAGTTTGTAAGTATTAAAGAGTAGTACTTTGAGCATCCATACTTTGGACCTATACTTACACGATGTATTAATGGAAAAACAATGGACTAGTACCACGTAGAGAATGGCTACTTGTTTTGAAGTGGGAAACTATGTGTGCCAACTTGTTCCCTAAGGGAGTTATTGATCAAGGAAGCTTATAGTGAAGGTTTCTCCGGACATTTTGTAGAAAGGAGGGCCTGTGAATTGTTGAATAGATGATTCTTTTGGTCGAGAATGAGGAGAGATGTGTACCGAGTTGTCGAAAGCTATGTTGTGTGTAGGAAGGCCAAGTCTTGAGCCGAGCAAAGGAGAGCAAAGAACCTACCTATTCTAATAAGGTTGTGGATTGAATTGAGGATGCACTTTGTTCTAGAACTATTGCGAATTGCCTGAGGCAAAGATTTTGTAATGGTCATTGTGGATAAGTTCAGTAAGATGACACACTTCGTGCCTTATACCAGGATTAACGATGCTTTAGCTATTGCTTTTCTTTTCTTGTAGGAGATTGTGCGAATACATGGCATACCAAGAAGTGTAGTCTCCGATAGAGACTCGAAGTTCTTGAGTTATTTCTAGAGAACCTTGTAGCATTGGCTAAGGACCAAATTACTATTTAGTTCCTCATGTTATCCTCAAACTGATGACCAAACAGAAGTGGTTAGTTATACTTTAGGATCACTGCTCTGAGCTACAGTAGTTAAGAACTTAGTTGATTGGGACATCTACTTGCCAGTGATCGAGTTTGCCTACAACCAAATAGTACATGATATCACTAAATAGACTCCATTCGAGATGGTCTATGAATTCAATCCTGAGTTGCCCTTCGACCACACCCCTGTACCAGTACCTACGTAAGAGGACCTTAATGCCTCGATTATAGCATAATCCCTTCAGCATATATATGATAAGGTCACTTAGCACATCGATCAAGTTGCTAGAAGAATGATAACGCCAAGGGTAAGATGGCTAAGCAATTCTAATCAGGAGACTTGGTATGGCTGTACCTTAACAAGGAATGGTTCCCAAGCAAAAGGAACAAATTATTCACATGGGCTAAGGGACCCTTCAAAATCTTCTAGAAGATTAATGATAACGCCTACAGATTGGAGCTCTTAAAGGATTATGGGGTTTTCGACACTTTCAATATTGCTGACCTCAGTCCATATCCCCCTGATGAAGAACTGATTGAAGATCATCTGGATTTGATCCCAAATCCAAATCAGCCTGGAGGGAATGATGGGAATCGAACTATTAGCCCTTTGACTCATAGTCAAGCCCAACGACTAGAAGGCTTGACGAGACGAATCCTTCTACTACAATCGACTCTCGATGCTGAGTACTTCTTTGCCAAGTTGCTCCTTAAGCCGTACTGAATGAATGCCAGTCTCTTATAAATAGAATGCTAAGAAACGGATGGCCGAGACAACATCTAATCCTCCCTTATGCTTGACCAGTTACGTGACATCACCCTTGCTACCATATCGAAAGAGAGACCCTGGACTACATAAACTGTCTCTGCTCAGATAAACTAGTTGGCCATACTGCTTTGTTTACATCTCCTAACGACCTCACCAATATAGCATCCTCACATGTACAAGACCACGTATAGAATCTGCCCCACTAATTGTTACTTCTATAAATATTCATTTTTACCCTTTTATGTTGTAGATTACTGCTTTTAAGTAACATCCATTTTGTCTTTCCCCTTTTAGGCAAGTTGCCTTAAATTCTTAGTTATAAATACCGTCTTTATTTGTAAGTTGCAAGCAGACAAATTATCATTAATATACTTAACTATTTTTCTATCCTGGTGTAAAAACACTTTGTTGTTTTATGCTTGGCATCACTTTTATCCTTTCCCTTAAGCAAGGTTAAGTAGCTAGTAACCTCATCGGACCAATTTGCGTGTCATATCGAATTATGCTGTGATTCTTTGAAAGTTCCATTGGTGCATCATATCTTTTGGAGCTGTTCGTGGGTTTTTCTTACTCTTCATTTGTTACTGTTCTTTCATGCATTTTCATTGTTACTCCTTTTCCAGCAACTAGCCTTATCCGTGCTTGGTTATGGATCAAACCATGTGATCTTTTGTGAAAGTATGTTTCCTTTTGCAGAGAGTTTCAGTGCTTTATTTAATTGTCCTTCTTGTTCTCATTCTTCTTTTCCTTCCTGTTCCACTTCATTTTGATTCTGATAACTTATGTCACAATAATACTCCTTCTTATCATAACTGTCTTGTTTCTTTGTTTGATTCCCCTTCTATTGTTGATCACACACTTGCCTCTTCCTTTGTTTATGTTATTGTATGCAAGTCATCTAGAACTTCTAAGCCACCTCATTGGCTTTACAATTACATCGCTAACATTGTTCATACTGATGGTGCTATACATCCTGCACCTTTTGTTTTTCCTCATTCTTTTTTAACCTCACATTTTCTAATTACCCACATGAGATTGTTCAATCTTTACCCCTTATGTTAACCACTAAAGAGCCTACTTATTATTCATAAGTAGCTAAACTTGATGACTAGGTCATTGTTATGAACAAAGATCTTAATTACGCTTTGATTTTTTTGGATAGGGAGAGAGATTACTCCATTGACTCGAATGGGTTGGTTATTGAAAGCATATAAATCACAGTCATAAGATCTTAATTGCGCTTTGATTTTTAGCCTCATCTGATCCAAAGCATGTTGAAAAATGATATCTACTAAACTTCCAATGTCAATAAGAATCTTTTTGACCTCAAAGTTAGAAATTCTTGCACTAATTATGAGTGCATCATCATAGGGTCTTTGAACACCCTCAAAATCTTCTTCCATGAAAGAAATTGAATTGTCGACCTTAACCTTCTTCCCTTACACATTACAAATATAATGTATGGTATAAGTCGAGTCCGAAAAGCTTGATCAGCCTAAGGCGAAAGGTCCATTGACAATAGTATTTATTATACCATTTGGTGCTCTGCTGCTAGTTTCATCTCTTGCATCTTTCCTAGCCTAAGAAGGCTATGTGACATTCTTTTGTTCATCGCATCTCCTTTGGGTTGATTATTAAATATTCTTGGCATCATGTGCAAGAAACTTACTCAGATACCCTTGTTGGATTGCAATCTCAATCGCATTCCTAAGTTGGATACACTTGTTAGTATTATGGCCTCTATCGCGATGGAAATCGCATTATTTATTAGAATTCCGACTTAAAGGATTTCATCTCATCCTTTTTGGTCATTGCAACACAATTCTTTGACGGTACATTTCCATCAATATATCTATGATTGGACGATTGAGTAGTATATCAATAGAATATGTTGGGACGCATAGTCTCTTTTTATCGACATTATATCCTTTGGAACATTGGTCATCATTTGTTCTAAGTTGACCTTTTGCACTCTTCTTCTTGTTACCTTTCTAGTCTCCTCTCTACTTTGATTGACCTCTTGGTGAGCTTTAATGTTGTCTTTTTGTTGGGTGTATGATGTAGCCTTGGCCTTAAACTTAGCAAAAGTTTTTGTCTTATTCTTGGCCAGAGACTTGAAAAAGTCTCCATAAGGTTTAACACCATCAATAACTACATTGAGGGCAATACTTGTGTTTAGCTCCAGGATTTAGACCATCTCAGCTATGAACCTGACTAAATAGTCCTTGATAGATTCATCTAATTTTTGATTAATGGTGTTAAGGATAGAAGAATCCTTAATTAGAAGCTTACTTGTAAGGAAGTGTTGTAGGAACACCAAATCTTCGAAACACGAGATAATGTTTGGCTTTAGATATTTGAACCATGGACTAATCGCATTCCTCAATGTTGAGGGAAGAACTTAGCTAGCTATGTCATCAATTAAGCTGTGTAACTTAGCCAGGGTGTAGTAATATTCAAGATGATCTTTAAGGTCTCTTATTTTATGACAAGTCTCAAATTGTGGCAGCATGATGTGCTATAGTATTACTTCGTCTAGAATTTCAGGGATGAAAGGACTATTTTTTATTTGGGATTGTTTACTTGTCATAGCAGGGGTATTAACATGCAACGGTCTTGCATGGTGTATTTGCTAAGGTTGTTTTTCTTTGTCACTTTTCTTAAGAGTGGGGGTCGAAGGTCCAAGTGTAAGTTTAGCCTACTTCCTTAGTAACTCAGGAGAATAGGTTGAATCACCACTATTCTTGGTATTATTATCACCCTGTTCTTGGTTTTAATTTAGGTGAACATTTCTACAGAGAAGGTTAAGAATCTCATCATGTTTTTTGTTGAGTTCTTGGTTTTCTTTGACTAAGTCGAGGTAAAGTTGCTCCAACTTAATTAAGCGCTGATCATCAGTATGTCTACTTCCCCCTGCTTGGTGAAGGGGTAAAGAGACAAAACTTGCACTTTTCATCATTCGTGTCTTTGCTATGTAGGTGTAAAATGAAAAACATACCGTACCAAATATTGTCAGATGATTTTGGGGTAGAACTTTGTTCTTACAAAGATAAAAAGAGCTAAATGGTATTAAGGCTAATCCGATGCAGCCATTCTGATTCTTAAGTTAGTAAGTGTTTTAGAGAGAAATAAAATTACTAAATATTGAGTTAAGGCTCTTTCGAGAGTTCTTACAATGCTTTCTTTTCGTACTTATAGGCGAACATCGGGTGTTTAAAACAACAGTTAATCATTGGTAGTAGGCTACGTTAAGATCTCGCAATCAAGTGCATGCCTAAAATATGTGAATAATGGGTGGTTATGTAATGAGATCGTATCATATCAGAATTGTTCACGCCACTTTCTTAAGTTCAAACTGGACGTATTGATAGGTTAGGTCTAAGGCTCATCAAGTGGGTTGAGCCTTAATCGGCTTCTCATTAGCCGAATTGACGAACAATATTTTAAGGTGAAAATTGACCATTAACACACCACACATGTTCAATCACTATCCTTAGGTAGTCAAATTTTTGCAAAGAAAAATAACCTATACCATAAGGATGATACTACATTACTCACATAGTGCTAGTATAAGTGCAGAATTATTATGCTATGATGCATTGATAAGCATAAATATAGCCTCTATGAATCTTAAAACAATTAAGAAACAATTGAACAATTTATACATTCCATATGGCACTATAAAGATGTTGAAGTATTGATGAAAGGTGCCTAAAACCTTCTAGACTTTATTCGTAGAGCTTTTAGTTCAGAGCTAAAATATGATGGGATATTTTGGTAATTGGGCATGGCAAAATTAACGGGATAGATTAACTTCTTAAGTAGGTAGCAAAGCTCAAGGAGTAGAGCCTAATTATTGAGGGATAATTTATGGAAATCTTTAGTAGGCTAGGGATAAGGTTCATTAAACCAATTCGACCACTCTTGACATTGTTAGTTACCTTGCTCCTATTAGGCTCTTTTATTACAATAAACCTTTATATGCATGTTTATAGAGTTATTAGGTCTAGGCTATATTAATCCCATTAAAAGACTCATCAATATCAAAGGCCTAAGTAGAGTTATAAATATGTTTATGAAGACTTCATCTCGTCCATTTATCATCAAAAGTGATCCATTAGATGTCATCTTATCCCTCAATCTCATTCATTTGATGATTGAGAATGAGACCTAAAATCTATAAATAGAGGCTTTATTTGAGCAATTTTGGAGATCTAAAAGAAATGCTTTCTTGTTGTTGAAAAATTTTCGAGAAAGATCAAACCAAGCAGGTGAAGAATGATCAAGAGCATGCAAAAGTCATCATGCGCACTTATAAGCCATTGAGATCACTTATTCCTCCTTCCATGCGTCTCTTTGACAACATCCTCCTATTGTAATCGAATTGACATTTCATAAGGTCATCAAATACACAACTTGTTAATTAGATTAAGTACAATTCATCTATATACATTACTTGCAATGTCCTCAGCATACCTATCGACCAACTTGTTGAACCTAACATGACTAGGGAGGGATTTAGTATTATAAGTTTTAAGGTAGGCATTAAGCATTATAAAGTAGATTCTCATTTTAAACTTTTAGGATCAATATGATATTATTTCTTACATGTATCGAAACCGGTGCCCTCTATACCACATGATTAAAGTTCTTTGATATCCTTATAGTTTCAAAATTTATGTGCAGTACCATGTTGATATATACGCATAATCTATTAATTAATTATGAAAAATAGAAAGGAAGTTTAACTAAGCATATTTTATAACTTATTATTTTAGTCCAATACATTTGACTTGAATGTTGGACTTGTTATATGTCTTCAATTTATGTTGGTATTATGGTTTAAAAATATATATTTTCTTCTTATTTTATATCTTCATGAAAGTTAATTATGTTATGTTCTTAACTTATTTTTAAAAGTAATATTGACTTACAATTTCAATAGTACAATTATAAACATAACTAACTATAATATTTAAAATTAAAGCATACTAAATAAAAAGTCCTCACAAGTTTCATGAAATATGGTAATGATCTTTAGATTTGATTGATGCATGTATAAGGTGGTTTCATACTGTTATGAGTTTAAGCCTTTAGAGCCAATACTCATATTAGTAGGGTTCATTAGTGATAGAATGGATAATTTCTATTCATATGTTGAAAAGTTCACATAACATAAATACATATGATTCTATAATAGAAGTCTGATGTTAGATAACTAAGATCAACAACATTCTTAGTGTAAACAAAAGCTCTCGTATCCTTAAGCAAAAGTAGAATTTTGCCTCGTGGTAGGGTTGGTGGACAAAATCCAGCAATTCTTTCTTCACTACTATGCCTTAGATTTGCCATATAGTTTGCTATATAGTTGCTTTATTGTGGTTAAAATGTAACCTGGATTTCTTAAAATTGTTGCTTTATGTCATTGCAAGCAAACAAAACATTAGAAAATTTCCTTTTATAATTTTGAAATTGAAAATTTAGGATAATCATTGTCATCAAGGCTAAGTTAGTGTTCACTTATATATTTGTTAACCTTAGCTATTTGGCATAGTTGAGTCCTTAATAGATCCCCATATTTCTATAGTTGAGATGTTTGGCCCATGTTTTGGGAAACTACATAATCTGACATTTACAGTCATTATGAAATATTCTTCTAGTAATTACTTTATTACTAATTCTTTGGATGAAGGTATTAGTATTAATCTTGAACAATCCTTCTTGTGACTCCTACCACTTAACTAGCATAAGGACTATGGCTTTGAGTTTCATTTTTCTTTCTATTGTAAGCCCAACATTCATATGCATGATGCCTTATGTATTGGGTGATGTTACTGTGCTCAAATTATGTGTTATTAATAAGGAAATTCTTGAAAGTTTAAATGAGCTAAAGAGAAAAGTCAATTAAGATTAAGCCTAGAAGGGAGGAAAAGTAAAGTGAACATTTCTTTTGTTTGCAATTTACTTTGATCCATTCATGTAATAACATGCTTTGAGAACCTTGCAATAGAATGATAAGGTTAAACCTTATCCAAACATGTTGAACAACTACACATTTCTAAAAGGCATGATTCATAGTTTTTTCCTTTTATTGACATGGAGGGAAAATGAAATGTTGATGGAGCATTATTTATTGAAGCTAGCTCTCTCTTGGAAAGTTGTAACTGATTGCCTTCCATAAGAACAGCTTTAACTTAGGGCTTAAGATAGCCTTCTACTACTACCTCTAATTCATGGTTTAGAGCTTACTTATTAGATTATAAGTAGTTATAGAGTTCTTGAATACTTAGTATAACATGCATTTGAGGGGAAAGGATAAATTTTTCCTTGCTGTTCAAATGTAGTAATATAAGTCTAATTTCAGTTGCTATAATTGTTGACGTTTTAAATATAATAATGTCATTATTCCATTTTTGCTTTGACATGTAGCAATCCTTATTGTAAGCCGATGTAGGGTGCAAGTATCCTTCTAGTAACTCTTTGATACTACATTTACCATTCCAATAGTCAACCCAAAAGCTAGTGGTTAGTCCATTTCCGAGTAGTTTAATTATTTAGGGCAATGTCACAGCTTCCACTTTAATTGTGTCACTTCTTGTAATTATACCCTTGAAGTTTTGATTTGTCTAATTATGCATCTAATTGAAGATTTAATTGTCATTGTCTATAAATCAATTAATTCCAATTCACATTATTAGTTTAGTTAGCACAATTAGCAAATGGGGTAGTCGCTTGGTCGCCAATGGGTTTCCTAACCTACATTTTTGAAGTAGGTTACGACCCACTATTTTGCAACAACTAGTCGGCGGCCTCTTGTTGAGGGTTACATAATCCCCTTAAAGCCATATATGACTACCCTATTGGTAATTATGTTAACTGGAATGATGGTAGGAATCAAAGTTAGGGTGTAAACGGTGAGAATTAAGTCTTCAATTGTTTGTATAATTAGGCAAATAGAATCTCTAAGTGTATAATTACAAAAGTAACAAAATTAAAGTATAAATTGTGATATTAACCTCTAATTCTTCTCTTTGATCCAATAGAGCAACTTAGTCAATTCTTTCCCTATAAAGGAGGATGACAAGCTGAAACTCAAAATTTCTCTTTAAAGAAGCTTTTTATTTCTATTTCTGTGCATGGTAGTCCATATAAGATTAGAATTTTAGAAGATACACTCTTTAAATGGAACATGCTTGCTTTTGAACTAATAATCTATGTATCCTCAATCCTTTAAGCTCCTTAGGTTTAGTTATGCTTTCTCATTTATTCTAGCTTATTTTATGTTGATTAAAATGTCTTCTTCCAATGAAGTTTCTCATAATTTGTTCCATTTTGTCTATTAAATTGGTTGGGACCTTAGCTACTTCTGTGTAATTTTTAGGCATTATGTTGAGGATTGAGTTAGCTAAGGTAGTTTAAGCAATTATGCTAACTATTCTTCCTTTCTATCTATCTAGATTTTTTGAATTTTTTCCACCAAAAATTGGAAGTCAACCGCTCTTGGTTTGCTACCTTTGCCTACTGGAAACCTTAAGTGTTTATCAATAGATTGCTTCTCTTTAATGCCAATTGATTTGCATATTGATATGGGTCAAGTCATTTGGTGTTTGGGATAACATAATGAGGGATTTTGTTGTGATTCACTTTAAGGCATCTTCTTTAAACATTTCAAATGTATCTTTGATGATATATGCAGCTTGTGTAGGGAGATTTTAGATATCATCAACAAATAGGATATGGGATAGGAGATGGTGTGAATTTTGGATTTTAAATGGCTCCGATTAATTTCTTGTAATTGCTAGTTTATTAATTGACTAGGGAATTCTATCACAATTATAAATATATAAGGAGACAATAGATCTCCTTGTCTCACCCCCTATTAGGAAGAAAGAGCTCGAGTATTGAACTGTTCAAAATTACCTTAATAGAGGATGTACAAATGCAATTACTAATTAAGTAATCCAATCATTGGGTACTTTGAGATTTTCAAGACTCAAGTGAACAAAACACTATTCAAGCTAGCCAAAAGCTTTTTCCAGGTTGATTTTGATGATCATATATCCTTTTTTCCATCTTTAGATTTGATTCTATGTATTACTTCTATTATGAGAATAATGTGATTCATAGCTTTTCTTCCAAGAATAAAGCTCTCTGCATTGATCAAATGACCCAAAAATGGTCAAATTCATTGCTCTAAAATCTTGGCAACAAGTTTGTAGAAAGTATTGTATAAGTTAACCAGTTGAAATTGTGTAGGGATATTGGCATCTAAACACTTGGGGATGAACATTAGCAATGTGCGATTTAGTTTGTGAGCTAGGATTTTGGAGGTGAAGATTAATTTTACTAAGTTTAATTCAAAATATTGGATAGTAAGCTAGCTTGATATGAAGAACATAACAAGAAGGAAACCAAGAACTAAGGCTTTCCTGGGGTTTATACAATGAAGGGCCCTAAAGATCTCTCTATAAATGAGACGTTTTCATTAATGTTTGTCTTTGCTCTTCTGTGAGCCCATCATGAAAGGAAAAAAGATTTAATGGGTAATTCATACTACGTATTATATGTACATATTATGTAAATATCAATGAAATGCTAACATGTACAATAATTGTATAGATAGTTTCTAAATCCATTATTACCTGTAATTTATATCAGTTATATATGACAATACTTTATCGATATTTACACACTATATGAGTATTGCACATGATGTATAATATCTATTGAGTTCTTTCCCCTATGAAAGTTGCTTGGAATGGGATTATAGGAAGAATTGTATGTGTGACTTAAGGAAAAGATTTTGACAAGGTGTTTCCTAACCATGGTTTGTAGTTATGTGGTGTCAGTTATCCAATTGCCCACGGAGTCTTCTAAACTTATAATTTTGTCTTTAGATCGTCTTGTGGCAATTAGAGAAGTATGGTAATATTTTGGGTTAGCATTTCCATCTTTTATTTATTTCGTTCTAGATTTAGATTTACATAAGGATTGCTTGTCTGATTTGAAGGGTTGTCAGCTAATCCCTAAACTAGTTCTCTAGGTTGAGCTGGGGGTTCATATACTTGCTTACCTCTATGTATTCCCCCAGGATCCACGTATAATTCTTGACCTTGAGTGGGAGTAAATTAATACTTATAGTTGTATCACTTATTAATGTTAATGAATATCAAGTGTTAAGTGCATGCTTATGGCTTACGTAGAGCATGTTTATCGGAAAAGCTACGTTCTTTTTTATTCTCTATTCTGAGGTCAGAAGATTGGAGAAAAATAATGACCAAGTGCAAAAGTTAATTAATATATTCTTTGAGGTAGGCCTGAACATATAACCTTGGTGAGTTGGTAGGTTTTATCTGTATATGGCATGCGCGAACGCGATGGACCTTTAGATATTATAATCATATTTGATTTTTTTTTTCTTTCTTAATTTCGTATGAGAGTCAAACTGCTTATCATACTTGATATTGAAATTTTTTTTTTAAAAAAAAGAAAAGTAGTGACTACCACTGTGTGGTAGCAATAGACTAGATATAGTAATAGGAAACGGTGTCCTCCTGGAAATGACGAGGTCATCACGATTTCCACGAAATACGAGAATATTAATTAGCCATTCTGATTACATGATGTATTTTATTTAAGTCATTTCATCGAGATGGTTAGAGCATTCAAATCTGAATGGAAAACCAAATGAAAAAAAGAAAATTGTTCTCATTGTTAATTATCTAAGAGAGGATGAATTCTATTTATTTTTAACTCGCCGTAGATAGTTACTATCACTTTTTTAAATATGAAATTATTAATTAGCCGGTACTCATGCATCTAATGAAAAATTCTTTAATAAAAAAAAAGAAAAAGAAAAAAAGAGCAGCATTTGGCTTGTTGGGCATTAAAAAACACCCATTAATGCTTTTGACATACTTTTACGCAGGAAAGATTTAAGGGAGCTTTTCTTAAATCCAGTCTGGTAGGAAACAGATAGCAACAGAAGATTATGAGTATCTAAGAGTATCTAAGGAAGGTTCATTTCAATTAATAAATACTTGCTTCCCGATAGGCTTTTATTTGTTTAGATTTGCGGATATTCTTCTATACCATACCATTTTAATCGTTCCGATGATTGGTAACTTTAAGTAATTAACATATAAAGTAGAAAATAATAGGAAGTTATTTAATGATTGTAGTTTCTTAAGTGAGCGCTTTTTCGTAGGATTCAGTGAGGTTCTTCTAAGAAAATCAAGATATTTTATATAAAAATTAAAACTGATTCTTTATGTCTTATCCAACGATGGTCCATCCCAATTTTAATCTTTGAGTTTATGGTTCAAACATATGCAACGTGTTCAATATAAAAAAAAATATATATTGCAAATATAAATTTATATTGGATTAACATGACTTTTACAGTTTTTATTTTACCGAATTCAAATACCAAAAAATACAATAGAAAAAAAAATGGGATTGTGACTTTAAATCTGGATATTTCCTTTTCGCCGTTTTAGATTTAAAAAGGAATATTTGACAATTAATTTATAAAAAAATTCGATAATTACGCCGAAGCTGATCATTTATGAAGCCATAAGTATGCCGTTCTCTTTTCCCCCATTTTTTCCCTAGTATCCTTTTTTTTTTCTTTGCTGTCCTCGTTGAATTTATGTTTTCCCATTTCTTGCAAAATACTCTTTCGTATAGCTCAAAGAGTAATCTACACCCCTTGTAACTAACACAAATGAAATATAATATAAGGAAGGGGCTTAATAAAAGTTATTTTAGAGGGCAATTTAGAGCTTGAAGAATTAATTAATGAACTTTAAGCCTTAAGAGGTATTAATATTAATATTAATATATATACATACATATACATATATATATATATATTATATGATATATTGGGCTGGAATAAATGGCATCCAACTGTTACCACGTTTACCTCCACCACACGCCCGACTTGCTTAAAATTAAATCAAAGGTCCATATACTCTTGACTCATTCATTCGAAGAATAATATATATATATATATATATATAAAAGTAAAAAGGGTTTTATTAGACAATTCAATTGTTAATTATCTATATTATGAAAAAGAATTTTGCTTTTTAAAGGGCATAATTCGTAGTATCCAGACTCCCTATGGGGTTGGCATCAGAATTTCCTTGACACCCTTTCCAGGGAAAAGGGAAAAAAATGGCTAAATAATAATAATAATAAAAATCTTGAAAATACCGTTTTTTGAAAAATATTTCAAAAAATATGATATTTAAAATCACCTCTTAAAAAAGAGATTTTGAATTGAACTAAAATAGTTTCTTCGAAAGATAATTTCAGTCAATTCAAAATAAAATTATTTCTTTAAAAGATGATTTCAATTCATTTTAAAATATCTTTTTGAGAGGTGGTTTTAGGTATTGTATTTTTGAAAATATTTTTCTAAAACTTGCATTTCTGTAATTTTTTTTTTCCCTTTCCCCCCTTTCCACAAACCATCCCCTTCTAGTGTATATATATATAACTGGAATTATTGAAACACAATACAACGTTATAAGTGGAGTAGAGAGTCAACGGAATTAAAATAAATGGTAAATTGCATATCTATATACACCTTGCAAAATATTAACATCGTAAAGTTTCTCCTCAATTTAATACCTAATTAATTTTTCGTATCGCTATTTGATTGTAATTATTATCTGAACCCAATTTATCCCTTGATTTGGTATTTATTTTCCTCCAAATCATCAAATGAATTAAGAAAACCCCAATGAGATGATGAATTGTCTTAGGAAAATAACTACAAATGTATATTGAAGTAAAATACTAAATTGATGTTACAGTTAAACAGAAATTTTGTGGCGTAAATATTTTCTAAGAAGCACATCGTTGTATTAGAAATTTATGATGTCTATACAATTTTGGCAGTTTTCAAACGATATCTTTATAGTTTATCCTTGAATAATGATAAGAAAGAAAGAGGTATTTTACAATTCATACACCTGAATATTTATTACATCTTAATAGTAGCACATGACAAATGGGAATCGTGGAATTTAAAAATGATTCGATTAAATGGGAATAAAAATAGGAAAAGGGGAAAAAAATGAAAAAAGAAAAAAAGCAAACTAGGGTAGCTTCTTACTGGTCCCTTTTTCAGCTCCAAAGTCCAGATTTCAATCAAAATATATACGGAGATATCATTATTGAATTCCTTCAACACTGGCCATAAAAAATTAATTGTTGAACAATGATGAAAGGGCAAGAATCGAAGGAGGTGATGTTGATTTCTAAGGACATGCGCTTTTTAATCGCTCTCCCTCCACCATCGCAAGTGGAAAGGTGGACCCCTAATCCAGGTACTACACCATCCTACACATATGACAATACATTCGTGTTGAAGATTTATGCATTTATCGTCTACATATCTATATATACATTTGCAAGTTCTTCGAGTCTTCATGTCCAACATTGGTGGTGCTGTCTCATTTTATGGTCTCGAGAGAAGATCCTTTATGGATATACTGGTATATACGACGTGACATGTATATATACATACCAGATGAAGACAATATTTACAATATATATCCCTGAAATATATAAGAATTAGAAATATTTCAGATTTTCTAAAATTTAGTTTTTTCACCTAAATTGGAGTCTATCCAAAATGAAGAAAATTTACGAAGTTACTGGAGTTGACCTTCAATTTGATAAGATGTGTGCTCTTAATTTGAAGGGTAAGTAAGCGATTTTATTGGTAACAAATTAATTTTTGAAAAGTATGATAGAAAAGTCAATCTCTTAGACTTCAATATTATATTTCTCATACTCAATTAATGGAGATTTTATGGATGAAGTTGAACCTTTCATTTTAAAGAGCCAAATAGATAAATCCAAGGATCAATCAGTGAAGCAAGAGCAAGGAAAAAAGGAATATTGACTTGATACAATGATTTCAAATAATTTGACACATTCACGAACGGGTGTTGGTGGATGACGAATCAGCGATTCAATTTCTTTTTTAATTTTCTTATGGATTAAGATTATGGACGTTATTACTAACTTTTATCAATTTTATTATGTCAGTTAAAAAAAAAAAATACAAATGAAAAAGAGGTTTGGATATTGTGATTTATTTGTCTCAAAGTGTTTATGTTCGGATTCCTTGTGCCGAACATAGAAGTTTGAATCCCTGCGAACCCACTTTCCTATTGGCAAATCTATTACTTGAAAAAGAAAAATCATGTGAAATTTTTAGATAAATTCCATATATTTCCCTTTAATTAGCTCTATTATAAGCAATGTTATCAAATAATAAAAATTTAAATTGAATTATAATTAGATCAAATTAAATCGGATTAACTCAAATTTGATGATATTGATTATAAATACATCATCTATTTGCACTTTTAGACAAATATACATTTCCACCATTCTAATTAAGCCGAAAACAACTCAAAATTTTTATTATTTGGTGTATCTGTATGCATCAAGTGGACCGTGCATACATGGCTGGAAGCGGCGTCCGGTCCGGCTAATTGGCACAAAACAAGCGTAAACATCATTTACTACACTAGACCATATCTAATGACACGGTATCAGGACTAGAATTCATCGAAATTGTACATCTCACGAGGATCTAACGGTCAATAACTGACATGACCATCACCCACCACCGTCCAACTCCACGCCGCTATTATTGCCTTTAAACAATGGCTTGTTGTAGAGAGAGAGAGAGAGAGAGAGGTGCGACTTCCTTCTATTATTGGGGGTCCCACCATATTAAAAAAGTCAATAGCTCCAACGAAAAATATAAAACACTTTATATATATATCTTCTCACTTTCATTCCATTTATTTATTCATTTTTTTTTTATTTGTGGTAAATAATTTCGTACCATGTGATCATGTTGGTTCTCTTTTAGCCTTTTTTTTCGCATTTGATTTCATATGTTACTAGTGACTAGTGTCTCTTGCCTACCACCTAATCCTCATGGGCATTGGGTATTATTTTTAGGGCTACAGACTGGCTGAAGATTAGGGGAAACATCTAATAATTACAAAATATTATACTTATTTTTCCTCAACTTCGTTCTCTGGATTCTCGGAAGTGGGTGATGGTAAATATTTTCCTGAGAGAGTGAACGAGACCCAAATATAAATGGGCAATATTTTTTTTATCGTATTTTGAGAAAAGATATTTGCTTATCCAATAATAATAATAATAAAAATGTGTGTAGATTGTGTATGTATCATTTGGTTATGAACATGACATCTATAACTTTCATTTTTTTCTAATTATATTTCCATGAACTTTTTCATTATTTTTTCGGAATAGGCTGTTTTGATTATGTTATGTAATTTTATTCCCTCACTTTTCGAGTAAAGTTGGAACATTTTCTCATATTGTCTAGACCTCTCAAGAAAGCTTATGTCTAACTGAATAGATTAGGGACTGCGAGCATTAAGAGGGGAACACTCCTTGTGAAAATGAGCACTCATTCACAAAACCGAAGACAACGGATTCGAGAGGGAAGAACTACGAGCATTTTCCCTTTTTTCTTTTTTCTTTTTGTCCTTTTGAAATCCTTCTTGGACTCATAGCGGGTTGTCATATACGAGTGTACATCACCAAACGGGGGCTACAAAACTCAGAACCAAGATAACTACGTGATACGTATATACATATATATATGGATAAATCAGATGCAATACCTAAAAAATATACTAATATGTAAACGATAGCAGGAAATATGCACATGCCCGATCAGTTATATTGTTTAGATGAGAGCAGTAAGTACAAACAAGCCCAGCGTCCTAGGTAAAATTAGAGTTCATAAATTAAAATTTGGATTCCCATACCTCCGGAGTGCAAGACTCAAATTATCTCATAGTAGTAGGTTCACTGCTTGTATGAACCACTAACCAAGCAGTCTATTGTAATCATTCACAATAGCATTCTATATCATGGTAATAACTTTTTCCTAGAAGGGACGACTTGTAACGGAGTAATTGGTTATATCGATAACCTATTTACCTACAAATAACTATTCTATGCTTAAATTGCTAGCCAATTCAGCTCGAATACTCAACTCTCAATAGGTGAAAAGCATCCCGTCCATGACTTGCTTTTTTGATTATTACAATCTCCCCTCCCTCAATAAATATTCTTTTTTTTTTATATATGATTTAGGTTATTACTTGGAAGTATTAAGAGTCATACTTTAGTAATATTTCTTACCCTCTTCAGACTTTTTATCTAAATTGGATCTAGACTCGAACCATCTACCTACTGGCAAATAATCAAACCAATAAATATAAATAAGCCAATCAAATACTTGGTTCAAAAGTTGCAATTATATATTGATAAAGTTTCTACAATCATATCCTTATAAACTTGTATCACAATTTCTCACAATTCATATGGGAGAATTTAACTATGGGTTATCACATCAACTATGATGAAAATCTTATCAATATGAATGAAATGGTATTTCTAACTCTATAATTTTATAATAACCCATACTGGTCAGTTTTAGTCAAAATTAGGTTAATCGAATCTCCTTACAACATGAAGTAGTTAATTGCATCTTAAGTCTAGTCGATTGCTTTCCTTAATCCCAATATTTACAATTCAATCAATTAAACTTACTATATGGTTGACCATTTTCTAATTTGGTCAACTATTTCTACCCTTATACCTATTTTTTCCTTTTCTTTTTTTTTTCTTTTTATCTAAAGACATGACGTAGATCATCCCAAGTTGAATTTTGAACACCAAAGTTAGCCTTCCATCAATTTATCAACCCAACAAGCATCAAAACAATCATAAACCACAAATTTTAATAATTTTATTTACATGTTCTCCAACAATTCACCATATTTAGTGGTTCATCTAAATTTCTACAATTTCAATAATAATACAATTTAGATTCTACTTTTAAAGTTTTATTTTCTCTAAATTTATGATTGCAAGCCAAAGTAATGATTTAACGTTAATTTCTAGGATAAATCTCGATTGAGTTTTAAGGTTTAAGGTTCTTCCTTATTGCAAAATGCATAAGAAAATATGGACTAACCACTAAACTCTACTTGTTGATTTTCTTCACACCCAATGTTTCTCATTTTTATTTTTTTTAAAAAAAATAAAAAGTCATATGCTAAGAACAATATATCATATTTAGATCTTTATTACCTTGAAAATCGTTTGAAACACTTGCAAGATGATAATGAAAAGGGAATGTTGGTAGCAGCTTTAGACAGAGGGAGAAACCATATGCTTTCTCTCACTAAGCTTAAAGGAATGTACATAATAAGTTAGGGTTTCAATCCTTATATAGATTAGGTGCAAAGTTACTATTTACCTATGACTTTAGTAAAATATATTATATATATGTATATATATATTGCATTTTATTATTTATTAATAAAAAATTTCATTCTTAAAATTTACTTAATGATTGGAACAATTTGAGTAGTTGCCCCACATCTAATCTTTAAGCTCCTAAGTAGCCTCTACTTGGAATGATTATTTCACTAGACCTTAACATATGTTATCATTCAGTACCTCAAATTCTATTCCCTAATATCAATGATGTTAAGTATTTTAATTTGGTTTTTATGATAACAAAACATGTGATAAGTTATCACTAATATATTTATGAAGTGTATAGATATATCATGATATAACATTAATTAATTATAAAAGAAACTGCAATGGAAAAAAGGTTAAAGTGTGTTTAACAAGAACATTAAGTGTGTAGATTAACTTTAGAATGAAATCAATTCAAAGAAGAAAATTAAGTTTGGATTTGTACTTGTTAAATGTATATCAGTAATAGATAAGAACAATACTAATTGTGTATAGCATCGGTATTAGCAATTGTTCTTACACTATTTTTTGAATAATTTAAACAAATTAAGTTGAAAAAATATGTAGAAGGCTTAACTCTACTTTATTAAGTATATTTAGGTAATTTGCTTAATTTTGTTCTATCAAAGTTGGATTTAGTTCATGGGGATTTTAAGTCAGATTAGTTTCAATTTTATAGAATGGTCGATTAATGGTTGAGTGATATATTCAAATAAATTTTCAGACATATCAAGAAACTATGTTGAACAAATTTCTACTCGTAATTCTATAACGCTCGGTGCATTTCTTTTAGCTCGTTGTTAATAAAATTCTCAAGAATTATAAAGTAGCTTATAAATGATAAGGCTGGATATTTTGGATATATTTGTCCAGATTTTTATGAGTTTTTCTAATTCAAAATTTCAAATAAGGTTTAAAAGAAGTTAGTTAATTGTTCACGGCAAATATCAAATAAACTAACAAACTATGATCAAGTGTTGGGCTATTCTTAAAGAGCAAGATATATGAAGATTTAACCATATCTTTTCATGTTTATCTATAATATTTAAAGTGGGATTTTTCAATTTTTGAATTTCCACGTAATTAAAAGAGAATTGAAGCATATCATCATATGTAACAACTGTCAAATGACTCAAACTCAGCAAAGAAACAATTTAGGATCATTTTGATTCAAGTTTTCAAAAATTCAAACATTTAGTTCCTATTTTCATGGGATATTTCTCTAACAACAAAACCAATTATGCTTGAATAAAGACATCTTACAGAAAAATCTATTTCTAGCTGTTACATGAGAGTTAATTTAATTTAAAGACCATGTTGTACAAGATGGAGAATTGCACACTTAATATCAAAACTAAATTTAAAAGTTCTTTTGGGCAGATTGTCAAAAACTGTGTTAGAAACTTAGTAAAAAACTAAGTGAAAACAGTTTTGTTATTTCATTATTATTGCATTTGTGCAAAAGTTGTAAGGAGCTTTTCGATTATATTGTTTCACTTTCATTGTAAAAGTTATTGACTTTATGTTTCGAGAGGATTGGGGAGTTCTTTATAGCTTAGGAAGAAGCTCGTAAGATATGATAGAGAAATGATTAGATATCCTTGTAATCTCTCTTTGGCCATTGTTTATTGAAAAGATTAGACTAGTGAAATGGCACCGATAAAAAAGACTGGGTCTCCAGTAATTGAGCTATAAGAGAGCAATACTCAAAAAGCCGAAACTCTATAAATCGATCGACTGATCTTCTTTCTCTCTACTCTATTTAATTTCTAATTTTTATTTGTGTTGCATAATCAATCATCAACTACTATCACGGCATTTAAGCTATTAAGAGGGGTTTTGTTTTTAAATTAAAAGTTTTAGTTTAGCAAAAGATATCAATTCACCCCACCCCCCCTCTTGATATCTTAGTGGGACCAACAAATGATATTTAAAGGATGTTCAATACAGGTCAAAATCACTTGAATTGCTAATATTTCCAACTCAGTCACATGACTAAAATCAAGAACATACTTCCTTAACAAATATACATCATACATGGAAGATGCTATGTAACTATTTCTATGCTAGGTGGCAAGGCTAATGTGCAAGCCACATTATCGATCCTCTCCAAATATAAAGTGACCTATATATTTAGGCGTTTATCCTTAATTCTAAATAGCACAATACTTTTAGTGGAAAAATTCTCAAAAGTACACAATCCCTCATTTGAAATTCTAATAGTTTCCTCTTTCTTTTACATAACTCATTTGTTAGCTTAAATTGCTAGCTTTTTTTTCTTCCCAAACATTAGAATTTTATTAATTGTCTTATTTATAACCTTTTATCCTAATATTTTTCTTTCTTCCATATTGCCCTAATGAAAAATGAACCTATACGTTCTTCCATATAGTACCTTAGATGGTGTCATTTGAAGCTTGCTTAATTACTATGGTTATGGGAAAATTCCACTAGTGAAAAATGATAATCTAATTGTCCTTAAAGTGTAAGGCATAGACCTACTACATATCGTTTAATATTTTTTTTTTCATCCATTCTAATTGTCTATCCCTTTACAAGTGAAAAGCTACACTAAATTGCACTATTTTCTATTGCTTCTAAACCATCCTAAAAAATTCCTACAAATTTATTGTCCTTGTCTAATACTATGAACACTAACACTCGACATAACCTCACAATATCTTGGAGGAACATCAATGCCAACCTCTTTGAGAAATAACTTGTTTTAAGAGCTATAAAATAAGAGGACTTTGTCAATCACTCTACTGTTAGCCATACTAAGTCATACATTTTAACCATCCTGGGGATACAATCACAAAATCCTTAAAAGTGTGCTCTCACTTCCATTTTAGGATAAGAAGTGGTTGCAATTTACTTGCAAATATTTCTTGCTTAATCCTCACTAACCGACGAGTAAAATAATTGAAAATAAACTCATTTATTTTGTACTTCATATCATTTCACTAATAATGTAGTATCAAGTCCTTATACAATTTGGTACCTTTGCAATGTCCAAAATGCTTTGATTAATGAGCTTCCTCTCCATCTTTACTTTTGATTGACTAACACATAACTAGTTTTTATGCTCAACATTCTATCCTAATCAGTTATGAATTCTTTTTCAATGTCATCCCCAACATTCTATTTTGTCCCTTACAATATTAGGCTCCTTCTAATGCATCTTTCTTTCTTTTTAAAAGTCTAGGTTATGTTTACTAGATGTCAATCTAGTATGAACTTACTCTAGCATAGCTTTTAAATCCATTCTCTACATTTTCTCCTATAACTATTTCTAATGAGATGCAATTGTTTGAAGAGGTGAAGTCGTAACAGTCCCATCGTAAGAAATATCATAAAATAAAAGCGGGTTTTACAGCTATTATCCTAAACTTATTTCATACCAAACGTACTCAACTCAACCGCTTTGAAATATCCAATTCAATACCTGTCTAACATAAACTTATGGTGTAATACTTTAAAATGACTGTTAAAAATGAACTTATAGTTAAATCTTTTAGAAGAATTGATTTTTGTATGCAATATAAGATACAATATTTTAAAACTGACAAGTATTTACAATATTATATTTACATGAAAAGATAACATTTCCAAAAGAGAGTTTGTAAATGTCCATAGGCTTGCATTACTTGGTACAAAGACTAGAAATTGAAAGCTAAAGGGCTATTTAAGAAAACCTTAATAGTTTTCTTAAAAGTTAGTAAAGTCAGCAACAAAATAGGAATCTAGTCCTTTCTTATTGATCCTCATTCCTTAGCCCCGTTCATTAATATTTTGAAATTAGGTGTAGTGTAGGTAATCTACTTTCAACTTATGTAACAAATTAAAGGGGAATGATTGACAACTTGCGCAGTAAATGAGATAGAGATAGAAGTACATATCTAACACAAAACAATCAAGGTTTTCTAATAATATAGTTAGATGCAATACATGTTCAAGTAAGCTTTATAATACGAAGTTGTCCAATTCATCATGAGATTAGAGAATATGCCCGCTCTAATTTAGGTTGAGAAGTTTGACGATACACTTATGAATCAAAACTAAATTGGAGCTTGTGTAAAGGAGAACATTCTTCGCCTAAGACTATCTTTGAACCATGGTCCCTCATCTTTTTGTGACCTTCTCTCCTATTACTTAGTTGGATTAAGGGTAGGGAAAGGACTATTACAACTATCCTCGTTGAGTAGTTCGTGTTTAGCCCATGAATCTTAATTATTTCTCCTAGTAGATTGCAATATAAGTCAGTTTAAAAATTAAGCTAAGTTTAAGTTCGATCATTTTCGAGGTGATCAAATAATCTTAAACAGTCCAATTAAAACTATAATCATAAAACAAATAGAATATGATGCTCAGCATCCCACAATGGCAGCACATAGATTGCATATGCATAGTTAACTAATGTGTAACCACAAACAAATAGATACTAAGATCTCCAAGTTTTCTAAAATAATATTTTGTAATATAGTGAAGCATTGATCTTACTTACTTTTATTGAGCCTAATTTTAGTCCTTAATTTATTTCATACTAAGCCCATTTCACTTAATATAAAACATTCAACATTAAATTAAGAAAAAAAAAACATTTTTCTTTTAGAACATGTTTTACAAAGATATTTTGAGAATACTTTAGAAGTTGCTAACTAGTAAAATCGATAAAAATTGATTAGGGTTTCTTAAGTGGAAGAAACCTTAATTGAGTCATTGCTCTACTAATTTCATAAAAAAATATTATTTTTATAGAAACTATTAATCGAAAAACGAGGTTCAAAGGTTAACCTTTTAAGATGTTAAAAATTACAAAAAATAACTAATATGCCTTTATATTTATAATTTTTCAAAAAAAAAATGAAAACAAGCAAAAATGTGAAAAATGCATGAGAATGAATTTTTATTAATAATTTTCCTTAAAAAATAAAAAAAAAATTCAAATTTTACGATTACCCTAAAGGTGTTTGCGTATTGCTAATCGATATCAAATGGATCATAGTTCTTATTTATTTTAGAAAAACTTTAGTGGGTTAGCTCTTTTTATTTTGAAAATAGGCAAGATTTACATTTCTTAGCTATTTTATTTTATTTTTTATTAAAAAAACCTAAGAAAATCCTTATCTTTATCTCCAATTTTGAAAATAAAAAAACCTTAAAAAACATTTATTTTTGAAAAAGACTCAAATTAATATTTTTTATTTCATAAAAAAAACCAACAACGTGATAGAATCTTTTTTACTTTCTAAAAGAAACCCTATGGACCTAAAAATGAGATTTCTATGAAAACTTTATAAAATATGTAATTCTCATGCCAAATATGCAAATATTAGTAAAAAAAAAAGATATGAATTTTCTGAAAAATGCAATATCTATGGAAAAAATATATTAATTTTTTTTCTCAAAAATATGATAACATGCAAAAAAATAAAAATAAAAATAAAAAAACAACTAATAAGAGTTAACACCAATACCTACGAAAGACTTATGCTAGTTCTTATTTGATGCAAACAAAACCACCCTAATCATGCAATTTTAAGAAAAAAAATTTATTATTATTATTATTTAAAAAATCATACAAAAAAAACACAAATTAATTACTGTTAGTAAGGGTGATTAAAACTAGATACCGCACAAAAAAAAAAAAAAACTAAAGTTAGTAATGGCCCTATAAAATAATGGGAGTTAATAATCCAAAGAAATAAATAAATATAAAAATAATGGAAAACCCAACATTCTTTACTTCAATGCAAATGCAAGTCATACGGGTATTTGCACATGGATCTGGGTCAAGTATAAGACCTAATCATGGGCTTCAATCTAAGTACAGGATAGAACTTACTCCAAGTACACAACAATAGCAAAAATGCTTCCTACAAGTGGCTCCATCCACTATTTTGAGCAAACGAATGCACTTCTATGAGATTCTTATTGACAAAAATTCAATTGAACTTAGCACCACAGTATTTAGTAGAGGTTTAGTGATGTTTGGTAAGTAAGCGATGTGGTTGACATGGGTTAAGGTAGGAGCAGTGATTGAGTTGGTTAAGTGCATGTTGTGTAGGGTCATTTTGGGTGTGTGAGCATGAATGGTCAAGGTCAAGGGATGGTGGTCATAAGTCTTGTTGTGTATAGCGATGGTCATGAGTGAAGGTTGATTAAGTTGCCCGATATATGACGGTGGTTGTGAATTAGGTTAAAGGTGGTGTGTTGGGTTACTGTATGTATGTGTCCAATGTTAGGTGGGTATTTGTAAGAGAGAGGATGATTGATGGGGGTTACATGCATAGGAGTAGTTGTGTGCTATTGGTTGGGGTTGTGTGGTTAAGATGTGGATTGCGGCTGGACGTGGTGATGGTGGTGCTATTGTATGGTGAGAGATGGTGGTCGATGGTAGATGGCTAGAGATTGTGCAAGAGTGAGAGGAAGTCGAATCTAGGAGTAGATTGTTAGGTTTGCTGTGGTTGGGTGAAGATGGAAGTCGTCTGATATTAGTGTCGAGGATAAGGGGTAGTGATTACGTAGGTATTTATCGAATGGGGATGATGAAGGATGTTGATTGTTTGCTATTGATGTATGTGTTCTTCTTTTTCGATTATTAACCTAACTTTATTTTTATAATTTTACTAATTCAAATCCTAAATGAATCTTGGATCAACCCAGATCTACAGTAGAGGAGATTTATCCTTTGATTTAATTTTATCAAATCCTCATTCAAATGATATTTATGTAAATCCTTACAAATTTAGATCAAACCCCTAATCCCTTACTTACTAGCATTTGTCTAAGCCACTTAACCAATGGCTTCTTTTCTCATTCATTCATGCATACAAAATTAACTCAAACCTTTCTTATTGGACCTAACTTATATTTAAATTTTCAAACCTAAGCCTAAGTCATTTTGAAATGGCCTTTATATATAACGCAAAATATGCATACTAGATATTTCTTAAACCTATTTTTGAATTTAATAAATCTATAGATTTATTTTAATTAGTCTAGTTAAAATTTTTTTAAAATTGGACAAAAATTCTCTTTATGAGCTCAAATACTTTACTAGACTATTTTTTAAAAATACTTTTTTTATTCCTAATGAAGCTTAATTTTTTAAAAACTCTAAATTTATTAAATTGCATGTATATTTTGCACTATTACCTAATCTAACTCTAAATGACCAATTGACTTAACTTGGACTCCCTTAACATTTTGAACTTTTGATTTTTTCATTTTTCAATTTTTTTAATTTTTTAATTTTTCAATTTTTAATCTTTTTTTTTGTATTTTTTCCATAAATATGGGCAATAAAACTTAAATTAAATGGGTAGCAAAAAAATGAGTATCTACAACCTTGATAGTTGACACCTGTTAGTCTTGTGTGTCATTCTTGTTCACTTCAATTTATCCCTAAATATCAATACAATTGCCTCATTTCTTACTAAATATAATATATAGGAGTTCGTTTCAATGATTTAAGTATGGCTGTGATTTGATTAAAGCAAGTCTATTAGGCTATTTATTAAATATTAACTCATTATTGAAGTCTCTAAACAAGGTTTTGAAAGCATGTGTAATATTAAGCTTTTGTCCAAGAACCTTTTAACCAAGTTTTTGAAGTTGTTATACTTAGGTTTCTTTCAGCAGCCAAGCCTCTGAGTGAGTCTTTGATGTTGTTATAATTAGGCTTCTTTCACCTGCCAATTCTCTAAACAAGTCTCGAACTTTAGGATTAAGTCTCTCCTTTTCTAGTTCAACTCTCTAGTGAAACCTCTAGCGATCCCTCTAACAAAGTCTAAACTTGTATATTTATGCTAAGTTGTTCACTCCTATACCTTATTTGTATTTCAAACCTCAATATAACATCCCAATTCAATCCCTCATCAATCTTATTACACACCAACACCTTAGCTCCTTCACTCACGTATACTTCATTTTAAGTACTTTGATTCAAAATTACTTATACAATGTCTATTATATTAGCAATTACTCTTTATACTCACAAAAATGCTAAATTCACTCCTTACACACACCTATAGTCTCTAACCTACCTTCTAACGAACTCCAGGTTATATTTTTTAATACAACCAACCTTCTAACCTATTTTTTGACTCTCCTATTTTGCCTTTACAACCTGTAAAGTAGCTTCATCACAACACCAAATCTGCCATCTACTTATTCAACCAGAATATATCATCACTCAAAACTCTTTCTTAACACTCACATAAGTCATTTAAGTAGCAAAACATACGGTTTGAATAAAAATACATGTAATTATAGTGACAAACATGTAATTTATCCCTTTTAATTCCCATATTCGACTTGTTAGTGATTTTAAGAAGTTATTTCACTCTCAATATCATCATAAATCATTATTTCTTCAGTTTATACCAAAATTACTTTAAGTTTATTAAAGAAATCCTCAAGTAAAATACGTTTCAGCCACTATTTAACCAAAAACCAAAATTTATCAAAAATATGACTTCATAAACATGAAAAACCAATTACGTGGCATGAAAGTATAACCTTTAAGGAATTCACATACAAAAATTTAGGTTAAAACTACATCATTTAGGTTTTTGAAAATGTATTTAAAAATTAATCAATAGAACTTTTTTCTTAAGCAACCAATACATGCACTTAAAATTAGGAAAATCTAAGTTGATATTTGAATTCTACATGAAAACTTATTTGAAAACTAAGTTTCATAATTTTTGGAGGTCGTTTACTATTTTTAGTCAAATTTTGATGAAAATAGATCACTCACCAAAAACCACTGCTTTAACCATCACAAGTTTGTTTACTTAACAAAATACTATCTCCATTATTGCCCTACAGTGATAGTTTGCTCTTAGGTTGCTTGGAGGTCCTCGCTTCGTGATATTGCTTAGTTTGCATAATTTTACTTAAATTTTTATAATTTTCCTTCTAATAGCTTTCTTCCATCTACAATTTTTTTTATAGATTCTTAAGAGTTTACTTGAACTTTTGGAGCGCATATTGAGAATTTTTTTACATTTTCAAGGGAAGAAGTGGGATTTTCTCTCTCCTAACCCCTTTCATATTCTCCTTAAATCTACTTTCAAAGTGTCTATTGCTAGGTATTTTTTAGCAATAGTTATCTACACACATGTTATGCATAATTTGCTTGAGCATAAAGTTTTTATTAATCTTTTATAATTTCTACTCTTTTTCTTAATTATTTTTAGCTAATTTTGCATAATTTTAGGTATTTTAAGTAATTACGGATATATATATATTTATATATAATAATTATACCTAAAGTACATATATTACTTTTACATATTATTTTATGTAAGTATAAAATTTTATACTTTATACAATTTATCTCTAAGATATAATTAATTTTCAATACCTAAATTACGCATTTCCATTATGTATAAAGTAATATAATAAAATTAGGCATTTTATTTTTAGCTACAATATTATTTTATCATATTTTCTTATTTCAAACCCATGAGGTGTCCTCGACTAACTCCTATGTCCTACTTGTGAAATATTAACTCAATCAAACTATCTTTGCAAATGTACTAAATTGATTGCTTAGGATTGAGTCGTAAAAATACAGGTCTTACATTATGGCTTATGAAATCTTTCACTATATAAAACTAAAAAGAGATGAAAACAAGATTTTTAGTCTTTGAAAATTGATATAGCGAAGGCTTACAATAGAGTAGAGTGGATATTTCTTGAAGTAATTTTGAAAAGAACGAGTTTATATATATGGATTAGTTAGATTATGAATTGTGTTAAAACACATTTCTTATAATTTGATGGTTAATGGTAAAAGAGAAGACAGCATTACACCAAGTAGAAGATTAAGATAAGGTGATCCCATTTCACCTTACTCATTCCTATTCAATGTGCATACCTTCTCCAACATGATTTATAAAGCTAGTAGGTAGGGATTTATGGAAGGGATTAGCGTTAAGCCATCGAGTCCTTGTTTGGCACACTTACTTTTTGTGAACAACACTTTTTATTTATTTGTTTTGCCATCAAGGGATCACAATTGAATTTAATAAGGCTAAAAAAGATTTTGGATATGTATTGCGAGGTTTCAAGACAACATGTGAATTTTGATAAATCTGCTCTTTATTCTAGTGCTTTTAGTTTTGAATCTATCAAAATTGCATGTTGTGGCTATTCGAGTATTGTAGACATCTTATGTTTGCTTCTTGTACTTTTTAGAATTTTCTTTAAATAGAGAGAAAGGCCTAATTGAAAAAAAAAATAGAAAATATAGAAAAATAAAAAAATTTAAAAATTAGAAAAAGCATAAAAAATAAAAGTTTTATAAAAATAAAAAAATTCATATAAAAGGAAAACAGATTTAAAAAATGAAAAAAAAATAGCAAGATAGATTTCTTTCTTTTTTTTTTTTTGGAAAAGTAGACTTTTAGGAAAATAAAATATTTTTAGACAAGTTGTTTTAAGAAAAATAAAGATTTAAAGTTGTGTTGAGGTTATTAGGTTTGGATTATTTCATTTTATATTTAGTAAATTTTATGTTTCATGCTATTTTATATGATAAATATAGATTGTTTGCAAAAGATAATAAGGTACAGGCTAATAGCTTATTTGGTTACACACTTGGTCTTAGAAGAGAGGAAAGTTGAAAGGCTTGTGTTCAAACCATATAGGTGCATATTGTGCTCTTTATTTTATTTTTTTTGACCATTTGATCGCTCACTACGTATCATTGTGAGACTAGGCTGCGTATCACCTTTGATACGTAGTAGTTACTGTTTGGATGCATTGCTGACGTGGCATCTATGTAGCGTTATGTCAATGTTTTTCTCTTTCATTTTCCATCCCTTTCCATTCTTTTCCCTTTGTTTCTCACGTGTATCTCTCCTTGGTTAGTTGTATTCAAGCATTAATTTCATCCCTTTAACTTTGCAATTTCAAACTAGACTTGGGATACTTCAAATCCAAAATAAGAACTTGTCCAAATTCATGCTTTAAGATGGTTAAATTTGAATCAAAAGATGGAAAAATGTTTGAATGCGCTTGTTGAACCCAAATTGACTAAGCTTGATTTGTGCTTTAAAAATAAAATTCAAAGTTTCTTTAGTTTTGTTCTAATAAGTTTAAACACGAATCATCCCATTTTGATTATCAATTACTCTAAATTCACATCAATCTTGAATTTGAATTCAAAACCCACTTAGTTCGCAATCTTTGAATTAAGGCTAATTTTGAACTTGTTAAGCGAAATTGAGTCTTAATTTGTATAAATAGGTGTTCAAGCTTCGATCCCCATCAGGAATTCACATTCGAATCACTCAAGAACACATGTATATAATCACTTCTCTCTTTAGCTGTAACCAAGCTCTCTCTCTCTCTAGAATTGATTCAAGTTTGATTCATTCCAAGCTAGTTTCATGCTATCATTAAGTTGCCTACAGCGAAAGCTTTCTAACCTAATCACTGCCTTCTACTATCACCATGTCCACCATGAGTCATGCCAAGCCTTAACCAATATGACCACCATTAGCAAACATCCACTACCACTTGACCATACCCCAAACTAACACCATAGCTGTGTTCAATGCATCCCAAAACCCTAGAATTAACCATTCTTGCATGCTTAGCAATCATTATGCGGATCGACTACCACCATCTCTCATGGCTAACATTTAAAATAACACCAGACAGCTACCAAATTTAGTGGCACTTGTCCTAAACTCACTTCCCTTAATAAAATTCGCATGGAAGTGAAGTTCTCTATATGAAATAGTGGCTTGAACAGCCCCAAGCATCCTATTGATTGCCCCTTGCTTTTTCTTCCTTATCTCTCTATCTCTCTTCTCCATTCTTGCTTAAGTATGTACGAGCTACATAGAGCAAACTCGTTTGTGCTCCAAATCAACCTAAATAGTGCTCCAACTCGACTTCCATACACACTAACTTATGTGCCCTATTATCGATCAAGTTTGGCCCTCTTGCCTTTTGTTTTGCTTTGTTTTATTTTTTTTCCTTGTTCTTTATTGTGTAAATTTATTTACCTTATTGTGTATATATATATAGGAAAAATAGAGAAAAAAAAAGAAATGAAAAAGAGGGTGGAAAGGAGAATTTTATTTTATTAGCATGTTTCAATTAAAAAATAAAAAAAATAAGAAAAAATAAAAAATGCTTATTTACTTAGAAAAACTATTTTAAAAAATAAATAAAAAAACTCAAGTAACCTTTTTCAGATTTAGAGTTTCTATAGAATTTTCTACGAAAATAATCAAAATTTAAGACTCTTCCTTTCAGGTTCTTTTCTTCTTTTTTTTTTTTTAATAAAAACAAACAGATAAAAGACTTAAACCCGACTATCTTTTTAAATTAAAACGAACCAACGCATTAAAATTGTTTGAATGAACTATATAAGTTTGTTCCCAAAAAGTGAGTATGTAGGTGCTTGTAAAAGACTACAGGTGACTTAAAATATGTAAAATGTTTATTTTCCCCCTTTTTCTAAATTTTATTTCAATTTCTTATTTTTTGCAAGTAGATGTAATTTTAGTTATTTATTTGTTTATAAACAATTATTAACGTTAGAAAGATATTTTTGCAAGGTAAAATTAAACTTGGAAGACTAAAAGCAGTACCCGTTAGAGATGAATAGATTAGCCCCCATACTCGGAATATCAGTTTTTTAAAAACCCTTTAAAAAAAATTGTTTTTTTTTTTTTTATAGTGGACTAATGGTTAGCTTAAATTAATCTACCCAATTGATTTAATCTAACTCATTTTTTCTTAAACTCGATCTGGTGATGACTCTAAACTTTTCAAAATAGGAAAACCAATTTTTTTTTTTTTTACCTCTTAGTTGATGATTAGTATTAAATGAGTTAGGGTTTAATATCAATCGGATTAGAAAAATAATAAAAAGTGAAAAATTCTAGACTCGACAAGTATTAACACCTTGAATAAGTTTGGTAATTACTTAGGTACCCCTATCCTTTTGAGAAAGATTTAGATATAAGGTTATTGAATCCATTAAGGATTGTAATGCCAAAAAGTTGCAAGGATGGATATCAACTGGAAGCAAATATGTGCTTATAAAATCTATAGCTTTTACTATACCTAAATACCTTATGAGTATATTTCTTTCCTCGAAAAGATAGCGTAGGGGAGTTACAGATTTAATATCTAAATTTTTTGTGATCTGATGGAAACGAGGATAATAAAATTCATTGGAAAAACTAGGGTTCTCTTAGTAAATCAAAATTTATTAGGGGGTTAGGATTTAAAGATTTCCATCTTTTCAACTTAGTTCTACTTAGCAAATCGGCTTGGAGGATGATTCAATATCGGGAGGCATTATGGGTTAGACATGTTAAGAGTAGTTATTGTCCCAATACAGATTCTTTCAAGGCCAGAAAAGGTGGGAAGACATCATAGTTCTTGTAGAGTCTTTTGGTTGGAAGAAATGCAGTTTCTGAACATTTGATTTAGTCAATAGGAAGAGGAAATAGGGTGAGTTTATGGATGGATGCCTGGATACCATGCCTTCATAATCATATGGTTGCAAATCCTTTAAATAATTTAAAGGCCCAGAATGTTATGGATAAAATCTCCTTAGTTTGGAATCTTGAAAGTGTGAAGGAACATCTAACTGAAGAAGAAAGAAAAGCAATTTGGAAAATTCCCATTACTTTATCGATAGAGAAGATAAATTGATCTAGCATTTTATTAAAGATGGATATCAATCAGTGGGAGTGTGCTATCATTTGTTGCTTAGCGATTACAGTAGTAATAATCTTTCTGTTGCCTCTTCTTCCTATGCTACTAATAGTAAATTATGGAAGATAGTTTCGAGTCTCAATTGCAAAGACAAACAAAACATCATCTTTGGAATTTATGCAATAATGCTTTAGCCACTAACTACAATTTATTTGCTAAAAAAGTTTGTAATAATGGCTCTTATTTTCATTGTAATGGGGACGAAACAGTTGAATATTTACCATTTCATTATAATTGAGTTCGAACCATTTGGCTTGCTTGTTGTAATTTCAAGATTGATGCCCGTGACACTTCAAGAATGGACAAATGGGTAGAATCTTTGATACAAGACAGCATGAATTTTGTTGCAAAAATTAGAAAGAAGATCAGTGCGGTAGCTGTTGTTTTATGGCACATTTGGAAGCATATAAACAAATGCTTCTTTGATAAAGTTAATCCTAATCCAATGGAAATCGTAAAAGAAGATCGAGTTTGAGATTTCATAGTCTATGAGACTTAACTATAAGAAGGCAAACTTGGATGCACCTACAAACATTCATCAGGGAAGGGTAGATGTAGAAACTACTGCTAATTACGGACAGTAAATAGAAGCTTCAAATTTGATGACATCTCGAGAACTAGTAGAATAAATGAAGGGACAAGCTACGCAATGTCACCATAGGGAAGTACTAGAAGGAGATTTATTTTAGAAGCAAGTCCAAGTTCTACAAGCATTGAGTCCACGTTAGCGAATGTGAACAGAAGAATAAATGTGTGTATACGTACTGTTCAATAACCACAACCAATTGTCAGTATATGTGGATCTTCAAGAAAACATTATTGAATAGAAGCCGTTGACGTGTAGAGGCCTCAATAAATTGGAGTTGTTAAAATCAATTGTGACGGTGCTTCAAGTAAGATTACCGATAAAGCTGGTGTCGGACTTGTTTGTAGAGATGCTTTTAGTACCTTATTGGAGGCTACAACTATTCATATTTAGCATGCAATGGCGATTAAAGAAGGTTTATTTGCTACTTTAAGAAGCAACTGGCTGAAAATATTTATTGAGATGGATTCTAAGATTCGTTTATGATGCCATTTTTTCTTCCTTTTCTTGTCATTGGAAAATAAGGAGATAGTAGAAGATATAAGAACTTGTTTGTTTTTTCGCCATTTCTTATTGATTTCTAGGAAAGCTAATACTTATTTATGATTGGTTTGCTTCTTAAGGTAAAGTAGGGATGAGTTGTAGTCGTAGGGTTTCTAGGTCCTCATCTTAGTCTTTTAGATTTTCGTTAACGAACTATCTTTCTGACCCATTGAAGGGTTTAGTCAATTGAAGTTTCTTTTCTTGATTAAAAAAAAAAAAAAACCATTTTCTAATGTGATAAGACTTCGAACAAATGGATAATATACTAGAGAAAAAAAGAAATTTGCAAAACTAAATTTGACCTTTGGAAATGACAAAGGCAAAATTTTTCATTACAAAAGAAGATATTTAAGAAGAAGCATATTATTGAATAATTAAATTAAATTGGATGATTTGTTACGTCAATAATTAAAATGACGTGGGAAATATTTTATTTTGAAGTATTTACACATTAGTTGTCATATGATGAAATATATGAGTTTACACTCATTCTAGTGGTGTAAGTGCTCAATTTTAAAAATGAAAAGTGTTGGTGTAATTACGAAAGTTTTTAGAAATAATTTGTGCAATTTTCCCTTTGTGAAATAATCATAATTTATTTGTTTAATTATTTATCATTTTTTAAGGTATTTGTAGCAATGATGCATTGTCCATTAATATTAATTTATTAAATTGCCGTTGGGAGAGCTAATTGTAATTCTTTTCAACCATTTTACCAAAATCCTTCAGAAGTAAAAGTCGTTTGTTTCTTAACTTCTTATTTCTTAATTCAGGGTAATTGAGCTTTTCGAGTATTCTCAATAATTGTCCAAAATATTATATAAGGAAGGAAATATGGATTAAATAGGAAAACAAATACGAAGAATAAAGATATAACAAGTTGCCAAATAATTCATGTGGCATTCAACCACGGTCGTGCTAGTGGAGTTTGAATAAAGACTCCAAATCACATTAAAATATTTATTTCATAAATGCCATTACAATTTTCCAACGAGAATCATGATCCTTGCACCCTAAAAGACAAAAAAAGGACCCAACATAAACATGTATCAATATAATTATGTTTATATAACTGTTTTATATATATATATATATATATATAATCACGTCCCATACTTTGTTTGATAGCAAATAATAACGATTTTATGCATATTAGATTTAAGTTTCAAATCTTATTGACCATAATCTTAAGAATAAATATCGACAAATAATATGAAAATTCTCCAAGATGTAAGACAATTATTTTCTTTGGGTACTTCTTTTTGTTCTTCTTGGTAATAGTTTCCACCCATGTATAGTTTACTTAGAACAAAATAAGGAAATATGTACGAAACGTGCAAAAACCAAATAAACATAAAATAACACGAAAATGCATGAAATTAGTCAACTCCAATGCGGCCGTAATTGTCGAGCCTTCTTTTTAACAGTTTCCAATTTTGTTTTTACGTAAAATGAGACGGGGCAGTGATCAAATACAGTTAAAAGCACATGAAATTAGACGATCCCAGTTATCACCCTGATTGTCAAAGTCCCATATAGTCCAGCCCAGTCGTATAATTACTGTTCTCATATCAAGATGGTGAAGGATTTATACCCTCTTTTTTTATGGTATTTATTGTTAACTTAGAAAAATATAATCCTAGTTATTTGTTCTATTCCCATAATTTTTTATATTACATTTGATACGTAGGAATGACTAAAAATTAAATAAATAAAAATGAAATAAAATAAAATAAAAATCATGATGATAAATTTAATCATTTATTTGAAAACACTACTAGATTAACGTAGGTACATGATATTATTTATTAAAAATGCTCTAAATTATTAAATATATTATAATTATATCAAAAGTTAAATAAGTAATTTTAATTAATGATCATTAATAATATAAAATAAAATTGTAATTTCATTCCTTCAAATTGGATTCACCTTAAGCAGGAGTCTAGATTTAAAAAAATTATGATTTTGTCTTTTAAAGGTACTTTTAGAAATAAGAAAGGTAATAAAATTTAAAATTATGATTTTATTCTAAGTATAATACTGCGTATCAAACATAACATTTAATCGGTGTTTAAGCTATATATATTTTTTTAAAACAAAAAAGTTTATAGGAAACATTGGATGAAGTAGAGAATAACAGTAATTTTGCGGTAATTATATTATCACATGAATCGAATTTAACGGGTTACTCTTGTACAGATAATTAGATAAAAGGGCAATGCTATTAATTTAGAGAGAGAAGAAAGTGGGTCCACAGGCATAAGAGTGAGAGGGGTGAGGGTAGAGAGTAGAGAGAGAAAGAGAGTGAGAGTATAAAAAGAGAGCATAGACAACCCACAAAACCTCATCACTGCTACACATTTGGTAGCTTTTTCTCGGGATAAAGAAATTCCCATTCAATGGTCTAAGCTCATCGTCTTTCTCCCTTCCTCCATTTATTAAAGCAATGATTTTTTTCTAGGATTTGCTTCTACTCCTCCTAGACAGAAGTACTCAATATCAATCACATCAAATATTACAAAGTTTTCCCCCTCACAAACTCTTGTTCTTTTCCCTTCTTTTGGTAGTGTTCTTTCTTTTTGCATCTTTCTGGGTAAGCAAACATGGGAAGCAAAGCTATTAGCTTGGAGGAGATTAAGAATGAGACCGTTGATCTGGTATAGATTCTCACACACCCTTTTACGTTTTCTTTTGACTTTCCTGCTTATTTTCTCGAGAAAATTTCTGGGTTTGTTGCAAAATCATATCTTTGTTTCATTCATGTAAAATTGATTCGAGGTTTGTCACGAAAAGGTTTACCTGTTATGTTTGGATCAGAAATATAATGGCTAAACACATATTGTTTCTTTCAAAGTATTTGTGAATTTATTTGTTTGCATAGGAACTGAATCAAGAAAAAGTATTGATAGCTTTGAATTTTTTTGGCTTATGTGAAAGTGAAAACTTGATTGGACAAAAGGGGGAGACAGATAGACAGAGTTGAATTATTCTCCAATTAATTGTATGTTTGAAGTTAAATGTGTTTTTTTTTTTTTTTTTTACGTCAAAAAACGAATATTTTTTCCCTTAGAAGTAGGGGTCTTGGATTTATGGGTTCCACAATATTAATACTCAATAAAACCATTCACATGCATATCATCTATACTTGCGTTTTCTTTTTTCTTTTTAATTTTTCTCCATCCAAACAGATCATATCCAATTAAGCTTTCTCGTTGGATCTGCGACATGTGAACTTGAGACAGAAAAGATATTTAAGAAAAAAAAAAAAAACAGAATGGAGAAAATCAAATTATATTTCTCAAATTCTGATACCTGCCAGCTTTGATGTTTAGTATATTCTCGTGATAGATTAATATATCCTTTGTATGGTGAAATTGACAAATATTTGAATTTCGTTTTTATCTAATATGTATCTGTTAGTAAAAAATTAATCAACTAATATGAGTCGAGCCGGATCTCAGTTGTTTCACCGTATTGGGATATGGATGTAAATACCAAGTTAAAAAAAATGAAACTTAATCATGTTGTTTCTGTACGTATAAAGCAAAAAAAAGAAAAAAAAAAGGGGCAGGTATTGCAGTTTTCGTATTCAGTATAAATCTCCCTTGTTTTGTAGGTGTTATTTGTATCTTGTAGGCTGCATATGGTATATTTGGAACAAATGAAAATGAAAAAGGCTGTACATGGTATTTTTATATCCTATCTGTGTTTAATACAAGCCAGTTTATATGAAAATTAATAAACTGGTCCTTATTAAAATAAAAGGAAAATAATTGTACAATGAGTTTGATTTGTAGATATATCTATTCCATTTGCTTTTTTTCAAATTTTTTTTAATTTATTTCCTTAAAATTCTTTTATATATAAATGAAATTATATGTTCAAATCGTAAGAATTTTGAAAATTTAAATAATTTTAATCAATTATTTGTAAATTAAAGAAAATAAGAAGAAAAAATTGAGAGAATCTAAATTCCATTAATTTTTACCCAAAACTTGAGACATATAATATTCTGATAAATTGAGAATCAACAACCTTTTAAGCTTGGTTACTCAATTGCCTCAATACATGATGGAGTGGTTTTACGTTTAGAGTATCAATTTCATTTATTTTTTAAGTGTGATTTTGTCCTTTACTGTTGAAAATTATGGGTACATTTCCGTGGTACTTTAGGCTTTGAATAAAAGTGAGCTGCCCTTTAACCGTTTCTTTAATAACTCTCACGTTCAACGGCTCTGTTCTGCTACAGAACATAAGACACCGCTGATACTCTCTGATACTTTATTGTTTTTCTTATGTTTTCGTTACTTGGACGATGTAAATGTAATTATAGTTTTTCCTCTGCCCTAACTGCCCCTGATATTTATTCTAAATCACGGTTAGACCCATCTGGAATCTTTCTCCACTGACCTGACTTTTTTGGCGCGTTTGGTTCACGGGTCCAATCACATGGGTTGTCATTTTCTGGCAAAACGCTTTTTTATGGAATTTTCAATAATATTTCCTGTTCACGGCCTCGGTGAACGCTTATTAGGTGGTGCACATCTTAGTTTTTGTTCTATTCACATCACGTCCGTTTTGATTTTACTTAAAATATTAATTTTTCTTTCGTATAAAAATATAAATATATGATTATTCTCTTAATACAGTAATTCAAACTTAAATTAGAAAACAAAATCGGTGTACTGTAGTATTCGATAAGATATTAAATAAAAACAACTTTTACTTTCTCATACACTAATTTTTTTTTTCTAAAGCATATAACAATAATAATAAAAAGTTTTATTTAAATAATTGGATCTATTTTATTAATGGTGATAGAAGATATTCAATTTTTGGAATGAAATGTTTTTGTATGTAATGAAATTTTATACCATAAATGGCATATATCTATTGGCATCTTTTGATTAAGGATATTTATTTCCATTTATATTTGGTAGTGTCTTTAAAAAGAAATGAGTTTGAAAGTAGGTCTTTTTTCCTTTGGGGCTGACCAATTACTTTGTGTTTTAATTTCGGTTAATTGTATCCTTAATTCCTTATCTCTTTGTTGACCAATTAATATAGGTTTATTGGCTGAGAATTTTTGCAAGACTAATTAATTTGATATAATGTGAATATAATACACAAAGACATATCTTAATGAGGTCATAATTACCATTTTAAAGTATCAATAAATATATCATAATGAATTAATAAGAAAAGTTTGGTAAGTAGGAAAAAGAAAATCATGAGAGCAAATTACGTATCTTTTTTAGTTTTTTTTTTTTTTTTTCTTTTTCAGGCTATGACCAATCAATATACAAAATGAAATATTTATCATTTACCATGCATTTTAACATGGAAAGAACATGAAATGTTCTTTCTTTCAATGCAAATCTAACCAAGTTTTATATGAGATTTAATGTAAAAGATTTAATGAAGATCAAATTGTTCATACAACTGAAAGGATTGGTAGGTGTATGGGTCTTATAGTATAATTCTTGAACCTAAGGCTAGTTGAGTTCAGCATGATCGTGCCAGGCCATTTAAAATTTAAATGAATTGTTGTTTACTATTATGCGAACTAAATGGATTTAGACTATAGTGAAAAGTGATGAACCTATTTCCAAGTTTCATGAATGAAAAACCTATTATAGACCGAGACTATAAAAATTCAACTATATGGTTGGGCCATGTGGTATGCTATCTAACACTAGTGGTCTAAGCTGAACAGTTTATTGTTGAATATTTATATACTTGGTCCATATCAGGTTTCAGAAAAAAAAAACTAAGTGACAAATCGAGTCAAACCAAATTTTCCAATTTGGTCTAGAAAATACTTAATTCAAACTAACTGGTAATGTGCAGTTGTTTTGGAAAAGTAGACTGAAACAAACTAACAAAAAAAATGGAAGTAACCCATTTTGAAGAAGCAGAGTAGCATTTTAATTTTGTTTTAACATGGTATATAAAAGAAACTTAAGTATATAATTATTAAAATATTACATATATTTGACTTTTATGACCATAGGTTATTAAGATATGCATATGGATCGACTCAATGTTTGTATTATATGCTAGTTTTACGAATGAAATAAGTACTTTGATAAATTTTCTTTCATTACATAAATATTGAATTCATTGACCTTTTATAAAGTGCTGATGCATGTTATTGTTAAAATAATTTAGTACTTATAATATGAGATTATACTTATTTTATGTAAAATTTTTAAATAGTTGTTAAATCCATGGACTGGACTAAACGAGAAGTTTTATATATTGGAAAAATTTCTAAATTGAACCGTGTGGTATGATTCAGTGAGAGAAAAGTAGCGAACTGCTTAGCTTTTTTGGTTTGATGGAGAGTGATAACTAAACCAAACGCTACCCCTAGTCCACACTTGTATATTCTCGGTTTATGGCAATGCATTGCATGCTTTATCTTCTAAGTAATCAAATGCCATGCAACATTATGCACTTGAAACTGATACATAACTTGCACAAAACTTAACAGGAAAAGATCCCCATTGAAGAAGTGTTTGAGCAGTTAAAATGTACCAAAGAGGGTCTAACTTCCGAGGAAGGACAACAACGGCTTCAAATTTTCGGACCCAACAAGTTGGAAGAGAAAAAGGTTCTAGCTTGCTCGCACATGTTTCACTTAGACTTCAATAGTTCAATCTCTAATTGAATATATGTCTTTTGATGTAACAGGAGAACAAGTTTCTCAAGTTCCTGGGGTTCATGTGGAATCCTTTGTCTTGGGTCATGGAAGCTGCTGCTATAATGGCCATTGTACTGGCCAATGGAGATCATAAGCCACCAGATTGGCAGGACTTTGTTGGTATTGTTTGTTTGTTGCTTATCAACTCCACCATCAGTTTCATCGAGGAAAACAATGCCGGTAATGCTGCTGCTGTTCTCATGGCTAATCTCGCCCCCAAAACTAAGGTAATTTACCTTTCTTAACACCAATTATATATGGTCTGCAAAAAAGCATGATGGTGAGATTGGATCCATATGTCCGACATCACCTAGTAGGATTACGCTTAAGCGTTGCTGTTGCTGTTGTTGTTGTAATAATAACATCATTTTATTGTCTAACAGAGACTACAATTGGATAGCATATCCTTTGACTGATCGAGAAGAGAATAGGCTGTACTGGATATAATAATAATAATAATAATAATAATAATAATAATAATAATAATAATAATAATAATAAGCACTAGGACATCACAGCATGTTGTCTTAATACACGTGCTTACATTAATACTTGTGGGCCAGGTTCTCAGAGATGGGAAATGGTGCGAGCAGGATGCTGCCATTTTGGTTCCTGGAGATATCATTAGCATTAAGCTCGGTGATATTATTCCTGCTGATGCCCGGCTTCTTGAAGGTGATCCTTTAAAGGTGGATCAATCTGCCCTTACTGGAGAATCACTCCCAGTTACCAAGAATCCATCAGACGAGGTTTTCTCTGGCTCAACATGCAAACAAGGTGAAATTGAAGCTGTTGTCATTGCTACCGGTGTTCATACCTTTTTTGGGAAGGCAGCACATCTTGTGGACAGCACCAACCAAGTTGGGCATTTCCAGAAAGTGCTCACTGCCATCGGAAACTTCTGCATTTGTTCCATCGCTGTTGGAATAATAATTGAAATTATAGTCATGTACCCAATTCAGCACCGTAAATACAGGGATGGAATCAACAATCTATTGGTTCTCTTGATTGGAGGCATTCCTATTGCTATGCCAACTGTTCTGTCAGTCACCATGGCTATTGGGTCTCACCGACTTTCACAGCAGGGTGCTATCACCAAGAGAATGACTGCTATTGAGGAGATGGCTGGCATGGATGTCCTATGCAGTGACAAGACAGGGACTCTAACTCTCAACAAGCTAAGTGTTGACAAAAGCTTGATTGAAGTATTTACAAAAGGTGTGGAGAAGGACCATGTTATGCTGCTTGCTGCTAGAGCCTCGAGAACCGAAAATCAGGATGCAATTGATGCTGCTATTGTTGGCATGCTTGCTGATCCAAAAGAGGTACATGTTATCCATATTCATTATGTCCCTACTAATGGTTGCAGCTAAGAATGTTGATTGTGCATCTGTTTAATCTTATTTGTCTACTTGTTTCAGGCTAGAGCTGGTATTAGAGAGGTGCATTTCTTCCCATTCAATCCTGTGGACAAGAGAACTGCCTTGACTTACATCGACTCTGATGGAAACTGGCACCGTGCAAGCAAAGGAGCACCTGAGCAAGTAAATATTCTGTTTGTTCTTCTTACTTGGCATAATACTGGGCCTTATTATTGAAGAAAGTGGATTCATATATCTAATCACAATTATTTCCCTCTGGGAGACAGATTTTGACTCTTTGCAATGCAAGGGAAGATCTCAAGAAGAAGGTTCATTCTATCATTGACAAATTTGCAGAACGTGGTTTGCGGTCATTGGCTGTTTCCAGACAGGTTTTTACATGTCCTTTTAGTCATGTCATTTAGTATCTTCTAAAAGTTTTGCTTTGAATGGAAAAATATCTGATTTGTGATTTTGATGGAATGTGTGCAGGAAGTGCCCGAGAAGAGCAAAGACAGCCCTGGTGGTCCGTGGCAGTTCGTTGGTTTGTTGCCGCTCTTTGACCCTCCAAGGCATGACAGTGCAGAAACCATCCGAAGAGCTCTCAATCTTGGTGTGAACGTCAAGATGATCACTGGTAATATTTTTTATGTTTTCATATTTTTCTCTGATGGTCGAGATGATCATTTGCTTATCATTGCTTTTCCCAATGCACCGTGTGGTATTTTTCTACATCCAGGTGATCAACTGGCCATTGCTAAGGAAACAGGGCGAAGGCTTGGAATGGGAACAAACATGTACCCTTCTGCTTCTTTACTCGGTCAAGACAAGGATGCAAGCATTGCTGCCCTTCCTGTTGAGGAACTTATTGAAAAGGCTGATGGGTTTGCCGGGGTGTTTCCTGGTTAGGGTTTTCTTGCCATTTTTTATCGCTGCAACTTAAATATTATTTTATTTTAGGATGGAGCTAAATTGCAACTCGTACCTTAAATTGACAGAACACAAGTATGAGATCGTGAAGAAGTTGCAAGAGAGGAAGCATATCTGTGGTATGACTGGTGATGGTGTCAATGATGCCCCTGCTTTGAAGAAGGCTGATATAGGTATCGCAGTCGCTGATGCTACTGATGCTGCACGAAGTGCCTCTGATATCGTCCTCACAGAACCAGGGCTGAGTGTTATCATCAGTGCCGTACTTACTAGCAGAGCTATTTTTCAGAGAATGAAGAACTATACAGTGAGTGCTCTCTTCATTATTAATATCGACAAGCTCTTTTTAAGACTACGATTTGAATGAAATTCATTGCTTATTTCCTCCCGGTCTTTGCAGATATATGCCGTCTCTATCACAATCCGTATAGTGGTAAGTTTATGTTGTTATCTCAATATACATTTGCATACATTTGCTTGCCTTCTTAGTGATGGATCATTCCTTATATATTTCCTCATTTCACAATTTGCAGTTGGGTTTTATGCTTATTGCTCTGATCTGGGAGTACGATTTTTCCCCATTCATGGTTTTGATTATTGCCATTCTTAATGATGGTAAGCTTTAAGTTGTTTAACTGGAATTAATCTTTATTTTCTCCTGTTACTAATCAATTTTAGCAAGAGAGTTAGTAACTATCACTACTATTCACTAAATTTAACAGGTACAATCATGACGATTTCTAAAGATCGTGTGAAGCCATCTCCTGCCCCTGATAGCTGGAAATTGCAAGAGATATTTGCTACTGGCGTTGTTCTTGGCAGTTACTTGGCATTGATGACTGTGATCTTTTTCTGGGCAATGAAGGAGACTGACTTTTTCTCTGTAAGAGATTAGTATATAGATTCTTTCTCTTATTTTTTTTTTCTTAATTTTATTTTATTTTAGTTTTTTGATTTTGGGTTATTGATGATAATTGTCTTCCACTTCTCAATGTGTTAGGACAAATTCGGAGTGAGATCTTTAAGGGGTAATCGTGAGGAAATGATGGCAGCTCTATACTTGCAAGTGAGTATTGTGAGCCAGGCATTGATCTTTGTTACGAGATCACGTAGCTGGTCATATGTTGAGCGTCCAGGATTACTGCTAGTTACTGCTTTCATAGTTGCACAACTGGTAAGTTTTAAATTATGCATCTTCCCTTCCATGACTTTATAAATGGCAATGAATTACTAGAGTAAATAGAATTAGCGCAAGAACATTTGAAGGGTTCGAAGATCTACAATTATACATCACATCTACATCTTTTTCAGGTGGCAACACTGATAGCTGTTTATGCTAATTGGGGTTTTGCGGAGATAAAAGGATGCGGCTGGGGATGGGCTGGTGTTATTTGGCTTTACAGTGTCGTTTTCTATGTACCTCTAGATATCATTAAGTTTTCAATCCGCTATATTCTTAGCGGAAAGGCTTGGACCAACTTGCTCGAGAACAAGGTAAGCATACACATTCTCTTAAATCTAGCAGAAGTGGACTACTGATTTTGAGATTTAGTTCTGAGAGATAGAACCTAGCGATTTCTTACTGAATCCTTCCCCACTTGATGCAACAGACTGCTTTCACCACCAAGAAAGATTATGGTAAAGAGGAGAGGGAAGCTCAATGGGCATTGGCTCAAAGAACACTTCACGGGCTTCAGCCACCAGAAACCTCTCAGCTCTTTAACGACAAGAGCAGCTATAGAGAGCTGTCGGAAATTGCTGAGCAAGCCAAGAGAAGGGCTGAAGTTGCAAGGTATGGTCCAATATCGTGTGGCTTAGAGTATACAGTTTCTAGTTCAGTTCCTATGTCTAACCATTGTGGTTTCGAGTTTTCTTGACTATTTCAGTTATGTAATTTGATTATTTTTGTTTGCAGGCTCCGCGAGCTTCATACTCTCAAGGGTCATGTTGAGTCAGTTGTGAAGCTGAAGGGATTGGACATTGACACTATCCAGCAGCATTACACCGTGTGAATTAATTATGCGAAGCTCAACCCGAGAGGAAAGGTCCATACTCCAGTGATTCTTCAATGTCAAGAAAATGCAAAGCTAAATCTATTGAGACCGAGAGAAGGCCACCTTTTTACTCTTTTTCCGTTATTGTGTATTTTGGGTACCAGTAGAAGAAGCTCATGTTTGCTTTCGTTCCCTTTATTCTTGAGAAAGCAATGTAACTTGTTACTCATCTTCCTAGCCTCTGAACTTTCTTCATTGCCAGATTCTTCTTTTGAATTCCTATCCATGCGGATCGAAAGCTGCAAGTTCTTGGATTTCGTGCTTTCGATGCAGTATGGACATGATGTAGCATTAATTGAGAGCTGGTGCAAATTAACTTCTTCAGGGACCTTGCGAGACTCTGCATGATTTCTTTCTATGTATTCCATCTTGCAACTTCGATACCTTAGCATACCTTAATAAGGGCAAGGAAATCCATGTTGCTTTTGCTTTTTGGCAGTTACTGGTACTCTATCCAAATGTTTCTATATATTAATCTAATTTTCTTTGCATGTTCTGTTGGTTATCAACAAAATTTGCTTATATAATTTATTGCTTCGCAGCTCTGCGTTACGAGAATTTCACGAGTAACGCAATATTCAATTGTTGATTGAATTAAATTCAAAAGAATTTTGCTTGCATGGTCTAGAAAACCGTCAATTGCATAGAGATATATATGAGGTTTTCAAACTTTTGATGTTGTGCCTTGGAGTGTTATTGCATCTAGCTACAACTTTACTAATCTATTAGATCCAAAGAGAAGCTCAATACGTGAAGGGAGTGATTGTTAAAAGTAAAAAATATAACAACTTACATTATATCTACTAACTTAAGTTTTGAGATCAGATGACTTTTGGAGAATTTTAGAAGTGTTCACGGTTTAGTTTTGGTTCAATTTAATTTGATTCTATTTTTATCTTTTTTATTTTTATTTTTGTGACTAAAAGAATATATTTGATCCTCATTCATTCCGTGGAGAAATCCTGGTTATAAAAGCTTTGACAATCTCCAATGTTTTTTATTTTATTTTTTTACGTAAAGATAATCTTAGATGTTTAAAAGAAGGGTTAATGGATATTGTTTTAAACTATGCTTGTAACTAGTGAATGAAACTCTTTCAAAGAGGACAACAACACTCAAACTATATACCCTACTCACATGTCCCTTTATGGTTGGTTTTTGATTTTTTTTTAGTGGTTTAATATGTATCATCTGAATCAAATACACCTTCGTGATTTGCTTTTCGTATTTTTCCATAAAAAAGTTAATGTAGAGGTAAACGGTCACGTATGGGTTTAAGTACTTTCCTAAGTTGTCCACCATCAAATTTGGATTAAAGTACTAAAATACATATATATATTACAAGTGTAAAATAATTAAAATAGTTTTTTTATTTTTTAAATAGAAGGAATCAGGCATATTGCTAAATCAATCCATTTATATACATTGCTTGTCAAAAAAAAAAAAAGAAAAATAATAGATTAATTATGTGCATTCCTCTAAAAAAGTTATTCCAAAATAAAAAAAATTATTGATGATAATTTTAAATTTAAACCATAAATATAGTCTATATAGGATTCAAAATAATTTTATATAGATAATTTTAAATTTAAATATATATTTATTTACTATATCTCATTAAGTTGCTTGATATATGTGGCATGGAGATAGATAACCAGAAACTGTAGAAGAGATTGAAAATTGATTCAATATAAAAACAGAAAGAGAAACCATCAAGAGGGCAAGAGAGAGGGGAGAGAGGGGAGATATTATAGGGAAGGAAGAAAGAAGGATTGGAAGGAAAGGGAAAAAGGGAAAATGATATAATTATCTATTATTTATAATTTTAATAAAATATTTTAATTATAGATTTTTTTTTTGTTAAATAATATTAGATTGAAAGTAAATAAGTAATTTAAATATATATATACATATATAAGTGATTATTATTTAAATTTTTTTACGTTTTAATAATATAGATATTTTACTTATTTTAAAATAAATAAGAATAAGGCAAATGTATGATCCGTGCTTTTTTTTTTTTTTTTTTTTTCCACGTATAGGTCTCAATATCTTGAGGGGTCAAGGTAAAATGGAAAGTCCACCAAATATACACTAATTTCTAATTGGTACGTAATAAGCCATCGAGAAGGGCCCTCTTTTTGTACATTTTCTGTTAGTTTTGTTTCTTTAGATTTTTAATTATTTTTAATGAACTATATATTATTTTAATTATTTCTGACATAATTAAAAGCTGATATACATTCAAGATTATTTACTAGTAAATATGGAGCAAAAGAGCTTATATTTTCCTATCAAAATTAGTATTGAAATAATCTATCAATTTTCTCTCATAAAATACTCTTCTTGATTTATCTGTAAAATGAGCAAAATGTCCGTCAGATCAGCGTAAAGTTATGCGTGAAACTAACTCCCTGTATCTTAATAAACTAAAGCACATTTGGTGTTGCAAAATAAGTCATAGCTATAATTAGCATGAAGCACTTAATTTTATCAAAATATATCAAAGTTGAATAACAATCAAAATAATAGATATGATATAATGTCACACATGCAGGAATGTCACGCATCAGGTAAGGAAAAATAATTTAATAAAAACAAAAGATTAGAATATCCTTGCTTGCTTCAGCAAGGACTCAAAGCACAAATTAACCAACTATGCTAAGAATTAAGATGCACCATTTGACGTGAATGGGCTTTGTTTTTAGGTTAACGTTGGTATCTCAATATTATTTATTTTTATCATTAATTATGTAAATATTAAACATGTCAATTTACTATTCTTGAATTTTTAGAGATAATTAATAGTTTGAGTAGTTATTTGCATAAATGGATAAAGGTGAAATACCAACTATTTTTTTTTCTAGAAAAGTACAAAAAAAATCCTTTAACTATTACTACCAACTAAAGTCACACAAAAATTTGAGCAACTAAAGTCGAAATCAGATGGATACCTATTACTACCAAAGTATTCGCAGATAGACTTCATATATTTATTCTTGAAAGATTTACGGATTGGCAGTAACTGATTTATATATTTATATATAATAGTATTATTTGAAGTGCATTTAGTGTTTATATAAGCCATAAGTACATTTTACAATCAATGTAAGAATTACTTTCAAAAGATTTTATAGTTACCTTTATAATCGGTATACCTTTTATACTGGTAAATAAAGTTTTGTGTATAAATGCAGTTTTATACTCAGTATCATGACATTTCGAAGAATATATTTATATACTTAACTCATTTTACAATATGTTTATAACTATATAAGAACCAGAACATATATTTAAAATCTAAATATATTTCTCCTAGTTTGTCTCTAATGGAAATTTCATTTATAATGGTCATTGATAAATGGAATTACGTAGGACCAAAATAGTAACGAAAAATGAACGTGGAATCAAAAAAGAGTTATACAGTGTCTCTAAAATAATAAAATTATTAAATCTGAAGTAAAAGAAGATTACAAAGAAATATATACCAAAGGACCGCTAGGTAATAATATATATGTTAAAGTAATAAAATAAAATATTCCAGAATCGGTTCGTGTTTAGTAAATTATAAATAGGTCACATGTAAGTTGTTGTTGGTGATTTCTTGATCATTCTGGATTGGGTCGAAAAGGTTCCAAGGAATTGTAAAAGAGAATATGTGAGCTATTAAAAGTGTTAAAGATGATTCATTCAACGTGTTTACTTTAACATTTGAGTCAATGATATAATCCAAAAAAACCAACAAACGATGTACTTGATTATAACGAATCAAAATCCAAACCCTAATCATAAGAGATCCAGAATCTAATCCAAAAAAAATCAAGATGCTTGAGGGAATATTTATTGGAATAGCAAGGAATGGTACAATGACCAAAGCTTCCTCCATACCTCTAAATTATCATCTTAACTCGCATTCCCAGCCCTTATTCAAATTAGTAGGCTATGGATCGAGCTAGCGCTTGGAACTCAGGATGAAATGTGCAACCAACTCTTGCCTCCAGTTCTCGTTGTCGACTGGTTGCTAGGGAGAGTTGTTCTAAATCAGGCTTCCGAGCATTCCAGCAAGAGCCGCCACTTGGCATGTGAAAGCCGATACGGAAGGCAGCTTCGTGCGGTAAAATCGACCGACTCTTTGGCATTTATAGTTTTTATTATGTTGGGATATCCAAGATCAAAGTGGTGGGTGAGAAGTAAATAGGATTTCATTGTCCAGTAATAATCATGGGAATGAACAAATCATATAGTATCCAAAAGGGTATCCCATTATCCGAGATATTTACATGAGTCCAGTATGTTTAAGCTAGAAGTTTGCACTCAAGTTATCGAAATAGTTAATTGAATCGAATTGAAGCTCTACAATTTTCAAGTCGAGTTTCGTTTTGATCCGGTTCGTAGGAAAAGCTAAAAGGTGAAAACCTTCAAGAGGAAATCTTCTTCGAGGTTTTCAAGCATCTCCATAGGATGGGTGGTTTTGCTTTTGCACAAGGAAAAGGTGTTGGGCCTTTGGACGGAATATGGAAGTTAGGCCTCTAACGAATATGGCTGATGTACAGTGGGCTCTTTATAACCTAGATGTTAGCCCATTTAAGCTTGACTCTGTTTGTATAATGTGGTTATGATTTATCCATTATCTTAGTTTGCATTTAAATTGATATTTTATTTATCAAACGTGAATAATTTTTTGCTCATTTAGTAAATGACTATATATTAGGATGTACAAATCGTTAGAACTTGTAAATCGAGAATAATTTAAATATAATTAAAATAAAGTAGACTAGTTAAATTAGATCAAACATATAAGCAAAATAGAGACGTTCTTATCTTATCCAAGTTAAATTATTTTCTTTTTTTTCTCCTTTTCTTTTTAGTAATATGATTTAGTTTATACGAGATATCGAACCAAACTACTTTAAACAATCAGATCAAACCGATGCACGAAGCATAATACATGTTAGAGGAAACCGCATTTTACAATAGGCTTCGTGATTTGGTACGATTAGGTAAGCATCTGAACATAAAAAGAATTTATCGCAAAAAGTGGTCCAGTCGGAATTATTACATAATATATAAAATGAATTGATGAAGTAATAATTACGAGAGAATATTCAAAAGGCCGACTAATCCATGACTCTATATATTTTCAATCATGTAGTGATAGAAAGGTTTCAACAACTTCTTTGACATAAGCATAGACGGCCAAAACTCAAGATGCTTGACTATGTAATTAAAGATTTTTAAATGAAATCAAGCGATTGCATACAGTTTTGTCTCCGTCTTCGTCATTGGGATTTTCTGTTGGTTGACATTAATTCCTGAACTCGAAAGTCTCCAACTAACATGCACGATCACCCGTCGATTCCATTTCCTTGTAGAGATTGCACACCTTTTTTTTTTTTTCTTCCTTTTCCCGAGAAGAATATGTAATCCAATCCGAAAGGGAAGGTTATTTGATATTTTTACCCTTGCAAAGCACTATGCGTGGATAATAAATCTTTTATTAATTCGTGGGTTGAAAAGACACAATTGATTTATAAGGTATTGATAGTTTTAAAATTCTAGAAATATTAAGAAAGCATAATAAAATTAGAATCGAGGAAAGATAGAAACAAAATAAGTTAAGTTAAACTTTTGTAAATTATCATGAAATCTTTGGCAGCCCCAATCATCCTAAAAGCTTGTAAATTTGACTTCCGAGATGCTGCCAATAATAGAGATCGACTTTAAATTATTATGACTTATCTTTTTATTAAGCTTCTTTTTGAATGACAATTTCGAGACAAATATTAAAAGATGCCTTATAGGCATTTGTTAAGGGCTAAAAACTAATATACATTTACATCTCGCCCAATAATAGGGAGCTTGAGATATGCTTCTCTTTGATATATGGCAATTTGAAAATGATATGATTCAATCTAAAGCTAACTCGGCTTCAATCTGACATATGAGATGTATTGGACTTCAAAATCAAACAGTATCAAATCCAACTCATTCTTTCGTATTCAATAGATGATGCACATCTCACATTACGTTGGAGACCTAACATCAAAATAGAAAGGAGCAATGCAATCCGAACACTCTTTCTGTCGGGTCACCAACAAGCAAAGCTACAAGCGCGCTTCTCCCTCACCGACACATATGATGAGCTGTTAACATATGAATTGAAAAACCCATTGGACCAATCAAACATACATGGTATTTAAGAATGAAAGTTTGCTTGATTCCATTCTTATTTAATCCAAATTGCCAGTGGGAGATTTCAAAATAGTATGCAATAATTTTGCTTCCTAAGAGATTTGCTTAGGGGTCCGCAAATATTTGTTGTTGGACAAACCTATGGTACTCCATGCATGTGGAACCCTGGATTTTATATGAATAAAAAGATAGCACCAACAATATCCCGAATCTAGGCATTTAAAGGAACGTGATTATATCTCTTAACCTGCAAATTAAACTGCTTCAGGCAGAGACGACCAAATATATTTTGGATTCGCACCGAGCCCTAATTATCTAAAAAGTGATTTTGAATATTTCCCTCTAATACCAGATCATAACTAGCCCCATTATCCCCAAGAAGACTCCATGGAAAAGTAGGATCAAGAGGTTATTGATATTCCACGTGGAATTATAAACAGTCGTCATGGACAAACCTGAATTGAACATGTAACAATATTTATAAATTATTTACCTAAGTTTTTTTATATTTTATTTTTCGTTCCATATATATATATATATATATATATTGAATTTTTGCATAATTTTCTTTTCTTTTTTCCAACAAATTATAACTATCAATTAGGTATGGATAAACCCTATAAACTTTCAAAGCATCACATTATCTTTTATAAATTTATAAAACCCATACATGCTGCCTAGAATATCCCTACATCTTAAAACTCCTTTTCAAGGATCAAATGTGTAGTTTTAAAAACTATGAAAAGGCAAAAACACGGTTTAAAATATTACAAAATCTATTCATATCTATCTAATAATTCCAAATGTATATTTATAATTATCACTGAGATTTTTATTTATTCGTATTTTCATTCATCGATTATAACGATGCATATGTAAACATTAAAATGCATCGGACCAAAAATAGACGTTGGACTGTATGTACGAATAGAAAAGAAGCAACGCGTGGAACATGACAGTGGCAATATCAACGCAATAATGGAGGGTTCTGGTAAAAACAATCGGATAGGAATATATATGAAGCAGTCGGACAACGTGGATGCATACTAAGAGACATACAATACTAGGCAAACGAAAGTATTGGATCCAGTGAAGATAAGCTTTCGCTCAAAAATAGCGAGATTCCTTTAGGTCTTTTAAAAAATTCAGGAAAATCTAATCCCCGGCTCTTGATGATACTTTTTTATTGGTTGGCAAGTCGTCATCTTTCGAATCTGATGCAATGAATGTGGGAGCTTAGCTGGAACCGTTGAGTTTTTCTACTACATCATCATTAAGAAAGAAATAAAAATGCATCATTCATCTGTAATTTTAATCTTCCCTTATCTCTCTCCTACCAGCTGTTTCGGATTTTGTTTACATATTTAACTTGTTTCATTCTCTCGTGAAATATAAACATGATTATTATCGAAAATTGCACATTCGTTGTTAAGTATAATTTGACCAATTTGCTTTGGGAAATTTTTTCACAAACACTACAATAGTTTTTAGCTAAGACAAAAAGAATAAATCGAGAATTTAAGGTTTTGTTGGTTTTTACCTATAATGATAGTAAAAAAAATTTTATTTTCTTCTCGCTATAAAAGGATGCGATCAGATATTTTAATGTTTTTGGGATATTAGATCTTTTATGTGAAGTTTTATATGTAAACAAACTCCTTAGTGTCTTTCATCGCTTATTTCTAATCCAATAAGATATCTGTCTTATTATGATAAAACTTTCTATCCCAAAAATATATATATATATATATATATATGGTAGTAGAAGCTTATTATATAAATATGTACTGGACATTTAAGCGCTTGTTGGTTGACTAATTTCGATCACGCCATGAGCAAACGGATCATTTGGATTCAAAATCTTGTCAACAAAGATGTGCCCAAGTATGAAAATTGCATTGTAGATCTTGAAACAACGGAATGAAACAAATGTAACTCTATAATTTTTGTGTTTTCCTAGGTCAAACAAAGTATAGCATAGAAAATTCAGGGGTCGTTTTCATGACCAAACTTAGGTTTATTTGATCTAGTGACAATGATTTATTAAATAGTTTTATCTAACTAAAGAAGCTAATTTAAAATACAACGATAGTGAAATATGAGGTTAATATATACTCGTAATATGGTTATGTTTCCTAGGTCCATAAGGTTTCATTGATGCAAGTGTGTTTCGCGTGCACCATTCAATCATTGTGAAAATACACTTTGTATTCTTTTCTATGTTGCAATAATTTACTTTCTTGTAAATTTCAAAGTGTTGTGAAGTATACTCGATCCAATTAGTAACAGTGGAAGTTTGAAAACACGAAAATGTTCTCTTGTACCATAAATCCCTTTTTTGTGATTCTTTTTTGTAACGCATTAAAACTCAACACATCACAAACCGTCACGTGTTCCTACTTTCTAATAACACGTTAGGTATAATAACGAAACATTAGATGTAATATTATATTAAAAACTCCAAATAATACTATAAAAGTCTCCAAATAATCTTATACAATTAAAATTTCAAAAATTACTAGAATAACTTCTAATTAAGAAATATTAATGCCCAATTAATTATCGTTATCACATAAAACTAAATAACCTTATCATTTAGTTTCTAGGAATATTCTTTAACATTATACATCGTCCTCACTCTTCTCATTCTTAAGACAATAACAATTAGCTCTATAAGTTATTGAAATTATGTAGTGCAACTGTAGGTCTAGCATTTGAAAATATGATAAAATGAGTTGAAGCTCAGTACGTAACACACAACAACACAAGCATGATAAAAAAAAATACATATTCACATATGTAGAAATGTAAGCAAGTAATCCATATAATTCATTTATTTATCTTAACTTTTAAGCTGGTAACACAAACACACAATAGTAATTATCATGACCCGATTACATCATCAATGTATTACATCCAAGCATTTAGGTATGCTTTTTTAGGCCCCTCTACAACCTAATGTTGGGCATGTCTTTTCAAGTCCCTCTATAACAACCCAAATCTATTGCAGATCATTTTTAAGTGAGACTCCATTAAAGATCGCATCGTAAGGATTATTGGGGTTGCTCCCTAGGGATTTGCCATTTCGGACCCTTAGTACGAGCTAAACATAAGTAACAAAATGATGCTAAGTTAGATATATATTTAATTCATTTTAATTTTTGCTATCCTAACATTCACATATAATACGTAAGTATCACATACCTAGATATTTGAAATCTATTACTAACAAATCAAGCTTAGCTATATATTCTAGAAACAATAGATACTCATTAAATTTATTTAAATAATGCATAAACGATTTTTCCTAGTTAAAACTTACTTTTAGAATATTTAAATTTCCTTAAATTCATTTAATGAGACATTAAAAGGGTTTACTTTAGGTATAATAAAGGAATAAAACAAAAAGAAGAGGAACAACTCAACTTATTGAAGAAAAGCCTAAAACACAGTTAGGGATATGAACGTATCTTTTTGGCTATGTAACTTATTAAGTTACACTTCATTACTGCTAGGGACATGATCAAGGATATGGCTATATCTTTTGGTCATGTAACTTTCTAATCTATTAGCCTACATCACCTATTGCAAAAGATACAACTACGAATATGGTTGTGTTTTTTGATCGTGTAACTTTCTGGTCGAACTTTTTTTTTTTTCCTCTTTCACCTAAAACCTTTCTAAACCTATTTTATCCTCTAACATCTTAACACATGATCAAAACACCCTTGAATTTATAGAAAACTCAACTTCACAACATAATTTCATTAACAACACCACTCATATTTTGCATCTTTAACTTTTATTTCAAATTCAATACTTATTTCATCAACATCAAACTTTTCCATTACTTCTATCACTTTAACTACCAATTATCATCATAATCTTCTTAAATAGAAAGATTATAAGAAAAATCTATGGTATAAGGGATACTTTACCTTGATTTTTGACAATTCTTTCGAGTTTTTTCATTTTCCCATAGTAAATCAACATATAACTTTAAAATATTAATGTGTATCACTTAGATTTAATCAAAACCTAAATTCCATAATTAACTCTTCACTTATCATTGGAAATCTCCAAAGGTTGTGTAAGCCTTGCGATTCCCTTCTTTAAATGAGTTATACCACCAAGAGAGATTTAAATCAATCCAACTTTTTCCTCTAAAAACCGATAAGATTTAATATTCTTAATGTATCTTGAGCGTTTTCTAGATTTATAGTGGAAGAGTCTTATTCGATAGCTCTAAAAAGTTAAAGAGCTTCTAGAAAATAACTTAATATATATACACAAGCTAGGTTAGAGAATTTTCATATTTCCAACATTACCATTCATTAAACCGTTGTTTAAGACCTTAATACCCCTTACTTATCACTTACCTATCATTTATTTATTTTTATAATTTTATTCTTTTATATCCAACCCCCCCCCCCCCCCCCCCTTTTTTTCCTAAGCTATTACATTTTTACCATGACTTAGGGCTGGGAGATTGAATCTAGTCATAAAAGGTTGCTTTGATTATAAGTATGGCCATGTATAAATAATTTTTAAGTTTGGTTTCAATAGAGAAGATGTTATTATTCTATAGATTCGCTGAAAGTGACTTTTATATTTGTAATATATTGTTGGTACCTGGTTTTTAGTTTTTTTTTTTATTATTATTATAGATCACAAAACAAACAATTGTAAAAAATGAAATAAATAAAAAGAGAATGAAAACCTAAGTAGAAAACTGAAGAAAAAGAGAGAAAAAATTATGAGAAAGACCCGATTACTCCATTATAATGTAACAATAATGATATAGCAACTCTTAGACAATCTCAGCAATCAATTTTTCCAATAAGTCTTTAGAGTTCTTTGTTTTTTCAAATCAAATACAATATATAATAATATGTACATAGTATTTAGAGAAATCTTAAACCTTACATATAAAGTAGAATTTAATTTAGACAACAAATGAACACCATATAAGAAAGTGCTAATGCTTAAGACAAAACAATCCTTTGTCAAACTTTTACCCATTTATTTTTTATTTAACCCCTAAAACTTGAGTCCCATATAAACTTAAGAACCCAAGTTCAAAGATTTTCACTTCGACTTGAAGTTATATATATCTCAACACATTGCTTATTAATTTTATATTTCAAAAGCCTGAGTCTTGTATAAATTCAAAATGATCAACTGTAGAGCTATACCCATAAGCCTCCTTCACCCTATGCCTTGATAATATTGTCTATTATCATAACCGTATCCAGTTATGACTTTTTACATCCATGACATCTATCCACTCTTTAAGAACACTATATTTTGAGTCACTACATACTTCCTTGATCCTTAAGCTCTACTCTCCTTTAGATTCCTCATCTTAGAATTTATGCAACTTCCAAGTGAAGTAAAATGAACCTTTTTACTAATACATGTATTTGGTGTTATGGACAACTACTCAAATATAAGGATCCTCCATCCTAAAGTTCATTCCCTTAACAAAATTACAACAAATCACCATCTCTTCTAGTAAGAATAAGTTTTGAAATCTAACTTCTCTTATTATCATTACTCCTTCGCATGCCAACTCTATGCTATCGAATCTTACTATATTGTAATAATTAATAGGAGTCATCAAGCTAAGAGATAAAGCATTATAGGATAACTCTAATGAGCTATTTCAAGCAAGTTCATTGAGGTTGTTTTAAGTAGTAAAATATGGTTTTCTTTTTCAACTTCAAGTGTTGTTCTTACAAAGAGTAGTGCCATTGTCTACTAAGTTATAATAATGACCAATTTATTTGAAGATTTTTTAAAACAACTTTTTGTATCAACGGTATCTAAGTTTTGATACTAACAATAGTTTTTAAAAATTACTTACTAAATGGGATATATAATTTCATGCTTGGTGCAATTTATAGAGGTTTACCGTTTAGTAATGGGTTACAAAGCAAAATTAGGGTCTTAATCCTTAATAAAATATAAACTAGTTTCTTTAGGGAAGCAGCGAAACTAGCCTAAAATTCCATGTTATTACTTTCCTCCAGCATTGGTGGCTTTAAGACTGCTTTAAGCTTTTTGTATGTAAGAGATTGGTACTTTCATTCGAATCAACTTAATGTTGTTAAAACCAGCTTTAAACTATGGCTTGCCATTTGTATGTCGTTGGTAGTTAGCAAACCGTTTTTGGACAATGGTCATGTTTAGAAAAGCATAGTGAGACCAATTGCATAGTAAAGCGGATCGTATATAGAGACCCATTTGCAAATATTAAACAAATTATTAAATATACGAGCCTTTTATTGCATCACAAATCCTAAAACTATTCTAGCCTTACATATCAACAATAAAACAAAAAGTAAATAAGATTAAACATCATAACTTTCTATTTATGTGAGAACTATAGTATCTAAAATAACAAGACAACAATAACAATTTGTAAATAGCAACAAACTAAATGATTCTATCGCAAGAACTTACAAAACAAGCTTTAGATCATTAATAATCACTAATTAAGTAGAAGCCCTAAGCTATACTTGAGTTACATAAGTCTTGAATTAACTTATTAAGTTTTTAAAGTACAAGAGACATAGGACTTGTCAAACTTGCAAAGTTCGTGAAACTTTGATCAAATGAAGCTTGATTTCATCATACTAATGTAACTCTATAGTACATGAAATACGGGGCATAACTTTCTCAATTCATATGACCAAAGCCATTTGTTAAATATAGATATCCAAGGGTCATCCATCTAACTCTTCTTAATTATTGGCTCAATCAAGTCCTTTAATGGCTTCACTCAAGATACAAGGGATGACTTATAAGCAAATAAGCTTACACTCCATCCAACTAAATTCTTAAAAGGCTTTAGCCACCTTTTTTACTTCCTCTAGCTAGATAATGTGGGAATTCACCTTATTAAAGTAGTTGTCTTCTCTTAAGCTCTATCTTATGCCCTTTAATTTTTTGCTTACATGAGTATTGAAATTGAGATGAATTTTCTCAATTTTTCCCTCCACAAACACCAAGTAAAGCAAGTAAAAGAGGAAAAATTATTACAAAAACATGGTTAATTTCTTCATTATCTAACTTCAATATATGCCTCACATTCAACCTCTACACATCATCAATTTGTACAAGACCACTCCACATAAGCTTCATAAGCTTGTAAGTCGAAAATCAATTTCCACTACAACATATGGAAAGTAATCTCAGAGTCTAACAACCTATCTCTAGATCACCTATAACCATTAGATGCCATCAAGAGATCACCATCCTCTAACTCGATAACTATTGCACTAACAATAACTTTACCTTTATCATACCATGTTTTCCCTTAATTTCTTCTTATGGTATACTTTGCTCTTATGTAGCCTTTTTATTTACAATGATAATAAATAATACCCGACATCTACATATCCTTATAGAATTGTTGCTACCACTAAATGGCTAAGCTTTAGTAATTGTTTTCTTATATGGATAGGTCATTTTTGGCATATATTATACTATCTATGAATCTACAAAACAAAGATAATAAAGAGCATGGTAAGATCATTGCTTAGCCATCATTTACAACCTTAGTATCCATATTTTTCAAATTATTAATTAGAGACATGAAATCCAAAATATACTACATTATTGACAAGTTGTCACCATTTTTGAGTGAGTACAATTTCTGCATTAATACTAGTCAGCTCTCAAAAGACTTTGTCATCATATAGCTCTTCTAATTTTTCCAATAATCTTATAGCTATCTTTTTTGTGGACTTCCTCCAAAAGATTATTTATCAAACTTTGTTAGATTGTTGTCAAAGCCTTCTTACAGAATTAAACCTACTTGTCATCTTTAGTAGATTTACACTGCTAATCTAAAGCCATTTTTGACCTCGGCTCCATTTGGACCTCTTACACCTAAGGTTGTCAAATTCGCGATTTTACATAGAATCGCTAAGAGTTTCATAGAATCAAAACATAGAATCTAAATGTAGAAACGTAAGTTTCTACATCTTACATAAATTAGCTTTCAAAAACTATAAATATGCTTATAAACTCATAAGAACATTGAAATATATGATGTAAATAAAGAAATTCAATATAAACTTTGGTCACAATATAAGTTATAGTACAAATGATTAAGAAAAAATTATTATGCTAATGTATAAAACTGAAATATAAATATTAGTATTCATACAAATTACATTATAACATAAATTATTATGATAAAATACTAAACTAAAAATAAAAACGAATAAATCATCAAATGTTTTATCATCAACAAAATTACTACAAGACTGGTTACAAATCATATATATATTTTGCCAACAATAGGGAAAGAGGGATTTAAACCTTGGTCTATCCTAATAAATGACTAATGACAATGTTATTAAGCTATAACAGCCTTAGCATAAGTCATATGTTAGGGAATAACTAATATAATTATTGTTATCATTATTATTGTCGCCATTACCAGCTGTTATTGATATTACTACCAATAGTATCCATCTCTTCATATTCTAAGTCCCTAAAGCATTGGTTCGTACTTTATCTTTAATAGTATTAATATCATTAATATCTTAATCATCTTCATTCCTACTCTTATAAGCCATGGCTCTTAATATCTTAAGTATACTAACCTTCTGTATAATATTACGCTCATCTCTTTTATTATACCTTACTCCTAGTAAAGTACTCAACAAATCATCATTCGGTAAATTAAATATATCTTCTTCCTTAACTATTTATTCATCTTTGGTAATAGATTTTAAACAGTGAAGTTAGTAATGTCATCAACATAAGTTAAAGAAGTAAACATAGTATCATTTCACTTATAATTTTGATTCGCTTGCTTTAAATCATATAAGTTTAGTTTTTTTTTTTTTTTTAGTTTTAATAGTTCATTATATCCAAATCATGTAGAATAGTACAGAACCGTATAGTACTATATAGAACCGATAGAATCGTAAACTTGTAGAATTGTATACCTAAAATTACGATTCTATCATGAGTTTAATAAAAAGATTCTATATACAAGTCAACTCAGAAAGGACTTGTAAAATTGTACACTCGTAGAAACGTACAAGTAGACTTGCGATTTTGACAACCATGTTTACATCTACTCTTGCTACAACCCAAAGTTCATACAACCATCAAATTTCGTAATATCTTAGTGTATAAATCACAAACTCTCAAGTACCTTGATTTCTTAACCCTACTTTGGCATCAATTTGTTAATCATTGATTTGTATTTTTGGTTATAGATTGTACTATAAGAAATATGACAAATAAAAAGAGAGAAAAAGCAAACGAAATTTATGTAGAGCATCTTTAATGAATAAAGGTATAAAACATTTATAGTAAGTAAATGATTGTTTCTCACACAATGTCAATGCATTCGGTTTCTCTAAAAAGTCCCTACTATTTCCTACGCTTTTAATTACCCAATACATACAATAACTTATACAATACAATGTTTATAGAAGCCAAAGATCTTAATACACAAAATAGGGAGTGACCTAGACATCATAAAAGCTAAAATCAGGAAATTGTTAGAGCCCATCTTAACGCAGGCGTCAGTTGACATTTTGCTCATTTTTGTTGTCTATCTATATTCTGAAGCCCGGTCGTCGGTAAGTTCAAAGCACAAACTCAATGTTTTATAGGGCATGAAAATATATAATCAAATCAAAAGCTTTTCTTTTACCAATTTCGTTTAAAACATACAACTAAAAATCGCAAACAATTAAAGGAAAAAAAAAAAATTAGTGTCAGTATTGTTGTCAAAGTGACAACCTCTTATCCCATCATTATCTTAGATAAAGCACCAATAAAGGTGTGTTCTTTCATTTCGGCAAACATATTTGTCAGAATTTCACATATACATTACAATCTATTATAAGTAATTGTCCAATAAGTTGATGGCAATCAAAAGTGGTCTTGCCAACTTAAATCATAGTGGTTTAAATGATCAAATTTGATGATAGTCATTGCTTACCAGTGTTATCATCAAAGCAATTTACTTGAAAGAAAAAAAAAAAAAAACAAAAAACAAAAAGAAAAAAGATAATTGTACCATCCAATAGAGGTCGCCATTTCCCTTCATTTCTAATAGAATGTTACAAAAAAAAATTGTCTTTTTTTTTTCAAACAGTATTAATGTTTTTAAATTGAGGAACATTTCCTAAAACATATAAAATTAGGATGAAAGACTTACTTTTCCTAATTTACCACTCTTGAGTAGAAATCTAATATTGTATATTCTCACAGAAATATCTCCTCTTTACATTAGAAATCCACCAAAGGTAGCATGTAGGCATGTAGCATCATCACTACTGGTTGTAAAACATCTAGATTGCCAGTCAATTGCTTGTCTATTCAACCACCTAGAAGCAAAGGTATTTGAGGAATCCTACCCAATAAATGGACAACTAATAAGAATAGAGTCAATATCAAAGCATGACCATTATTATTAGATCGAGCTTCTCCACTTTTCGATTAAGAACAAATGAAAAATCCACGCCCATCACTATGCAAATGACAAGTGTCGCTCGTACATGCTGTATATCCCTCACCGTACATTAGGATAAGGGCGGGTCGAGCGGTTTCAAAATTTTTTAAATATTTTATTTTTACAATTGTAAAATTAAGAAAATATGTATTATTTTATAATCTTTGTAATTTTATTTTTTTCCCTAATTTTGTTTCATTATATGATGACCTTTTTCTTTCGCATATGTCCGTCGTTGGTCCAAATGCTAGCTGCATCCAATTCAATCATACAAAAAGTCGGGCTGCGAAATGTACGTGATTGTTACTATAGATCAGTCAATAGTGCATCAATTGTCACTACAAGACACCAATAGGTGGGTATGGGACATGCGGTCCATAACATTTTATTATTATTAAATGTCGCAATTGTGATTTTGGTTTTAGTTTACTGACTATGATTCCTTTAATACTATTTCGACATACTATGTTAACTTCGGGAAAAACCACAAAAAGAGGTTAGTATATATATATATGAATGGTGTTATGTTATGTTATATTATATCATACTATTAAAGCCCTCATAGATTTAAGTAATCATTATAATTGAAATTTCTCTTTAGATTAATATCAAACATTATTTAATAGAAAAGCTAATATTAAAATAATATTATAAAATTATATATAACTTATATCATTAATAAAATTTTCTTTACTTATAATCCCTACATTTAATTTCTTTCTCCGACTCTTTAAATCTATACTCTACTTTTTTTTCTCTCTCCCATTTTCTTATTCCTTTCCTTTCACAATTTTCAACAAAGATACTTTTTTTCATATATATATTTTTGGAAAGAAATCATTATAAATTATATAGATATATTAAAAATAAAATTTGTAATAGTAAATATAAAATATTTTACTATAAATTTAAAATAAATATATATTTTTTATTAAATGCAAAAAAAAAACTAATTTTTATACAAATAATACGAGTGTATCAATAACTAGTTATGTTATATGTGTGTTATTATGTGTTAATACGGCCTTTTGCAAATTTATGCACCTTCTTAAATATATTTTTCCCACCATGAGTTCTTACTTGAGAACTTGACTGTAATAGGTAGTCAAAATCTGACAAGTTATTACGCTCTGCACCGTGTCATCATCATCCGCTGTGGGCGAGCTTTTAACAATCCATGCTCTTGGTAAAATGCTAAATTCAATTAGGATGACTTATGAACACACGTAGTTGGAGCGGTCACCTTTAAAGCATAAGCGTTATCATACAAAACTTATGTGCTAGTGGTACATTCGCTTCACACTGAATAGAGAGACAATGATCATAGTATTTGCCGTCTATTTTTTTTTTTTTTAATGGAGATCTATTGCCGGATTTGGATGAAATTATTTGAATATCTTTGTGCTTTTTATTTCTTTATACAGCTGTAACTTATTGCACTCTTAGTTCAAAATAAACCAAAGTAACAAATTATTAATTATCTACTTCGTTGGATTTTAACATTGACTTGGCGAATTGCACATAGTTTTTTCTTGAATTAATTAGGTCTAAAGCATTTTTATTCCTTTTATATTATTTCTGAGCTTCTCCCAAATGAATACTTAAGATATACCATCAAAATAATTTTATTTTCCTCAAACTAACGTCTTAAGCAGTGGAAAATTCCTTTTTCTTTTATTTTTTTATTTTTATTTTTTTTTCTGTTCCATTTCTTTCAGAATCAAGTTTGATTTTTGGTCGGAATCTGATCTCCAATAATATGCGTCTGGTTTTCTATGATTGACAGCAATACACGCAGCTGCTAAGTAAAGGTTAAAATAAGGAAAATGACACCAAAGTTAAGTTATATGTCAATCAAATTGGAATCTGTCACCACATGTGTCCAAAACCTTGACGCAACTAATCCTTCTTTATATCTATCCGTTCCTTTAAAATTTTTCAGCGTACCGGGACTTGACCCCTTGGGATTTTTTGGGTAAGATTGATCCCTTGTGATTGCAGTTACAGGTGTACAATTGCCATACGTGAAACATATCGGACACACCCGTGTCTGCTACATCCCAGTGCAGAACTGGACAAAATTGAACATCAGGTTATAAGATAGGTCCTAAACTTCTATTGAAATTTCACTCCAGATTAACGGTTACGATAAGTGACATATAATTAGGGCTAATAATTAAGTGTTAACGGGATCATTCATATACATATATATACATATACACACCTACTTCATGTCAAATTTGGCATCGGTACGAGAAACAAATACAGATTAAAAATAATTAAATTACAATATAATTATATTTATTTATATTATAGTCGTATGTTCACATCATATGATATCATGTATTGTGTTTCTCCTTATAATTATACTCAACGTGTCCATAATTGTGTCATGTGTATCATCGCATTATAATGTAATGTCAATGGTGTTCAGTGGTTACCCAAAAAATCACAAGGGGTAAAGTTTCGGTGTGCTGAAAATTTTAAAGGAACAGATAGATATAAAGAAGCATAAGTTGCACCAAAGGTTTTGGTAATTTCATCGATACAATTACGTACAAGCGTAAATGCTACCAAATATAAGAGAGGTATACAATTGATCTAGAGTTAAGGTGGAGCAGCGCAAATCGGCATGGTTTGCTTTTTTTTTTACCACATTAAATCTAATATTATATTTCTTTTTTTTATTAATCAAATCTAATTATATGTTTTAATTTATAATTTTTTCAAAAGAAAAAAGGAAAACTATTCAGTCTGATTTACTATGCGATTCGAATCATTATTGCATATTAGCCATTGCTTTGCTCGTGTGCATTGTAAAATTACAGCATAATTTTTTGTTTGCTCCATTTCCTAGAAAATTCTAAATGCGAAAAGTACCGGTAATGCATTTTTGCTCGCTGTAACAGGAATGCCTTTAGGGAAAAAAAAAAAAAAGAAGAAGAAGAAGAAGAAGGAAAAAGTGGAGGATCTTATTTCTTGCAAATAAATACATTAAAACAGCACGAAATTAGAAACAAAATAAAATTCTCTTCCATCAAGGAGCAAGCAATTTCAACTGGTAATGTCCAAAGCTTTCACTCTATCAGAATGTAAAAGGATTATAGCATCAAGTTCAGTTCATTCCATTAATGCAACACATAAGATTTTAGTTTTCACCCGTGGGAGAGTAAGCACTTCGAGAATGTCAATTGGCTGCAATAAAACCCGTATGGAATTGAAATATATATATATATATATATAATATATAAAAGATATCCTTGAAGGATTGTATGATCTTTCAATTCTTTTATCAACAGTATGAAATTTCTTTTTTAAAATCAACTTATTCTGTTTAGTTCGATTTGCTCCCTCAAATTATAACTAAACTGAAATATGAAATAGTTATATATGATCAAATCGAAACTCGAACAGCAAATTAAATTGAACCAGTATGCGGATCAAAACCGGTTCATCAAGTTGAGTCAGTTATAGTTGGTTAATCGAATGCTATAATGGAATCTTCTCATATATCGGAAGATCCTTTTTTAGGGTAATATGAAACTTATCAACAAAGCTCAAATGTTGATAGAGATCACATCAATATATTGGATTCTTTCAAAAGATTCTTGTTTGAGCGTCCTTCACCATCTCAAGAGTGCAAGTTAGCCATGATGGATGCATGGTCTTCTAATCTCAAACACAAATCGATGATTAAGAATTGAAATAAAAAGAGTAGATCATTCGATTGTTAGCTATACTTTCTATCATCACCTTTATCTATCTTTGCCTTATGGTCCATAGGTCACTTAGCCCCTCTTAAACTAGGTTTAAGCAAGTGGGCCTATTCTTTGGGTTTCCTCGTCGAGTAATGCCGATTTCAAACAAATGGTCCCTCGTAAGATAGGTACGATAGTGGGTATAACCTATTAGCAAATTCTTTTGTCTAATCTGTACAAATTAACTACAATGACTGAAAAAGCGATAAAAGAAAATGAAGTAGTTAAGTGCACATAAGATGGTGAGCTTGTTTAGTAAGTTTCTTGATTTGTTTCTTTGATACCATGTAGTATATCTAGCATATCTTGTTAGTTAGGACTATTCACTAAATCAAATGAAATTGTGAATTGAATCAGATTAAACCTGAACCACATGACATGGTATTTTATATTATCATTTGAAATGTGCTTAAAGATTCATGATTCAGTTTAGATAGGTTAAGTTGAATATTAAACTTGAACATAAACCCTTGAACAATAAATAAAATTAGAATCAAGAAATTTTTCTTTTTTCTCTCAATGTCTAACTTTATATCCCTTACCTTAACTTTAATTCTCAGTTTCTTATGGCCATGGTGTACAGGTTCACACCTCTACCTACTACAATGCTACCTTCTCGATCCTTAGATGCAAGATGCCATCTCTAACGCAAACCCATCTTCAGTGCCACTTCTCTCTAACAATAGGAACAGCAGGGGAAGCGCTGAATTGGCAACCTAAACAAAATTGTCTAACTAGTTATGTGAACTTCATGTTCTCACTATTTTGATTTATCTAATCTATTTTTATTAAATTTTTTGTTATATAAGTGATCATATTGGAATAGCCACTAAAAAAATATTAAATCATGATTTAGGTGTTATGAAAGTGATTTGAATTGGACCATACCATACTGAACAAATTTGCTTTTAATGTAGTTTGATTCAAAACACTAAAGCAGTAGAAGCAGTTTGATGCAATGGGGATATGAATCGACTTGCTATAATCGAATCACTTTAATGGTTTTTAATGTGGTCTTTCCATTGAATTGAATCAAATCCAAATCATAAATAGATTTAATGCTAGTTATAAAATACTGATATAGATACACTGGAGAGATATGCATCTACTGTACAGGTAGCTAAAATAAAATAGCTGAGACTATTTAGTATTTAATATAAAATGGAGTATCATTTGATTACTCATTATATGATAGCTAAAAAAATGTAAGTTGATTTATCTATTCATCATTGTATAGAAGAAAATATGGATAAGTTATTTATCATTATTGTTTCATGAGAAAGTACGATTTTAAAAAACCACCTAATAGGAATCAAGTCCTTGGCCTTATTACATGAAGCTAAGCTAAGAGCCTTCTAGGCTTAACCAAATGTTTTTCTAGCTCAAGAACCCTTAAAGGATGGAGATTCCTACAATGTTTAAGGCCATCCACATTTCTTCCAACCTAAATATAGGACAGTATTCTTAGCCAAGACAATTGCCAACCTTACTTAAGGTAGGATAGTAAGATTAGCAAGGTTGGATGACCCAACCTCAACACAGGACGACCAAGTGTTGAACTGGCTTTATAATAGGCCAAGTTAGCCATCTACCTAACTTGATATAAATCAAGTCAGCTGATTTGACTTGTATAATGCTCTATCCATTGTTAAGTTCACCTAACTAGTTACTGAGCTACTCGAAGACCCAAGCTTCCATCTCCACTAGAAGTTAGTTGAATATGCTTTTATTCACTATTTATATTAGCACTTCCAACCACTACATGCCATGTATCTACAGTACATGATCTTAAGATGATTCTCTGATATTCTCTTTTGATACTATTTGTTTGTTTTGCCTCTTTAACACATATCCAAGAAATACTACTTGTAATTACACTTTTGTCTTTTCCCTTTTTGATTGTAACCCTATTTGGCTAGTATAAAAGGCTACCTTTTGCAATATCTAGTCATTATCCTTAAATATTAGGATACACTACCATTTTGAGGATCATTTCTCTCTAGCCACTAAGCCTTATCTACTCTTTTTAGTAAGAGTAATGGTAAGTGACCCTTACAAATACTTATGCATCATATCAAGTGTTTGCTCCGCCGAGTAAGTTATTGGTGTCTTTTTATATTCAATTCAAGCTCCCTTTCTAGTATACCTAGTGTATTCGAGCCCTAAATGCATTAGCTTTGCTAGTATAAGAGCATGGTACCAACAAGGGGGTGTGCAAGGTTCATTGGAGTTTTATGTGTGTAAATGTGCTATTGGTAGCAATCGTACTCTTCCATAGTTACTGTAGTATCTGTTGTCGTGTTGAGTTGTGGGTGTATTGAAGCAATGAGTGCTATAAACAACAGTAGGAAGTTGTTATACCTATAGCTTACAGTACGTAAGTGCCAAGATCATGAAGTTATTGTGTGTAGGGTAAGTGTTTATAGTGGTAATAGGTTTGAAATTACTAAGCAATGATGCTTGATGGTAGGTGAAATTTCTCAAAGAGGTTTTTAGGTTAGCTATGATTGATATCATCGTTGTGGGAGTGGTTTTAAGCTTGTGAAGTGGTCATTCTATTGTAATACAATGGTTGTTGTTGTGATTTCTAAGGATAACTAACTCTAGCCTTTAGGTAGTAATGATAATGAGAGTAGAGTGCCAAGAGCAACTTAGAGTGACAAGCTTAACTAGCTTACTAGACTAGCGGAGAGGATGCTAATGAATATGCAAAACACTAGTTGACCCTAAAGAGTTACTCAAGATAATGTCTGAGCCGAAGTGATTTTGAGACTAAGGTAATGTATGAGGAGTCTGACCTAATCACCCAGTGTAGAACATTCGAGTTAAAAGAGTGGAAAGGTATGCTAGGCGAAGGCTTAACCTAGATAGGGTTGAAGAAGAAGATGATGAGATGAATGAAGAGGAATAGATTGAATCTAAAAAGCACGGCACCTAAGTTCCCTGTGGTTTTAATGTTAAAGTCCAAATCTCAACCTTCACTAGGAGCAGAGATGTGAACGAGTATCTAGAGTAGGAGGAGAAATTCGAGAAAATATTTGATTGTTATCAATTTATTGAGGATGTCAAAGTTCATTTCACCGCCTTAGAGAATTTGCTGAATGGAGGAAGAACTTAGTTGTTGTAAGGAGGAGAGATAGCTGATGTTGTATGAAGAATTAAAAAGAGATGAAGAGGCTACTACGAGGACAATTCATCCTTGAATCTTATTTGCAGGATCTGATCAAAGGATTATGAAAGCTTAAATAAGGTAACAAAACTATAGATGAGAATGTTATGGAATTTAGATGTTGATGATTCGAGCTAATGTAGATGAGTCTGAGCCTCGTATTATCTCTTAATTCATATCTAGGCTATGTGTGAGATCTGCAGTATAGTAGAAGTACAAAGGCTCTTCACCTTGGAAGAGGCCATCAAGATCACCCAATAGGTTAAAAAAAAGGCAGAATACTTCATTCTAACTAGGTCTAAGCCAACAAATCCTCCTAGTTGAGCTATTCAATCTAAATACTGAAGTTTAGTAAGGATAGACTCTTGAAAGAAGGAATAAGATATCACTTACCCTATTGAAGGAAGGGCCGACTTGAAAAGCTGGCCTAATGATAAGCCCATTGAGAGGAGATTTTAGAAAGGCCAGTCCTTTGGAGGAAAGACCAATGAAATCAAGTGCTTCAAGTGTTTTGAGTATGGCCATATGGCTACCTAGTTTCCTAACTAACATGTTATGATCATGAGGGGTGATGAAGTAGATAGTACATATGAGGACAAGTTAGTTGAGGATGTAAAGAATGAGAAGAAGAGTGAAGCGAAACTTAAAGAAGAGACATGTATTCGTGCCGACCAGGGCGATGCCACAACGTTAGTGCTTAGTAAGGTATTGAATACTATATCGAGCTCCGACGAGGAATAATGAGATAATTTGTTCCATACCAAATGCATGATAAAGGGCTAATTGTACGCTGTTATTGTAGATAGAGGAAGTTGAACCAATGTTGTTGCTAAGTCCTTAATACAGAAGTTGGGATTACTAACCTCCAAACACCTCTGACCTTATGAATTGTGATCATATGTGTCAATCGCACTATAAACAATGCACCTGGTCAAGTAATAGTATAGTTAAAATGGATGTGAGTTCGAGTTTCGGTTTCATAGAGAACTAGTGTGCAAGAACCTGATTACTAGTAGTTTCCTAAAATATCCAATTACCTAACTTTACAATATAGAATAAATTACGATTAAATAAGAAAGATGAATAAAGATTGATAACATAAGGAAAATAAAATGAAAAAAGAATAAGTAAAGTAATAAAACCAATTAACTAAACTAATTAAAATAAACAAGCAACATAAATTAATTAAAATAAGAAGACATAATCCATAGTGAATCTTTGTTATTTACTCTTCAATTTCATACACCTTTTAATCTCAATTATTCTTAGGTCAAAGAGATTCCTAATCCTATTCTTATAAAAATTGGATTTCGAATTAGTTAGACTCATGTATCTAGCTAATTCCTAATCTTAAGACCCTCTCTACCCACATTGCTGTTGAATAAAGTATCTCAAGATTGCATGAAGTACATGGATCTCGTTATTAGGTTTTCCTAATCTAGTGAGATCAAATACCTGATTTATTGGTGCATTGAAACTCTTCTAATTACACTTGGCTATTTATTATAGGCCTTGTGACTCTACAATAAACTCAGGCATCCAATTAGTAACCGTGGTAAATATTAAAGGAAGACAATGTATTCGTAATTAAATCATCAAAGAATAAAATCATAGAAAGAAAGAGTAATTGTTGTAAGAAGGAACTAGATTTCAATAATATTCACTAAGAACAAATTAAAAGAGTAGCAACATAATAAAAGAGAGAAGAAAATTAAATTGAGAACCCCTTAATATTCTAGACTACAACTTGCCCAAGGGAGCTCTCTTTAAAAATTTAGCCAAATGATCTATTTGTAGAGATGTGAAGCTTGGTTTACAAAGAGAGACTTGATAAAATAAAAGATATAATGAATATTGCATGTCTAAAAATAAAATATGCATAACAAAAATATAAGATTCTCATGTCATATCGTAACCATGCCTTAAGTACACAGTCATAGTGGTTAAGCATGTACTTACTCTTCACACAAAACCTTGACAATTGAAGAAAATAATTTACGAGAGGAACACGATTGGGACCGTGGTCATTCTTATACACCAACTTCTACTTTGTTTCTCACTCCTTTACTCATAATTGTAATGCACATTCATTATTTATGAGAATGGTCTTTTCTAAGGCTTCAAAATTCATCCAAAACATCTTCAAATCTTCCAAAACTTGATCTAAAATCATCAATCTCTCCAAATCAGATGAAGTTGGACTTTGTTATTCATTCTATTCATATTTGAACTTTTTTCGCTTTATTCTGTGATCAATGCTTTTGCTTTAATTTACTCTAAAAATTGCTAAAATTCTTCAAAACTTCATAAAATGCTCTAGAAGTCCTTGAAAATAAAATTTAAACAAATTAAGTGCAAAATAATAGAAAATTTATTCTGATTAATATCTAAAATAGCACAAAATAGCGCTAAAAAATGTATGCTAATTTGGAGTTATCAAATACCCCTATACTTAAGTTTTTACTTATCCTCAAGCAAAACAAAGAAAATATTTAAAGGACAAAATGAATAATTTTAATTTTAAAAAATGTACCATTGTTGATGGTTGATTTTCATCCCGATGTGCAAACACTTGCAAAACATGAAAACGGTTCAAAGAGTGCTTCGGTGCAACCACTTCGATACCTAAGTTAACCCTCTTATCATGTAGAGAGAAAAGTAAAATAGTTAGGAAAAATGAGAAAATGGAAGAGGAAACCCTTACTTAGGGGTCTTGCCTAATATTTATAGGGAGTCAATAGAGATTGTCTTTAGATTAGGTCATTAGACTGAGCTTAGATATTGGGCCCACTAATATAAACTTACATAATAATTGTCTAAAAATGCGTATTAACAAACCTCACAATCATAATTGCTAAGTGAAAATTCTTTCCAAAACCATCTTTATTCCTTAACTTTATAATGAATTCAGAATACTTAGATAATAGCCAATTGAAACTTATTGAATTTCAATGATCAATCTAGAGAATTTAGAGTTAATGACAATATTTAAGTAAAAACTAAACTAGAGATCATAATAGACATAAACTAATAAAAAAATTTAATAAGGATTTCTTTCGCTCTGACTCAAGAGTAGCGAAATCTTTCTTAAGTATTTTTAACTTGAAAAACTAGATTGGATGCATATTATATCAATTCATCCTTTGATTGTTCTTTTACTTCTTTCAATTTTTATTAGCAAGCTTATCGATTCAATTTTATTTTTCTTATTTGAAGCCTAATTAGCATTGGGAAAGTATCTTGCTCTTTTGAGGGACTAAGGCTTATCCTTATTAACTTGGATCTTTTAATTACTTAAGTAGTTGTTATCAGGAAAGCACCTTACTCTTCTAGCTGATCAAGATCGATCCTTAAGAGCTTTAATATAATTTTACTTTTTCCAATTGGCAGTAGAAGAGTCTTGCTACTATGAGGGACCAAGATTAATCTATAATAATCTTTAGCAATTTATTTAATTGTCTCGATTCAATTATTCAATTTTCTTTATACCTCTAACAACTTTGATTTTTCAAAAAACTTTCAAAGGACAAATCTCCTTTATTCATCCAATTTAAAATTTTAAAAAAGAATAATAGATAACTATCCTCTATAATCAAGCTCAAAAATCAAAATGAGTAGAAATTAACCCATTCATATCTATTCTAATTTCGAGTGTAAGTTTAACCTTAAGGGAAGAGTAACTCTAAATTCTATAGATTTAATTACTTAAATTCGACAAAATGTTCTAAATTTCTAAAGGATGTAGGTAAATTAAAAAAAAAAAATTTCTAACTTATGTAAGGGGTGTAAATTTCTAAAAAATTTTCAAAAAAATTATTAGAAGCTTAAGTGTATCTAATAGTATTGACATACATAATCTAACATTTCTCCCATATTTAAGTTGTACATTGTTCTTAACATACATAATACAATACAAATAATAAATTCAAGAGTGTGAAAGAAAGAAAAATAAAAAGGAATTGAAACTTACTTGATTTTTGGCATCGATTTTAGAAAATGTGAAGTCCATATATTGAGTTCCTCACTAATTATCTCTACAAAGTTTTCTTTGCTATAACAATGTGTTAACTAAGAAAAGAAAAGAAAAAGTTAACTGAAGAAAAATAAAATAAGATTACGACTGATTCAATTAGCAACATGATAGTGCATTGCCAACTTACAAAACATAAAAAGTGAAGACAGTTGTCTAAAAACTACAATAGAGAACAAATTAAATCTACAATCATCCAAATCAAACTGAGTCTTTCAAAAAAAAAAAAGAATAGTACAAGAAAAGCTCTTTCTTCATCTTCATCATCATCCTCCTTCAAAAGAAAAAAGATCTCAATTTTGATAAAAATGACAATTCATGTTATATAAATAATATCTAATTTAAAAAACTAATAAAACTCAATTATCATTCCTAATTAATTATTAGTTCACGTTACTAAGCAACATTGGCAATGATCAAATTAAAAGAAAAATAGTATTATGCTGATTTCACAATTGCATGACTAAAGTCATGGATTTATGCATTTATAAGGTTGATCAAGTCCTAATTGTATGATATACAAATTCTTTAGAGTTTTGCTCAACATGGAAAATTCTTGAAATAGCATAATATCGTATAATGTTAATTTCTCAATCATGGATTCATGAAATTATAAGGCTAATAAGATTTTAATTGTCAATCTTTAACCTATAATTTCATAGCCTCAATTGAACATGAATATTAGTATTCAACAATTTAAACTTGTTTTACATAATTTCATTGTGCAATTACTAATACCGAATTTCCTAATTTTATCATGAATTTAGAATATCAGCTAAAATAAATTCATGTTAACAATTTCTAAAAATTAATGGCTTCACTAATTACATAAATATTTCAATACCAACAAGTTTTAATAATTTTAACATGAATCACATAGCCTCAACCATAAATTTCTTAGCTACCCTTTACTTTCTCATCTTTCTCTCACACTTTCTTATTCACTAACCTTAACAAACATGTATTTCTCATGGAATTTTTAACAAATAATACATAGCAAACACAATTCATGACATTAAAACTCCTAAATTACAACTATAATTGAAGTTTTTAACACATGCATGCAAAAACAAAATCCTCATTAAAAAATCACATTTTACTAACCAATCTAACTGAGGATCTAGGAAAATAATTAAGGAATGGCAATATACATACCTTGATATATAGCATGCGGTGTTAGATCATGAGTTTTTGTGATGATTCAGGGTATGGAAGGAGAGAAAAATAAGAGAGAGAGGTCATGTAGAGAGAGAAAGAGGGGTTTCAATTGAAACTTCTTTGTTTTTACTATGGTCCATGTTACGTCTTATTTCTATGTTCTTGGGCGTGACTTGGGGCATAACTTAAGGCGTGATCCTTACCCATAGACCTCTTGATAGGAATCGAGCCATAAGACCACTAACCTGAGCCTAAGCTCGAGGTGTTATACGATTGATAATGTAGATCCTCTCATCCCAGCCTAAAGCCAAAGAAGTCGAGTTAGTCTAGGCTGTCAACCTATTGACTCGCCTAAGCCAAACTCTCCTAAGCCTATCGATTGTCTCTAACTGTTGACTTGAGGAGTGCCCAAGCAATAACTTAGCTCACTCGATCACGTACTCGGCTGACCTAACTTTGAGCTGCCCAAAGTATGTCCAAGTCGAGTTTACCCTTTTTCACTTATACCCTTTTTCTTTCCTTGTATTTTACTTTCTTTAAACAATAACCTTCTTTTCTTTTCTGTTTTTAGAAGGTTGCCCTAGATAATTGAGTATAAATACCCTTATATATTGTAGCCATAACAATTATCTGATATTGAACATACTATACTTCTCCCTTTTGTGAGCTACTATGCTTACTTCTACTATAACTTACATCCTATCCCTTGAGCAAGTTTAGGTGGCAAGTAACCTCACCAAACTACTCGTATATCATATCAAATTAATTTATGAGTTTATGGAGATTCCTTGGTGCGTCGTATCCTTGAAATCTTTCGTGGGATCTTACTTCTTTACTTTCTATTATGCCCATTTCCATTGTCATTTTCAAGCTTTTAGTAAGCTTGAACTCACCTCTGATACAATTGACCTTGTCTACCCTTGTCATGGCTTATCATCCTAGTATTAGAGTAGAGGTTCATTTGGGTAATTTATATTTCAAGCCTTGTTATTGTTGTTTTGTGAATAGCATTGGTTCTTGTAGTGTGTTGTGGTTGTGTAGAGGTTAGTCATAGTGTTTTAGTATGTAGTGGAAGTTGTATTGTTGTCATGTGACAACTATTGAGAAGTACTTTGTTTTACCCTATTTCGAGCCTTAGGAAATAGAGCAGGTTCCAACTTGGTTGTGTTGTCCTTTGACATAGCTGTCTAAGGTTAAGGTTTACTTAGATTTAAATATTTGAGTAGAGAAGTGTACGTGTGTGGAATAGATGGTTCAAAAATAGTGATTATTGTCTTTGGGAACATTAAGACCCCAATTTTGTTGTTGAGTTTACGGTGGAAGCAATACTGAGTTGAGGAAAGAATGACCAATTCAAGTGTAAACGCTGCCATTGGAGACGATAATAGCGGTGTCATCCACAATAGCCGACAACCCCAAAATACTCCCAAAGGTACAGACGAATGAATCGATGAAATGACTAACTTGATAGCCAACCTAATTAGAGCTATTTACATACTAGCTTTCCAACCTACTGATGCCGCTTAAAATACCCTTTAAGCTACCTAACCAATGAGGGGATAAGTCTTAACTCAACAAAATTAAGGTGGAGGAGTAGGAGAGAATGTATGGAAGAGAATCAACTTGGGAGAAATGGATGAAGAAGACGAGGAGGAGTATGCTAAGGTAAAGGAGTGAGCCTATGCACTCTATGTTGCCGACTATGTGAAGCTTTAGATCCCATGCTTCAATGGTTCTTGAGATGTTGATAACTACTTAGATTAGGAAGAGAAGGTGGAATGGGTCTTTGACTAATCTCAATATGTGGACTGCAAGAAGGTGAGAACTATTGCTATAGAATTCTCAGGTTATGTTGCAATGTAATGGAGGAACTTCTAGACCATGAGGAGGGAAGAAGGATATAGAGAGGTCAATATCTAGCTTGAGATGAAGAGGGTACTTAGAAATAGATTTGTGCCAGATACCTATTTGCAAGATACTTTTGCTCGGCTTCAAGAATTGAGGTAAGGAGCTAACTATTGATGAGTATGTGATGGAATTTCAAATGCTCATGATTCATTGTGAAGCTAATGAGCTATTAGCTCAAGCAATATCTAGGTTCCTTATTAGGTTGAGGAATGATATCTGATATGTAATGGAGCTTCAACAGTTTACTACATTGGACGAGACTATAAGAATAGCCTAGCTTGTGGAAAGATAGAAGAGAAATAGGCTGAACTGACCTTAGATTAGTTAACTTGTTCAGAACAACTGACCTACATAAAGTAGTAGCCAAGTTCCTCAAAATACTAACTCTAGTAGGAAGGCTGAAGTTGTGACTAAGTAGAAGAGTTGCATCGTTGACTAAGAATTTTCGAAGAGAACTTTATGAGGAGAGACAAAGGTCTAGATGAAAGATGAGCTAAATCAAGTGTTTTAAGTGTTAAGGATTTGGGTAAATGGTTGGTCAATGCTCGAACAAATAAACCACGATTATTAAGGGCGATGCTCTAAAGATTGAAGTAGACAGTATAGATGAGGAACCCGAGGAGAAGGGAGAGTTGGAGGGAGAAACTGAGGTTAATGATGAACTAGTTGAAGAGGATGTGTTTGCCGAGGACTTGGACAAGCTGACCTTAGTCGTCAGACACATAATGAGCATTGAACCATCAATTGAAGAAAAGCAATGTGAAAACTTGTTTCACATCGCCTGTAAGGTGTCACGCCTCGAAACGGTAGAGTCGTAACAGCTCCGCCATATAAACTATCATAAGATAGAAGTTCGCCTTACAACTGCTAGACTTGATCTACACAAGGCGTCTACAACTAACCCGCTTTAAAGTAAACAGTTTGTAGTTTAAATAAATCATTTACCTAAGAAAGTGAGGAAATATATATATATACACTATAATTCAGTTATTGCAATTAAAGTTTATAATAATTCTCCGTAATATATTTCCTAGTTATTACATTATTCAGAAATGAAAAGTAATAAAATATGTATTGATTCTTCAATGTTTTTTCTCACTCCCCAGGATCCAGCAGTTGCTATCTTCAGAGTAGTTGTTTCCCGCTTCTTAGCCAGCACCTGTACGACGTCTATAGGAATGTGAGCAACCACAGCTTAGTAAGTTAGGATAGAGGACTTAAAACTATACCATAAACACAACAAAGTTTTCAATCAACTTATTAGGTGCAATGCATGTGCAAGCAAATGCCATCGCACGACGTTAACCGGCCCGTCGTGATATTAGAGAAATTACATTCGCTCTAATCCGGATTGAGGAGTTGCCATTAATGCAATAGCTCACGACCAAACCCAGGCTTGTGCAATGGAGACCTCGCTCCTCCTGCGACTACCTTCGAACTATTGACTTCACCCTCGCCGCGACCTCCTCTCCTGTCACTTAGTTCAACTAAGGATGAAGAAGGGACTAATTGCAATCATGCGCTATCCCTTTCGAAGGGTCCGGTATTTGGTCAGAGAGTCCTAAGTTCCCCTAATGGGTTGTCATGTAGGTCCGATTATGATTATAGGTCGTATATTTGATTAGGTTTAGTTTAAGGTGATCAATCATTTCATATAAATCATACAATACATGCCAGAACAACCAACAGAATCATAACATCACTCATAATCAAGCACATGCACATAACCAACTACCTAACAAGCACAATTGATATTAGGCAAGCGCACCTATCAGTTTTAATATAGCGGATGTGAGTCCGAGTCGATCCCTCAGAGACTTCGAGTACTAATATTAACCTTAGCTTTATTATCTAACTGGAAAATTATGAAAGTTTGAATTAATTAAAAATACTAAAATTAACAAACTACTTTAATTAAAAAACTTAATTAAGCAATTAAAAAAGCGATAAAATCAAGAACGACTTCAAGAAAGTAATAACATATTTAGGAATTATTTCCCCTAGAGTTAATCATGTGATCGCTTAAAATATATTCAATTCGGTTTCTATTATTCTTGACCGGAAGGATTCGCAACTAAAATTAATACCTTTCTCAAGCATATTAACCCTAATCCTAAATTATTTACCGGAATCTCTTCACTTAGTAATATAATTTAGAATTGCATTAATGTATAATAAATTCCCATACAATTAATTAACTTTCCGGAAGAAACATGTATCTTATCTCTAAGTAGACATGTAATTCTCTTCAATTATGTAAAGACCTAATTACACATGCAATTTCTCAATTAACATGCATAATATCATATATTGATACTCTAGAAATATCAATCAATAATTAAACGACATAATCGAATCAAGTAAAAATATAAACTTTATTGAGAATTCTAAATCAATCCAAGAATCACATGAAACCCTAGATTCCATAATCCTAAATAGTCAAATTCTAAGCTATCATAATAAATCTAAAAACAAGTTTCATCAATAATATAAAATAAAACATGGAAACCCCTTTTGATTGATGAACAATCTCTCTAATCTTGAAGTTGATGTTGTTTCCCTCTTTCTTGATGTTGTTCCGCTTCTTTCTTGATGTTGTTCCGCTTCTTTCTTGATGTTGTTCCGCCTCTTTCTTGATGTTGTTCCTTAAGTCTCTTTCTCTTCTCTTGCATCTCTTGTTTCTATAATGTCTCTCATGTCTTTTGAAACCCTAATATGTCCTTTTATAGTATATCAAAAGGATTCTGTTTTCGTCACTAGATACAGCCTGGGACATGACCGTATCCCCAAGTCGTGTAACTTTCTGCACTAAGGCAAAATTTTCTACACAATTTTAAAATTTCATAACTTCTTCATTTGAACTCGAAATTGAGTGAAACTTGATTCCTTTTCTTCTTTTTCGAGCCTAGAACTCGTTTAAACCTTGAAATCAAAATTTTAATCAATTAAGTATCAATTCTTTAAAGAAAACAAAAAAATGTGAGGAAAATACTATAAAATCATCCTATGAAACATGTTTAAAATCCGAGTTATTAACAACCAAGTATAATCTTAAGCCTCCAAAATACAGCAACGTATCTAGGTCTTAAGTCTTTTACAATTATTCTAAGTTTAGGGTTAGGTTCGGGTTCGGTTTTCACATCAATTTTTTTTAAATTAGGTCCTAGTTCGATTTCTAAGTCCTAAATATACTCGAATTCTAATGTGAAATTAATCACATTAAGCTCGAGTATTCAAATATCCTATTGGGTCTTAATTCAATATTCTAAACTATTCGGTACACGTTATTCTCAATTAGGGTATCGGACTTATCCCCGATGTGAAGAAATCTTACATTTTTATATAATTACCTAAAATTAAATCTTAATTCAGATTTACTATTATTTTGATTTTTATTCTAATATTATTTAAATAACCCTAATTTTTTAGATTTATTAATTTTCATTTCCACATATTACTAATTTCTAACAATAACTACCTAATTTCCTAAATTAACTATACTTAATACTCCAAAGGCTAGGATTAGGTTTCCATATCAGAGATTAACATCCCTAAACATCTAATTACTATCTGAATCAGTAATTAATATCTTAATCACCTAATTAATCCAAAATTACCCAATTTTTACATCATTTTAGGACTAAAAATTAACTTAAAAGTTTCGAAAATTAATTTTAGAAAAATGGCTTCATAGCACTGTTCTATATCATATAAGCATTCTACAGGAAAAAAAATTGAGCTCCAAACTACACTCCTAAACTTATTTATTTCTCGTTCCAATCATGTTCGGTATTGATCAATTTGTTAAGAATCCTATATTTTTAGACGTAATTAAACTAAATCACCATTTTCCCCTAAATCTACATTCAATAAAACCTCAGAATAACAAGTTTCATAATTTTCTAGGCAAAATAACTAATTTTACAAAATTATTCAAAATCGGGGCAAATGAGGGACTCACCGGTCTGGGTGTCTCTGGCTACCGCCAGCCGCCGTGGCCTTGTCGGCTGGGCTGGGCACTGCCACCACCGTGTGGTGGTAGTGGCCGTCCACTCCCAGTTGCCCGTCAGGTTTGGGTTCTCCTTTGTGGCCCTAACTACATTGTTTTCTTTTTCTTTTTTTTTTCTTTGGTTTTTCTCTCAATTTTCACCTATCCTTATTTTTCTTTGATTTCTTACTGTCCAAATGAGTTTCTGAATTTTTCTTGCTATTTATAGGGCTTTAGGGAATTTATTGTCCATTAAATTGGACAAGATAATTGCCTTATCCCTTAATTTTTGGCCTTTGTGTTGTCTTAATTTAATTAGCCGATTTTTTTCTTATTTTTCCCAGCTGCCACGACCTAATTCTGGTTCATTCCTAATTTTTCCTAATTTTTCTTTATTTTGCCTTAATTAATTATGAATTTTCTTTAATTATTTAGTATTATTTTAGCATATTACGCGTATTTTAAGTAAGTACACGTATTTCTATATGCATGTAAATTCATATATAATACAAATAAATATTCCTAAATATTATTTAGGTTATTTTATGATTTTTAGTATACATATCATTTATCTCTAACGATTCGTTAATTATCGGAATGCATTTTACGCATTTTCAATAAATAACGAGTTATATACTTAAATTTTGGAATTTTTATATTCTTTTATTTTATTGCTTATTTTCTTAAATTCAAACTTACAGGATCATTTTACTAATATTTTTAGCTTTACTTTATAATTTAGGCTCGATCGGGTTCTTCAACCGATCGAAACCTTGAATGGCTAGTTTTTGGGCTTATATAAAGTGAATGAACAAGTTTATGCACTTATAATGGATAGTGGAAATTGTAATAATGTAGCATTTGCCAACCTAATTGAGAAACTCAATTTTCTGAGCATAACACATCCAAGGCCATGCAAGTTACACTAGCTAAATGAGAAAGGAGCATTACATGTCACTTAGCAAGTGTTATTACCGATCTCAATTGGAAATTACTTTAATGAAATCCTTTGTAACATACTATCTATGTACGCGTCCCATATGCTGTTAGGCTGACCTTAGCTTTTTGATCGAAGGGTCATTCATGATAGTTTTAGAAACACATTTGTATTTGAGAAAGATGGGAGGGATATCACCTTAAACCCTATGACCCCGAGCTAAGTAAGGAAGTTACAAGTTAAGTCAGCCCGAGGATCAAAGAAGGCATTGGTTCTGAGTTGAGTCGAGCCCCAAGAAGCCATCAAGTTTGACATGTCAACCTTCCTGTTGATTAAAAGACTAATGGAGTTGAAGGAGCAAAGTGTGTTACCTAAGGTAGTTCGAAAGCTATTGGATGAATATGTCGACCTGTTTTTCAAGCAATTGCCTAAAGGGTTACCCCCCTTTTGAGGAATTGAAACTATATTGACTTAATATCCAATGTTGCTCTAGCAAACAAGCCTACTTATAAGATGAACCCTAAGCAAGTTGCCGAACTCTAGATATAAGTCAATGAGCTGCTAGAGAAAGGATATGCGAGAGAAAGTCTCAGCCCTTGTATTGTGCATACACTACTTGTGCCAAAGAAGGATGGCACCTAGCGAATGTATGTAGATAGTAGAGCTGTAAATAAGATCACAATCAAAACTATGTAACCTATTTTGAGGCTAGAAGAAATGTTAGACGAACTGAATGGTGCTAGAGTGTTTAGTAAGATTGAACTGAAGTTAGGATACCACCAAATTCATATGAGATAAGGTGATGAATGGAAAACTGCATTTAAGACTTGACATGGTCTTTATGAATGGATGGTAATGTCTTTGGCTTATTGAATGTCTCGAGCACTTTCATTAGGTTAATGAATCATGTGTTGAGAAATTTGATCTAAAAGCATGTCGTGATCTACTTTGATAGCATCCTTATGTACAATGCTGACCCACCGAGCCATTCAAACCATCTCTAAGCTGTATTTGATGTGCTTAGAATCGAGTGATTGTTCAGCAACTTGAAGAAGTGTTGTTTTTTTCCAGGAGGAAGTAGTTTTCCTAGGATATGTAGTTAGTGGAAAAGACTTATAAGTTAATGATCAGAAGATCTAAGTAATTATCAAATAGCCGACCTCGACTACTTATGCTAAGGTGAGAAGTTTCCATAGACTGACATCCCTTTATCAACGATCCATTGAAGGTTTCAACATCATTGTTGCACCTCTTACCGAGTTGATAAGGAAGAACATTAACTTTAAGTGGGGATAGGAAGAAGGGAGAAGTTTTGGCAAGGTAAAGGAGAGATTAACCTCTACACCTATGTTAACCTTGCTTGACTTCAAGAAAATATTTGAGTTTGAATGTGATGCATCAAGTGTTAGCATAGGCATTGTGCTGATGTAAGAAAGCCGACTTACTGCCTAGCATAGTGAAAAGCTACGAGGACCTTAGTTGAATTATTCAATATATGACAAAGAACTCCTAGCACTTATTCGAGTGCTCCAAGTGTGGTAACATTAGCTACTACTAAGAGAGTTTGTCATTTATACCAATCATGAATCCCTGAGGCATCTCAAAAGTTAGACTAAGCTATTAAAAAGATAACTATGACCAGTTGAATTCTTGGAATGTTTTAGTTTTGTGATGAAGCAAGGGAAAACCAATGTGGTTGCCGATGCTTTGTCAAGAAGACATGTCCGTCTCATTGAGCTACAAGCTAGACTATTGGGATTTATGAGCATTAAAGAGTAATATCCTCAAGACCACCATTTTGGTCCTATATTTGGACTATAAGAAGATGGAAGAATAGTAGATGACTACCACATAGAAGATGGATATTTATTTCTAGGAGGTAAGTTATGTATGCCAACCTATTCTTTAAGAGAGTTGCTAGTGAGAGAAACTTATTTTGGTAGGCTTTCTGGACATTTTAGAGAAAGAAGAACGTATGAGTTGTTGAATGGCAGATTCTTTTGGCCTAAGATACAATAAGATGTGCATCGAATTGTTGAGAACTATGCTATTTGCAAGAGGGCCAAAAGTCAAGTTGAACAAAGGAAACCAATGCCTTTACCTATCCTAACTTGACCTTGGAATGAGCTCAACATAGATTTTGTCTTCAGATTACCCCGAACCACCCGAAGCAAAGACTCTGTTATGGTTATTGTGGACAAATTCAATAAGATGGCACACTTTGTGCCCTACACTAAAACTAATGATGCTTTGGCTATTACTTTTTTGTTTTTGCAAGAAATAGTTCGCTTACATAGAGTTCCGTAGAGTGTGGTATCAGATAAAGACCTAAAGTTCTTAAGCCATTTCTAATGAACTCTTTGGAATCAAATGGGAACCAAACTATTATTCAATACTTCTTATTATCCTTAGACCGACGGTCAAACAAAGGTCATCAATCATACTTTAGATTCACTGCTCCGAGTTACAATGAGGAAGAACTTAGCTAATTGGGACATCTGTTTGCCAATGGTGGAATTTTCTTACAACTGAACAGTATACGATACCACCAAACAAACGCCCTTGATTATACCCTATCACCCATATCTGAACAAGAAGACCCTAATGCAAGAGCTTGAATACAATCCTTTCAACAAAGCTATCAAAAGGTTGCTTGGTAAATTGATCAAGCTTCTAAGAAGTTGATGGAGAAGGGTAAAGGAAGGAAAACAGTATAGTTTCATCCCGATGACTTAATATGGTTGCACTTAAGCAAAGAAAGGTTTCCAAACAAGAGGAAATGTAAGTTGTCTGCCTAAGCCAAATGTCCATTCAAAATACTCCAAAAGGTCAATGATAATGTCTACCAACTGGAACTACTTAAAGACCATATAGTTTCCAAAACTTTTAATATCACTGACTTTAGCCCCTACTACTGACCTTGACTACTTGACTAACTAATAAGGCTAGCAATCGCCCGACCTAAAGGAGAACAGAACTAAGATCAACTGAATTTAATCCCAAATACAAGTCAACCTAGAGGGGATGATAGCAATCGAACCATTAGACCACTGACCCAAACCCAAGCTCGAGGTCTTGAAGGATTGATAAAATGAATCCTCTCATTCCAATCTACAACCGAAGAAGCCAAACTAGTCTAGACTGTTGACTTATTGCCTTGCCCAATTCGAACTCTCCCAGGCCTACCGATTGTCTTTAATTGCAAACTTAAGGAGCACCCAAGCAATAGCTCAGCTCACTCGATCACCTACTCAATTGACTTTATTCTAAGCTACTTAAAGCATGTCTAAGCCGAGTTCATCCCAAAAGAATCTTCAGTTCTACTCGACATATTTGCTCTGCAATGGCTCAACTAACCATATAATTTTCTATGTTCTTCCAGAAGCCCAACTATTGGCTACCAGCTAGGTGTTTAGATAACCTTGTGAAAGCATCTACTGTGCTAATCACTTAATCTCTTGAATTTTCACCTATACCATTTTTCATTCCTTGTCTTTTACTTCTTTTACATAATACCCTTTTTGTCATTTTCATTTTTAGAAGGTTACCCTATATTATAAAGTATAAATACCCTTATATATTGCAGCCACAACAATTATCTGATTTGAACATACTACACTTTTCCCTTTTGTGAGTTTCTGTGCTTACTTCTACCATAACTCTTATCTTATCCCTTGAGTAAGGTTAGGTGACAAGTGACCTCACTAAGCTACTCGTGTATCATATTGAATTAGTTCATGAGTCTATGGAGATTCCTTGGTGCACCATATCCTTGAAATCATTCGTGAGATTTTGCTTCTTACTTTCTATTATGTGCATTTCCGTCCTCATTTTTAAACTTTCAACAAGCTTGGACCCATCCTTGATATGGCTGACCCTGTCTGCCCTTCGCGTGGCCTATCACCTCTCATCCGTGTTATTATGCAATCATCCTTTGAAAAACTTTACGAAAGGAACACATGCAAGGTCCACAGGCATGGACCTTGGTCGTATTCTTCTCTAAGCCTCCAAATAGTGTGATTTTGATCCTTTTAACTTGGTTCTATAATTGTCTTAGAAAAATTTAAAATTAGAACTAATTGAAATACAAGAATGGACCAAATATCAAATTAATTGGATGGGAACTTTAAATTCACTATTACAACAAAAAATCAATAACTGTTTTTTTTTTTAAAAAAATCAAATCATTCAAAGAAAAGCAACACTAACTTATTCAGAATTTGATATTTGAATCAACTAATAATACAATGAACAAAATAAACAAACTAACAAAAATAACCAAATTGAAATAAACCAATCCTGTTAATCTCTTCATTATGTTTTGATGATAACAAAAGATAATAACAAAAGGGATGATATTAAGATATTTACATACATGTTTGCCTTGATCAAATATTGCTACATGTGTTTATCAATTTCTCAAGTATGTTAAACAAAGTCTTCTAAGATTTATCAAAAGATCAATCAGAGGACTAATTAGAAGGTATGAGAATTGGAAATAGGGAATACGCTTAAGAGATAAGAATCACCGATTAAGACTTTAAGAAGACCCAAATTCATTTACCGAATATTTTTGGGAAATATGTTCAGTATGTTCCATTAAGTAGGATCAAAATCTACAGGGATAAAATCAAACTTCTCTTGTTATATATTTTTGTCAAAGATTGGAAAGGTTTGTGATTTATTTAAAAGAGATTTTGATAAAGTCATTTGGATTTAAAAAGATTCATATATTGACAGCAAAGTTTACCTTATATATACATTTGAAGTTCTTAGAGAAAGGAAAGGAAATTTCAACACTTTTGTAGCACGCATATTATGGAAAGGATCTAACATATATAGAAGGTCAACAAAGAGATAATTCATAAGGTATTTTTGCTAAGAAAAAGTTCGAAATAATTTATCTAGACTTACCTTAAATCAAGCTTCTAGACATCTAAATTGAAGTATATAAAGGAGGTAAGATCCTCATAAAATAGGACATGAAGAAGAACGAAAGAATTTCTATTATTATTCTAAAGTGCTGCAAACAATCCAATTCTAAGAACAGAAGATCAATCAAAAGCTTACATACTTATCTTCATACTAGTTCTTATTTGTTGATGAACCATTTCTTTTATTTTCCTCATTGTCTTTTGTAATCTTGATATAAGAATTGTTTTAGAGAGATTTTTAATCTCTATAGTTCTAAGTGTTAGCCTAGAATTAAGGCTAAATGGGTTAGAGCAAAGAATATTATTTATAACCTCTCTAAGAGTTTGAGTATTTTGGATAGTGGAATGACTTTAGAAGCGAACTGGGTCTTTAGTAATGAGGTTGGAAGAGTATAGTAGGCACAAAGTCGAAGCATTATAATTCATTTGCCTGATTTTCTAAGTCTCATCTCTTTACTTTTGTGCATTTTATTTATATTTGTTTATCAATTTATTTTCTAGCTGATAATTTAAGTAATCAAGGGGATAACTCATGTATTGCATTTGTTTAAAATTTGATTTATAACCAATTCACCACCTCCCCTCTCTTCCTGCCTTTTGGTTACTTAATTGGGACTAACAAAACCAATTTTGGGCTGCCTCCCAAAGAGTGTTGTTGTTTTACATCATTGGCTAAATGGTTGAATGTATCCTAGTGCAATTCCCAGATTAATACCTATATACTTGACTGGTCAAAAAGCATACTAAGAAAATATTAAAAGAATAGGAGAACAGATTATTATAAAAGTGTTAAAATAATTGGAAATTCAAGTTCATAGTAGTTTTAACTAGGTTACTTGTTTTGCCTTTCCGACAACAATACCAAAAACTTGATCATTTGTATTAACCTTACTATAGGAAAGTGCATGTGGTCAAGTTATAGTATAGTTAAAATAGATGTAAGTTTAAGTGTTAATCCTATAGGAAACTAATGTATGAGAACCTAATTACTAATAGTTTCCTAGAATATCCAATTACCTAACTTTACAATATAAAATAAATTATGATTAAATTGGAAATACGGATAAGGATTCGTAAAATAAAGAAAATAAAATAAACAAGAACAAGTAATGCAATGAAACTAATTAACTAAACTAATTAAAATAAATAATTAACATGAATTAATTAAAATAAGAAGACATAATTCTTAGTAAATCTTTATTATTTACTCTCTAGTTCCATTTAACATTTCAATCTCAATTATTCTCTAAACCATGGAGATTCCTAATCCTAATCCTAATCCTATTCCTATGGAAATTGGATTCTAAGAATTAATTGAACTTGTGTCTTTAGTTAATTTCTAATCTTAAGACACTTTCTACCCCGCATCATTGCTGAATAGAGTATCTCAATATCACATGAAGTACATGGACCTACTATTAGGTTTCCTTAATCCGAAGAGATTTAATGCCTAATCTCTTAGCGTATTGAAATTCTTCTAATTATGCTTGTATGTTTACTATATTAAGCCCTAAACTAGAGAGTCGTAATAGTCTTGTTGTATAAACCAACCTGTGCTAGAAGTTAGCTACCTTAGCTGCTAACGTAAGTATAGCTTATATAAGGCATTCACCACTCTAGTACTTAGAAGCGTCCCATTTAATACTTGATATGAATTAACATGTGATATAACTTTTCAAAATAACTACTGAAAATAGTTTTATAGCTTAAATGTCTAAGGAAAAATTAAGTTTTATAAAATGTATGAAGAGTAAAACCTTGAATTTTATAAAAATTTCAAGAACTATATTGTTACGAAAAGATAAAGTGTCTATCGACATCCACAAGCTTATAGAGCATGGATTAAATCCCATTAGCTGAAAACTAAGGGTCACCTAAGGAAACCCTATTAGTTTTCCTAAAAGTTAGTACAGTTGATAAACCAAATAGAAATCTAATTAGGTAGTCTTCAATCTCACTCTCCAACCCCATTCTCTATTTTTCTAAAATTTGAAGTAATACTAGTGAATCTACTAGGAAACCTGTAAAATAGCTATAGGAGAATGAGTGACAACTTGCTCAGTAAATGGGATGAAAACAATAACATATATTTAACATCAAGCAACTAAGGTTTTCAAGTAAGGTTAATTAGATGCAATGCATGCTCAAACAAATGCCATCATATGACATTGATCGGTCTATCATGAGATTAAAGAAATTGCACTCTCTATAATCTGAGTTTTAAGGACTTTAACATCGTGCATTTCGTGGATCGGAACCAAACTAGGGCTTATGCAATGGAGAAATATGCTTCGCCCGACCCTAACCTTATCACAACCTCCTCTCCTATTATTTAGTTTGACTAAAGGTAAGGGAAGAACTGTTTCTACTATCCTCATCGAAGGGTTTGTGTTTCACTCGAGAATCCTAATTGTTCCCCCTAATAAGTTGTGATGCAAGTCCGATTAGTAGTTAAGTAGAGTTTGTGTTAGATTGCTTTTGAGGTGGTTAAGCAATTTCAGATAGTCTAAAGTGAGTAATATCATAAACCAAGCAATACATAAGTCCAACACTTAGAATAGCACAACCATATTCAAGCACACACGCTCCATACATAGGCAACTAACTTACAATTACAATAAAGTATATACTAAGGTCTCCAAGTATTCTTAAAAATACTTCAAAAAGCAATGAAATGCTGATCCTATTTACCTAGATACTAATACTCATTCTCCTAATGCATCACTTTTGTCTTCCTTTATTATTCCTAAAATTTAATATGACATCTTTAGTTTCCATCCAATACATAACATATGTGTTCATTATGGATATTTAAGTATGTTTTTAGTTGTGTTAGGTGAGTTTTTCTAAGGTGTTTATTTGATATTAGTTAAGTAGGGTACATTGTAATGAAGGTTCTAACCTGATACAGGTTGCTGTCTAATAATTTCTGACCTAAGTTATGACTTCAATAAATTCTTAGAAGGTATAATCAGGCGACTTTTTGATTTGCTCTTTGACTTTCGATGATCCAATATTCAATACCAATCATCTTTAAACTTCCAATTACTCCAACATTTTGTATCTTCCGTCAAACTACTTTCTCATTGAGTTTTTGACTTAGGTTCAATCCATTCTTGTGGTGTAGGCTATTGTCCGAGTGGCTTCTAACTCATTTTCTAACTTTGATAAAGGAATGGAATGCATATACCAATCACTTGTTGACCTTCTATTAGACTTTTGGTGTGATTAAGGATATTAAATACCAAACCACATTATAACCTTGTTTTTTATGGTGTTTTTGACCTTCAGTCTAAAATTAGACTCTTATTTAAGAAGTTCCTGAGTTACAATTTGTCTCTAGAAATATGGTACAGTCCAAATATAAGCTACTTTTTAGTACAGATTCAATTTTCCTAGTGTACTCAATATATTTACACCAGATTATATTTTAACTTACTTTCTAACATAGTTTCTGACCCTATTACTACTAATACGTCTAACTACTTTACATATACTCCACTTACCCTAAGTTTCTAGATCTTCGAAGCCTATATATACAGCAAGTACCAACTAAGTACTTCCACTATTTATACCTCTTCTTACTAAATCATCGATTAAACCACAATTTGATTTAAACTTGGCAAATTTCATCTGAACCACCAAATACCCAATTTTATTTAAAAATCATTGTTGCTGCACTAATGATGAACTACTTCTAGCTACTACATGTAGATGAATATAGATTGTACCTTAATTTTATCAAGTATGTATCAAGCTCGTTAAATACCCTGTTTAGCGCACTAATTACACGAAAATGAAATTTTCTCAAAATCCACAACTCAATTTTAAAAATCCAACCACACAACATCAAAATATAACATCTTATGATTACATCCATAAAATTTTAAGTTGAAACTATATGAATTGATCTTTCAAAAACTCAATAAAAAATTGTTACGTAGTACTTTTTCTTATGGACCTCATATCTATACTCAAAATTTTGAAAATTTGATTGAATATTCGAACTCCTCATGTAAAAATACATAGGGAACCCAAATTTCAAAATTTTTGTTAAACATTTGATTTTTTTTCCCTTAATTTTTTATAAAAAGAAGATATTGAAGACTCATCAAAACTCCAAGCTCTAGCTACCATGGGGGAAGGGGAGGTTGTCGGCTAGGGTAGGCGTCGGCCAATCTTTTAGGTTACTGTGTTATTTCATTTCCAATTAGTCATCTTCCTTAGAATCTCGAAATCCCCTTCTTCGTGTACTATTCTTTCCCAATTTCATTTCCTCATTTTTGTTCTCTATTTTCTCACTTAAATATTTTTTCTAGTTCTCAATTGACTAAACTTTGTTCTAAAGAGCTAATTGAAATTTTTATAATCAAGCTTTGGGTTACTTTGATTTTTTTTTAACCTTTTCAACAAGTGTAAAAACTTAGTTTAGGTGTCATAAATTGAAATCCCCCTATCCTCATGCACTCCATATCCTTGCCACATCTAGCTACATGTTTCCAGATGTCTTAGGAATTTTTATAGTTTTTCTATATTTTTCTTTATTTATTTGATAATATTTACGTATTCTCGAGTATTTTTGACAATTTCGGGTACATATATTTATATAATAATTATACCCGATGTGTATAAATGTCTTTTATATATTATTTTATGTATAATATTAATTATATTACTCTTATAATTTATCTTTAAGTGTTCGTTAATTTTTTAGACTTAATTTACACATTATAGTAAATTACTACCATTTTAGTTATATTTTAAATATTTTATTATAGTTTCAAATTCCAAGCCTACAAAAACTCCTCGACTAAATCACAAAATCCCTCATATGTTTCTAGCCTATTCAGATTACCTTTTGGAACACTTTAAATCAACTATTGAACTTAATCATGTAAGTGCAGAGCTTAAATACTGTAGCCCTCGCGACTCTGCAATAAACTCAGACATCAAATTAGTAATCGACGTAAATACTAAAGGAAGATAATATGTTTGATGTAGTTAAATCATCAAAGAATAAAATTATAGAAAGAAAGAGTAATTGTTGCAAGAAGGAACTAGATTTCAATAATATTCACTTAGAACAAAATAAAAGAGTACCAACATAATGAAAGAGAGACGAAAATTAATTTGAGAGATCCCCACAATATTTTAGACTACAACTTACTTAAGGAGGCTCTCTTTGAAAAATTTAGACTACGGATCTATTCATAAGATGTAAGGCTAGGTTTATAGAGTGAAACTTGGCAAAATAAAAGATACAATGAACATTACATATATAAAGACCTTAGGGGGAGCCTAATAGTATTACTTAGAAATTCTATATTATGTGTGTAACCATGATAAGAAAATTGCCTTCTAAGTTAGAGATTACAAGACTCTAATTAGTTAATCGCTAGGGTCTTCGATTTTAGTTCATTGACTTATTATATAATATAAATAATTATGGATATCCATTTTTCCACAGTTCCTTAAAACCGCAAAGAATTAGTATCCCTTACCAAAATAGTGAAATAAGATAGAAAATTCCAAACTTACTAAAGATACTCAACTTAATTGATATATTAGTTGTTTCCCTAAGCATTCCAAATTAACTATATAAACTTTCATCATACTGATATAATGGTAGCACTCTGCACTCGATTCCTATCCCTATCCCTATCCCTATGCCAACTATCGATCAACCTGTAAGGAAAAGAACTATTGGGGTATAAGCTTACGCTTAGTGAGATAAATACCCTCGTTAATACTGCATGGTAGAAATTTGTTAGATGTACAATCATATGAAAGCATGAACAATCGGTATGCCGAACAATCGGTATGCCAAGAACTGCATAGACTCAAAATTATGCCCCCTGTAGTCGGGGTTTGGAGATAATCAACCAACCGAAACCAAAATCTAGGTTCTAAACCTTGGATTTTATTTCATTTGCACTATTGTGCTTAAGTAAAAAACAAATCATATATATATGCTTTCTTTCCTGAACAACAAATCGTATTTTCAAAATCTCAACTCTAGCAGTACGATAACCCCTGCAGTCCATAAACACATGCCCTAAGCAAAAGCGATAAGACATGGCCCTTCACTGACGGTTGGCATCTCCCGGCGCTTAGTAAGCCCATCAGCTTAGGATAGAGACTCAATAAAAATGATAATATAGCTAATACCCAATCTTGTAGGAGGCCCTTTTCTTGTGAGTCCCTTCCCATTTTCTGCGTGAAGTAGCAGTTGGTGTTATCCGAATGCAATTACGGGGAATGTATGATCCATTTAATTTCTTAATCATAGAAGTGGTTAATCTAATTTTTCATGGTGATCAAACAATTTCATTCCATACATTCGTATGTATAAATTATCACAAATAATTTCCATTGTTATATGATTAACAAGCCATAGCATTCAATCACAAATTCTTACATATGCATTTCCCATATCCTACAAGCATCCAATTTATATATATATATATATATATAAGTTTAGGTGCATCTATTTTACAAGCAAAATCAAGTAAAGAGTCATTACGATACTATAAGGATTTGAAATAAAACTCAGAAAACTAAGCTGATGAAGAGCTCCATAGTGATTAAGCTAATGAAAAAGGCAAACAGGTTCCAGTATATCGGACAAGCAAAGAAGAGCTCCATAGAGATTAAGGAAAGGTTGACTTTGGCCCCTATATTAGCCATGCCCACTTTAAGAAGCCCTTTGAGCTGGATTATGATGCCTTAAGGATTGGTATTAGGGTCGTGCTCATGCAAGAACACTAACCTATGGCCTTTCATGGTAAGAAGCCAAGTGGTACCACCTTCAACTACACTGTATACAGGAAAGAGCTCTACTTTTTCTACCGAACTCTAACTATATGACAACATTACTTACTACTCAGAGACTTTGCCATATACATGGATTGTGAGTCCCTAAAACACCTTAGAAGCTAAAACAAGCTCTCAAGGAGGCAAGTTACATGGCTCAAACTTATGAAGGGATTCTCCTATATAATCAAACACAAGAAGGGAAGTACTAATGTGGTGGTTGACACTCTATCCTATTGTCAAGCTTTACTCACCACCCTTTAGACAAAATTACTTAGTTTCTCCCTCATCACTAAGCAATATCATCAAGACCCTCACTTTAGTCTAATTGTTGAGAAGTGCAAGGATGGACTAGTCAAAGGAACATACTATTTGGAGGAAGGTACTTATATAGAAGCTAAGATATACATACTTAGTTATTCCACCAAAGAGTTATTAGTTTGAGAGGTATAATGGAGGCTTATCTAGATACTTTGGTGAAAACAAAGATTGTTGAGCTTCTTAAGGAGAATTTTTATTGGCTAAGAATGGCACGAGATGTCTACAAGGTGACCTGTAGTTACGGGACTTGCAAGAGGGTGAAGGGATGAAGGGAACCACATGGAAAGTATATGCCTTTGCCTACTCTAACCTCTCCTTAGGTCGACCTCAACATGGAATTTGTCTTAGGGTTGCCCCGGACATTCTAAGGATGGGATTTAATCCTTATGGTTATAGACCACTTCAACAAAATAGCATACCTCATACCATGCTATGGAGCTAACAATGCTTTACATATTGTTGGTCTATTTTTGTAAGAAGTAGTTCGGCTACATGGAGTTTTGAAGTCCGTTGTTTTAAATCGATACATGAAGTTGTTAAGATACTTTTAGAGGCCACTATGGAAAATACTTGGCACAAAGGTTATGTTCAACTCTAGTAGCTACCCTTAAACCAACGAAAAGATCGAGGTGGTGAATAGGACCCTTGTTATGTTACTATGAGTTGTTGTGAGAAAGAACTTGGGGGATTGGGACATATTTTGTTGACTATGGAGTTCGTATACAACCGAACTGTTTACCGCACTATGAGGAAGATCCCATTCGATGTCATTTACCAGTTCAAATGTTCCACTAAACTTACTTAAGGCCTCTACAACAACTGAATAGAGCTAATTCGAAGTTAGACAAGCTTAAGAGATACATAAGATACATCAATAGGTAATTGAGCAAATTATCAAGTTCAACAAAAGCAGCAACAAATCGGTAGTGAAGGCCAATGAACTATGAACTTCAACTAAGGTGATGTAGTTTGGATCTACCTTAACAAGGTTTTCATATACCTTAAGAAGAACAATTTATCACCCCAAGCTGACAGTCCACTCAAGTTAGTGAAGAAGGCTAACTGCAATGCTTACCAGATTAAATTGTCATATGAATATGGAGTTTCCTTAAGATTTAATGTACTTGTTTAGATGCCCTACTAACTAGAAGAAAAGGTAAAAGAGCACGGAAAAGAGACCATAAATGAAGGAGAGTGAACATTTGAGGTTAAATCTCCCTGACCCTAGGGAAGATGATAGGAATCAAATCCCTAGCCTTATTATACAATACCGAGCAAGGGGGCTTCAAGGCCTAACCCAATATATCTTAACTTAAGAAACCTTAAAGGATGAAGACTCCTATTACATCCAAGGCCAGCCACATGTCCTCTAACCTAAATATAGGACACCAATCTCAGTCAAGACAGTTGTCAACCTTACCTACGGCAAGATAGTACAATAAGTAAGGTCAGATCACCTGACCTTAACACAAGGTGAATCAATGCCAAATCAGTTGAGTACTAGGCTAGCCATCTTTTTACTCAACCTGATTTAGATCAAGTCTAATGATTCAACCTGTATAATGTTCCACTTATTGTCAAGTTGACCTTCTTAGCTACGAGCTATTCAAAGACCCATTATGCTTCACTTTTATGTCAAAGCTTCTAACCACTATACGCCATGTATCTAAAGGACATGATCCCAAGATGATTCTCTAACACTCTCTTTTTTTGCTATTTGTCTATTTTGCCCCTTTATCATGTATCAAAGGAATACGCCTTGTAATTACCCTTTTGTCCTTTCTTGTTTTAATTGTAACCTCATTTGGTAGATAAAAAGGGTCACCTTTTATAATGTGTAGTAATCACCCTCGAATATTAGAATATACTACCATTTTGAGAAGCATTTCTCCTAGCACTCTAACTTTTATCTACTCCTTTAGCAAGAGTAATGATGAGTAACCCTTACAAACATTTGTGTATCATATCAAGCGTTTGTTCGACCAAGTGAGCTACTAGTGCATAATATCTGGTGGTTGTATTCGGGTTTGCTAGTCCCTTTTTCTATTCGACTTGAGCCCCTTTCTGGTGCACCTAGTGTGTTCAACCCTTAGACACATCATTGCAACTACATCCATTATTCGTATAACACCTTATCTCCTAATCTTTTTTCTTTTAATTTTATTTAAGTCAAATTTAGAAAAGTTATTTATCATAGAAGGTTAAAATGGTTTATGGGTTCTTGCACTTAGAGAGGCTTTAGGTCTAGACTTAAAGGAACATATCAAAAGATCTATCAATAAAAGGACTGATCTCAACCATTGATTGTCTATGTAATTCGACAGACATCATTAATGGCCAAGCTTTGTAAGTATTCAAGAACTCCTCATTTGACACAACTCAAAGATTCAGAAAAAACGACATCATGTTGTTAGATCACTATCTCAAAAGATTAAATAGAGCTTGAAATGAAGGACAAGATGCCTCTTTAGTAAGAATCACGGGGTTCATGTCTCATTACTCATCCACTTGTCACTAATGAGTTCAAGCTTCTCAAGTTTGCTCATTCCTCCTCCTTGTCCTCTCTTACTAAGTCATCTCCATGTATTATTCCACATCACTCCTTTTAGACTACATGTAATGCAATATGCACATTGCATGCATGCAACCACAAACGGATCTCCTGATTTATATTTACAATACTTGTTCAAGAGATAATTATCATCACATCTACTATTTTCATAAGTTACCATCTAACCACAATCGTAGTATTTAAAAACTTTTAAATTTTATGATGTGGAGATAAATAAAGTGATTTTGGTCGATAATATGTATATGTATTTTGAAGCACTCAAAAGATAAAATTAAAACCAAGAGTAGAACAAACAAGGTGTCCTTGGGTTTTCTTTTAAATAGAAGACTAATCCCCTTATTTCTTTATAAAACTCCAAAACAAACTCTCAAATCTCTGTCTCTTTTTCCCTCCCTATGTTGATAATAACTCTAAAACTTTCCCTATCCTATGTATGTGCCTTTTAGATTTAAGAAATGGAACACACACAACTCTTTAAGATAAATTCTACTCTTTATCTTCTTCAAATAATTTGCTTTCTACTCATCAATTGGGATAGTGGATAAGACTAACACCATGTGTTTTCTATCACAAAGAAGTAAGATCTTCGTAGTAATGTTGAAAAGCAAGTCAACCACTTTAAACGTAGGGTCTTAATATCACTTAGTGAACTTTGATTATTGATAAAGGGATTTTTTTGTGGAATACGATTATATTGAGCAGAAGAACAACTATAATCAAGTATAGGTAAGATCTCACCATAAGACCAAGAGTCGTCTTCTTATGCTAAGATAAGTGTTGTTGTCTATCTTTCCACCTCTATGAACCCCATGACATGAAGTAAGCAACACTGATTCAATAGTGAATTTCCTATAGCAAACAAAAAGAAAAAAAAGAAAAAGAAAAATATTCTATAGAAGGAATAAATTTTGACATAATTGGTTATAGAAAATGCAATTGATGATGGGGAGTAGTACTTTTTTTTTTATCCTCAATGTCTCAATACTTTTCTAATTTAGTTATATCCCTTTAATTCTTTACATTAGATTCCTTAATAATTACAAACATTTGCAAATAAGTCGTTTTTAATAGCATTAAGTTTTCTATCCATGTGAAGTGTGATGCAATTTGATTATTCAAAATAATTAATTTAACTAAATAACATAATAATAAATAAATTGTTGAAGTAAATTATTTAAAAATATAAGAAATTCAAAAAATAGAAAATATGTGGAAAATAAAAAATTTGCAAAACTAGACAAGGTGGCCATTTTAGCTACTTTTGCATGGTGTGGCCATTCTACAATTTTCTTAATTTTTTCAAATTTTTGAAATTTTTACCATTGTATTTATTTTTAATATTTTATTATGTTATTTCTTTAATATGAATAACTAGATTAATAGAATTACATGGCATTTCTTTCTATGATGGAAAAAGTAATGTTGTTAAAAGGTGCTGACTACAAATATTGAGAACTTCAATGTAAAAAAAAAAAAAAAAAAAAAAAGAGGCTTAGGACTAAAACATAAATGTCAAGAAATGTTGAGTACTAAAAATGTATTTTTTCATGAAATATGAGGCCTAAAAATTTAAGTAGTGGAAACAATCAAGAACAAACACCTTAAAGTAATAAGATGAATTTGAGATAAAATCAATATAAATTTATAATTTAAAATCATGAAACTTGGAGAATAGGCATGAAAAAGACAAATTGAGAAATAGTATGATCAAACATGGCATAAATTGATCAAGCACACCATTTAGAATCACGAGTAACCAGCTTAGCAATTCCATCTGTCAATCATTTGGTTGACAAGTCAATTACTTAGTCAACAATATGACCCGATCAACCATCCATCAACCAGGTCAATTGGGTGAGCTAAAAGTGATTTGAAATGAAAGAGTACCTAGATCAAATTAACATATTAGGTAGAGAAATGATTGTAATATAGATGTCTTTAGCTCATGAATGTATTCTAGGCTTGAATATAATTTGATTTCACTTGTAAAGTCTTGATAAAAAACTACATACTTGAATTTCTAATAATTGCAACTTATGCTTGTTGGGTAGTTATAGAGCTTAGATGCACTTTCTCCCATCTATACATGTGGATGATATAATATAATATATTTGAATACCTAGTAGTGTGATAACGTGGAACCATAGATCTACACTTTCAAATCCTAACATTAGAAACCTACCTTATACTTTCAAAAATGCTAACTTTAGGGATTACTTCATATTTCCAATAATTATATTAATTTATAGATGGGATAATGTAAATGGGAGTACTGCATTATTTTTTATTTTTTTATTTATTTTTTTATTTATTTTTTTTTTTGCAATTGAGTGCCTAAATATTCAATACTTGAAAATTGAAAATTTGATCATTTAAGTGCTCAAACTTTTGATTTTGAATAATTTAGTACCTATTATGTGTATAACATCTATTAAATATAGACACTCAAATAACTAAATTTTAAATTTTTAGATACTAAAATTCAAGTTTTAAATGTTTGGGAACTAAATTGCCAAAAATAAAAAAGTTTAGGCTCTCTCATATGTATTATCTCCTCTATAGACCTACCTCACATTTTCAAAACCCAACTCTTAAGACTTCATACTTTTAAAACCTAACTTAAGAGATCTAAGGACCCATACTTTTAGAACCAACTACAAGGAGCTCTATAGATTTATACTTCCAAAGCTTACTCTAAGGAATAATGAAAGATCTGTATTTTAAAGACCAACTCTGTGAAGAAGGATAGGTCCACACTTTTGAAATGTTTCCAAATTTTCAGATACCAAGGATCAACACTTTCTTGTAATCATTAAGTGGTCATCTATAGCTAGGTTTTAAGTACATTAACTAGATGTTGATAGTTGCATATGGATATTTTAAGTTGTGTGGTTTAGCATATATGTGTCATCATATACGGTGGTTTTGTACTTAGAGTCACTATGCACCCCTTTTAGGATATCATTTCAAGTGATGACTATTAAGAATAATGATTTTTTAACTATTGAGGATATTATTTTTATTTTAATGGTAGAAAATGGTAACAACACTTATTGCCTATAGGGAAATGAGTAGAGAAAACTTAGACACTGGGAAGACTTTTCATCTCGCATTGATAGGTTAATTTGATTAATATTTTGTATGGAGACTTATCTTTTAAAAGCTAATGGTATATACCTAGACACATGCACATCTAAGGGTTCAACGGAGACATTGGAAACATAAAAACAAAAAAAAAAAGAAAGAAAGAAAGAAAGAAGGAAAGAGATCCATTAGATTCTAGAGATAGTCAAAGTGGGAATTAGTAATGTTCTCAACTCATTAACCAACTCTATGTAAAGCTCATATTAAAGGATGAATGAGTGGTTTTCTTCCACTACTTTCATGTGTTATGTTCTCAAATGAGAATTTAGGCTAGTTTAGAAGCTATTTTAAGTAAAATATTTTGGAAGTCCCCAATTTTGTTTCTAGAATGGGATAATATCAAATCATTATCTACTTGGTGTTCTTTATTTCCAATTACACACTTGAAAAATGAAGTTATTAAATATTATACCTAGATAAACTTTTGCTTATCAAATTCTAAATGTGAAATTTAACGTACTTAAATGCAATGTTTAATTAAATTTTTACATGCGAGATTTAGTACCTCCATAATTATTAAAAATAATTGAATTGATAAAAAATCCTTCGACAAATAGTAAAAGTGTGAATGGTAATAGCAAAGGTAGTAAACGTGACAAGTAAAAATTTGATTGTATATGATATTTTAGTCACTTCCAAATTTATATGTAAAATTCACAAAAAGAAAAAACTCATAGTCCAAATAATGATTTGACATTGTCTTTTTAATGATTCATTTAAATCACTTTTTTTTTTTTTTTGCTAACTATGGAAGAGGAAGGATTCGAACTCTAAGTCTATTCCCGATGGGAGATTAATAATGATACCACAATCTTGACCCTTTTCATGTTTGTTTCATTGTAAAAATAAGTTTCCAATGGGTATCTCCCATGATGTATCCTTATATACATATATACCAGACTTGGTGTGATAAGATAGAAAACTTAAATAACTTACTTAAATGCATAAACTTAATTAGATTTTGCATTAATATAGAGGATTTAGATGATCCACTAAAATATAGAGATTAAATTTTTATACAAACATAGATGACTTCTAATATACTTATCTTTTTGTTTTCAATTTTTAAATCAGTAATAACCATGAATATAATAAATCTATTTGGGATAACATTAGGATGGAAAAAAAAAGAAGAAAGAAACATAAATGATATATAATTAGCAGTCCATCAACACTTATCACATTAGTTGATTTATAGTAGTAACCTTTTTTTTTTCTATATATACTTTGGACAGCATTTCATATAAAATTATAGCAGTCACTTAAAATATTTAAAGCACCTTTTTTAGCCTTGTTATAAGTACTTGATTAATGTAGTATATACTTTTAAACTACAAATAGTAGTAGCAGTTTAAAAGTACTGGACAAAATGCATTAGTAAGCTACATTTTTTTTTTTTTTTTGCAAATTCTTAAAAAATGTCTTTAATAATATGACATCATTATAATACAACAAGTAATGATACCAAATTTACTAAAAATTTGAGGATTTTTTAATTTTACTTAAGAAATTTGAAAATACTAAATATGATACTAATCAAATTTTCTCTCATAAAAAAAGAAGATATAGCAAATATTTATTAGTCCAAGATGAAAGATAAAATAGTAAAATCCACATGCAAAATTGGATTAAATATGGCCTTTAACAACCTAAAACTTTAGATATAAAATTGAAAGCGTAACCAAAGTAAAGGTAGTTATTTAAACTTAGTAAAAAAAACTTTGTTTTAGATTTTAAATGCTTAGATAAAAATAAATATGCTAATATATATTAAGAATTTTGCATTTAACAATAGGCCTTTTGAACTTTACATATTTTAGCGTTAGAATCCAAACTTTTAATGCAAAATTAACCTAAATGTGCACTCATACCTAGTTAAGCACTGATATCACAAATCACCCAATGGTAAATGTGAGGCTAAGAATTAATATTAATAGATTGGACCAAGAGCTTGACCTAAGAATGAGAAGGGGCCGAAGGTTGAGAAGGTTAAACCAAGGATGAAGCTAGATTAAGCTAAAGTCAATACAAATAATTAAATGTAGCTCATATTTGTTCATAAAGTATTAAAATTAGCTATACCGTTAAGATTTGTAAGTTGAAGGCTTCTTATAATTTATTTTTCTTCAAATTATATTTATTTTTTTAGTAAATCGGTGCATTTTCTATGACAAATATAAAAATAAGAGAAAAAAGTATATTCTAACTCAAAAAACCCAGTTTAGTCCTATAGGACTAGGTTGAGCTAGCTAAATTTCAATCAAGTCAAAGTAGCTTCACTATTAATAAGGGTTAATGAGTGAAACGGACCAATTTTATGGAAAGGTTGGGTTAAACTAGGTAAAATCAAACCAGTCAACTTGAACCTCACAACACTACTAAAAATTGGTGCCACCTACCTATGCACATAACTTGATAATACAAAATGTACCATAATTGAAAATTTAAGGGTAACCTATAACCCTAAAAAAGTACCAAAAAGAAAAAAGAAAAAACCTTAGGAATCTCAAAAATTACAATAATTTCTAAATTATTTATTAGTTACATATATGCATATGAAAATCAATATCAATACCAAGTTAAGAAAAATTGCATCCAAGATCTAAAATATATTTTCGACCATCTAAGACTTTAGAAATGTCCTAAACTTAAATTTCCTTCTTTATTTTCATTCAAAATATCTAATTCCCTCTCTAATGTTCCCTTCCCTCACCTCGATCACTCTACAACTTAAGGAAACACTTATATGTAGTATAATTAGAGGCTTGATATGTAAAGACTACCATGATCAAGAAGAAAAAAATTGCAATTAGACTACCAATTGTGGTTCTAAAATTTCAAATAGAAATTGGATAAGCTTAATTATACTTTAATTTCATAATTAGACATGTCTAGGAGGCGATATTCATATGAATATCAAATTCGATGCATCAAGAGTGTTCCAAAGGTGGAATCTAAGTAATGTTTTTACATGTGTATGAGACAGATAAAATTAAGTGAAGTTGATAATTTTGGATAGGGATATGACATACTATATCTTAAATTGAGTGATTATAAAGAAGATTTATTATACTAAATCGTAAATAATGCAACTGTAGCTCAAGTTAAGGAAACAAGGTCTCTCTAGAGGCCTAAACATGTACTCCGGAAGTTTCACATCCTCGAGAGATAGTTCAAAGGGGTGCTGCGTTGGTTTGTAAAGTAGCAACAAATGAAAATTTTGCTGATCTGAAAGCCTTACCTCAATAAAAACATGAGACCCATGTAAGGAGCCTAGGACTTAGAGTCTGTAGTGCTTGGCAATAGTGCAAGTGAAAGTGTTGTAATTTATGCACAATGTGCTAAGAAATTTTTAATATATTTATGAATATTATTTATAAGATGCAAGTATTTATTGTATTTATATACCTTTTTGCTGGTATATATTTTATAATAAAGTCTTATAGATAATTAGAGTATGTATAAAATTACAATAAAAGTATATTATCAGTGAAATTTCATAGCATCGTATTATTTAAAAATTGTTCATTGTCAGATAAATATCCAGAGGAGAATATAAGTGTGTAAAACCATACACTTATCTAAAGGACTTCTTTAACAATAATATGTGATTCAATATTTTTTTAGCAAAAGTGTATGAATTTTCATTAAAATCACATGTAATTTCTCAACACAAGTGTAATTCATATTTTTTTGTTTTTATGCTAAAAAATATCGTATATTTAAAGAATTTAAGCTCTTCGTGTTTGATCTTATAGGTCCCGGGATTACTATGTAATGGTAACCCCAATTCATAAAGCCAGAAACGAAGAAAAAAGTAAAGAAAGAAACCTAGAAATTATAACTACCGGGATGATGGTAAGTCTATTTATTGTTAAGACGATATTTGGAATAGAATCGAATCAAGTTGTAAAACTAGAAGGGTATATCGGCATGACAGTACCCAATTACTTTCATGACTGTATACTTGAGTCCTGAAGCAAAAACACGCCGTTTCATTAAAAGAAAAGAAGAAAAGTGCACGACACTTGTCTACTGGCATGCTGGTACCCTTACTTACCATCATGCTAGTACCCTTGCTTATCATCATGCTAGTAGCTACCTAATATAAAATCTTCTTTTTCTTCTTTTGTAGATTTATCTTTGCATTTTCTATTGTTTAGGGTTCTAGTTTCTATCATTTCTCTCTTCTTTAGGCTATTTTAGGTTACTTTTAGTAAAGTTTTATAAATTCCAAGGAGTTTTCTTATATTTTCAAGACCTTAGTGTAAACTTTTAGTGGATTTTAGCTCTTTTCAAGATTTGATTTTGTGGATTTCCATTGTATCTATGGAGATTGTTAAGAAAATCTTAAGAAACACCATTGTTAAGGTTAAAGAGCTCAGTTTTGTAATGTTTCTCAAACTTTTTCCTTATTTAATGCAATGTTTATTTTCAAGTTCATGTGTATTATGTACTGAATATTTATTCTCCATAAATTTGATAAATAGAGCTTATATGCTTATGAGTAGTGTATAAACATGATAAAATTGTTATGGCTATTGATGTGTATGTATTGTGATAGTGTAAATTTAGAATTTTACTTAGTTTTATGGTGTAATTAGGTATAACTTGAGTGTTGGGTTAATGTTACGCTAAATAGCATTTCCCACACATTAGGCCTCTCCCCTTGTTATCTTAATAAGGTCTAAATACCGTAATATGATTCAAAAACCTTGAATAGAACCTAAGATTTCTAATTTGAATGGGTAATTCTTAAGAATTAGGATTTAAATCTTTTGTACTCACCTAGATCTAAAAATTGGTTGGAATGAGAAATCAATTCTAACTTAGTTATTTAACTAATGACGAGACTTAAATAAATAGATAATAGTGTAGATGAAATATTGATAATATAATGCTCCTGCTACAAAATAGAATTTACAAAAGGAGAGTTAGATAAATCCTGTGAGTATGAGTAAAATCCATATTTAAACTATCATAAATATTCTAATAGTATGACCACTACAACCTTAGACAATTGTTTACTCATTACTCATATATCTTTTATATAGAAATTTACATCCCAATACTGAAAATTTGCTAAAATCCATGTTTAATCCAATTGTAGTTTTTACTTCTATTTAGATAACTTACTTGTTCTTTCTTTTAAAATTGCTCAATCAGTTGCCTAGATTAGAGTAGAAATATTAGAATTTAGTACTTAGTTATCTTTCTAAACTCTATTCTTTCTTTCACTGCAAAATACGACCTTAGTACTCACCATATACTACAAATTGACCTAGACACTAGCCGTTAACTAGCGCTTTCGACAAATATTTTTCAAAAGATTGTAAACGAGTTCAATTTATTGTAGTGTTTCAACTATTTTTTTTAAAAAGGGACAAATTTTATAGTTATGTATAGCATTATGAAAGGTGATCACAATACCAAGGATATAAATATTTAGACCAACATGTTATATAACTAATGTCATTCTCATTGGACCAAGGAAAAGATATCCGAGTTATATAAGTGGGTGCTCAAAGCCAAGTAGGTATATTGGACGCAACCCATTAATAAAGAGCACTACATGTTTAATGTCATTGGCCCTTCCTCTATATGAATGAGTATAAATAATCCCTAGACTTAAGACTTTCATATATCCTATGTATGGAATGTAGTACTTTAATGCCGTTAAATGCAATCTTTATTTGAATTGTAAATAATATTGCTATTGGATACAATGTGAAATATAGAGAGATAGTGATGAGTTAAGATAAAATTCATCTCTCTTGGATTAAGGAGTCAATATTTAGGGTCACTTGGTTAAGATAATAGTAACTTGTAAGCCTATAGTCATGAGAAGTATTGTTAAGTCTATTTATCTTGGAAGCCAAGTAGAATGATTAAACATTCATGACATGACATGTAATGGTTTAATCGAGATATCATTTGATGAAAAGATTTAATTATGTAGTAGTAGGTTCATAGTGGTTTCTCGTTTACACCTTTTCTATTATGTTGGATGACCAATAGCTGTTGCTAAATGGTTACTTTGGTTTATGTTTAAATAGACACCACCTTCATATATATAAACTTGGAGGATTATATACTATAGCACGATTAGTGAGAACAAAATTTTTTACAAGAAATTTAAGTGAATACTAAAATTTACTAATATTTATTTCAAAACTAGAATAAATTGATCTAAAATAATAAATTGGAAACAATTTTTTTTTACATAGAAAATATATTTGCAGTTAAGTACCTTTTCAAGGTTATGTATTTTATTATTGCCTTTTCGTGTAAAAGGAGATGAAATTTATTAATTCGATGTTTAATTGCTGTTGAAAAGTTTATGGCAATTGAAAAGTTATTTGCCATTTATTCTACGTTTAATTATTACATAATTTAAAGGTTGTGACAATTGAAAGATTCATGAAATGAAAGGTCTTTTTAATAAATTTTAGTTAATGTAATACAATGTTTAAAAAGAGATAAGGGCAAAAAAAAGAGTTCTATGATTTCTACTTAGAGAAACACCTAGCAAAAAGGCAAAAGAGAGAATGTAACATTTTCCTAGTTTTTCTATTTCTAATTCAAGTTATCTAACAATATAAAAGATTATATTTATTCTTGTTAACGTGCACGTGACATGTTCAGAGTCTTTGTGGTGAACACATTTTGAAAATAACAAATTGGATTCAAATCGCAATTGAACTCTATCCCTAGGAGAAGATGGTACTTCTCATTAAGAAAAAAGTAATTTTATAATTTTTTATTGATATATTTTTTATTGCATGTTACATGTGCATCGCGGGATAGCTTTTATAGTAATATTTTATTTCCATTGTACTCTTTCTAATCTATAAAACCTAACAGTAGCATCAAAGTGACTTGTGTAACATGTAAAATATATGTTGGTATTGGCCTAGATTGGATTCATAAAATAATTGTTATGATCTTAATGGGATTAATTTATTCATGTTTACATTATGGATTTGATGTGAAACATAAGATCTTTTGCTTTCGGATCGAAAACATCTAAGTCTTTTATAAGTATAAATTGTTATTTGATAACAATAGTGTTTTTCGATCCATGGACAAAGAAATTCCATAAATAAAGTTTTGTTTTTTTGTTTATGAGAATTCGGTCATAGTAATCCTAAGTGTATATATCTGGATTATAATAATTATTTTGAATTAATTGTTCAATATGGTTTATGTCATTTATGGAGTTATTATTGCTTGCTCATGATCATGAGCCCGAGCATTAGTGGATTTTGTGTGAACATTTATGGATTTATTAAATAGGGCATACACATTCTTCGGATGGGTTAAGTTTGAAAAATGGATGTAATTTTATTTTATTTGGGTCTACGTACCCATAAATAAAATGTAAATTGAGTGTATATGTGTTTGTAAACCTAAATTTAAATTCCATTTGTACTTTGTTTTCTAAATAGATATTTTAGAAAATTAGTTTTAGTATTAGAAACCAAATATTAGAGGTTCATATTTATTGGAGACATAGAGAGGTCCAAAAGCCAAAGAGAAACTGCATCCGAGTTAATGGATTTTGGTCCCATGACCTTCGAGTGTAGGCCTAACGTTGGCCCATATCTTTTATTTTGCCCATGTTCATTACATTATTGTTTTATCATGGTTGATTTATTTATTTTATGTATGCAAGTATTGTTGATGATCAACAATAGTATAAATGATTGGTGAGACATAATGAAATCCCCTAAATATATTAAGTCAAGGTACGATAATGTTGCTTTCAAATTATAAATTATAAAATAGTTAAGATTTCATGTGAATTGGTATACCTCAATCGTAGGCTCATATTAAATAACTGTAGTTTTTATAATTTATTACTTGGTTAAATTAAATTAAATTGTTGATTTGTTAGCTCAGCTAAGGTTAACAATTTAATAAGTAAGTGTTAGGTTTTAAAGTTATAATTTAAAAGAGTACCCAACAAGAAATCCAAAAGTCGTATAAATTTATAATTGACAAGTTAATTAAAGCCTACCTAAAATAATGTAATATGTAAGTATAACTTAGTTGCATGCATATTAATTTTATTTAGGATATTGGATCCACTAGAAAACCAACAAATGACGTTTTTTTAATATAATAGAAGGGGCTATTAGATTTGAGTAATAAAGTGGGAGATAATTTAAAAGTCCTTTTATAAAACAAATTCATAAGCACTAAACTCTACATTTATTATGTAGATCTAAAATGGCAAATAGCAACTATAACATTTCACTATGATCTATTCTTAACAAAGACAATATCCTCATTAGACCAAATTTCCTTAACTAGTTAAGGAAATTGAAAGTTTTCCTTAAGTATGAAAGGAAATTATATGTTTCAAAAGAGGAAGCAATTAAAGAACCGAGCGCAGATGCCACCATAGAAGAATATGAGCAATATAAAAAATAGCTAGAGAACTCTATTGGCATCTAGTGTCTCGTGTTGTCTGCAATGTTATCTAAATTGCAGAAGCAGCATAAGAATATGTCTGCAACAGAGATATTTGCTCACTTACAAGAGCTATTCTAGGAAAGTGTTAAGATCGAACGGTACAAGAGGTCTCATACCCTATTTAACTATAAGATGGTTGAGGGGAGCCAGGTTGGGCCCCATGTACTCAAGATGATAGGGTACATAAAGAGCCTCGAGTGCATGGGCTCCTAGTAAGATGATAACCTGGCCATCGATTTGATATTGACTTCTTTACCAAATTCCTTCTCTCATTTTGTCATGAACTATAACATAAATAGAATGGAGAGGTCTCTAATAGATTTGCTTATCATGTTGAGGACAGCTAAAAAGGACATGAAGTCTAAGTTAAAGATGCCTCGGGAGGTTCTCTTTATTGGTAAGTCTAAAAAGAGAAAGGTTAATGGAACTAATAATTCCAAGGACAAGCAAGTAAAGAAACGTGAACAATCTAAGCTCAAGAAGGGGTAACAAAAGCCTAATTATGATGAGATAGAAGCAATATGTTTCCATTATGGCAAGAAGGGCCATTGGAAGAGGAATTATATTCAATTCAAAAAGATGATGTCAAGTGAAGACAACACCTCAGGTATCTTTATGATTGAATGCAATCTTTCTGTTTTATCTGCATGGGTCATAGATATAGGATGTGGTTCTCACATCTGTATTAACTTACAGAGTTTAAGTAAGAGTAAGAAGTTGTCCAAGGGAGAAATGGACCGATGAATAGCTAATGGAGCAAGAATTGCTACTTTAGTTATAGGAACCTATACCATTTATTTGCTTATTGAACTTGTATTAGAATTAAAGAATTGTTATTATGTTCCTAGTTTCACCAAAAACATAATTTCGGTATCATGTTTAGATACTAAGGAATTTAATTTTGAGTTTAAAAACAAAAGTTATTTATTTTATATGAAGGGAATGTTTTATGATGATAGAACATTAGTTAACAGTCTTTATATTCTTAATACTAGTGAATTTGTTCATTGCATTGAGACTAAGAAATAAAAAATGCATGATTCAAATTTAACTTACCTATGGCATTATAGACTTGACTACGTAAATGAGAAACACTTAGCTAAACTTCATTTTGAAGAGTATTTGGATTCATTTAATTTTGAATCCAAAGATACTTGTGAAGCATGATTATAAGGTAAAATGGCTAAAAAAAAAATTTACCAAGAAAAGTGAAAGGGCAAAAGAGTTATTAGAACTCATACATAGTGATGTGTTTAAGATATTATCAACTCAAGCTAGACGTAGATTTTCTTACTTTGTGACTTTTATTAATGATTTGAGTAGGTTTGGATATATCTACTTGATGAGGCATAAGTCAAAGACTTTTGAGAAATTTAAAGAATTTAAAAGTAAAATTGAAAATTAACTTAGCAAGAAGATACAAACACTTTGTAGTAATAGAGTTAGAGAATATCTTAGTCAAGAGTTTATTGACTACTTGAAGAAGTTTAGAATAATTTCACAATTCACACCTCCTAGAACACCAGAATGGAATGGTGTTTCGGAGAGGAAGAACTGCACCCCAATGGACATGGTTAGGCTAATGATGAGTCATGCGAGTCTTCCTTTAACCTTATGGAGTTATGCCTTGGAAACTATAACATATAACTGAACCATGTTCCAACTAAGATAGTAGATAATACACCATATGAGTTGGTTTGGGAGGAAACCCAATTTATCTTATCTTAAAGTTTGGGGCAGTGATTGTTACATGAAGAGTGGATTCTCTGATAAGTTAGTAACAAAGTTTATTAAATACACATTTATATGATATCTTAAAGAAACTAAGGAATATTACTTTTATCTTCCAAGTGAGCATAAGATATTTATTGCTCGATATGCTCCATTCTTAGAGATAGAATTTATCTCCAAAGAAAGTAGCAAGAGTAAAGTAGATCTTAAAGAAATCCAAGATTCCATAAATGAGTTGGAACATGAGCAATTAGGTGTAAAACAAACATTACAAGTATCTATAGTGCCATAAACAGATATTGCTCTTGAAATGCAAGAACCATGTAGGTCAACAAGAGTATGTTGGGAACCTGAAAGATTAAATCTACTTGTAACACATTAGGAAGATGTATTACTCATAAAAAATAACAAACTGTTGACATATGAAGAAGCAATGGTTTCACTAGATTTTGAGAAATGGCTAAAAGTCATGAAATCAAAGATGGACTTAATGTACACCAACTGAGTATGGGATTTAGTAGATGCACCAGTTGAAGTAAAACCTATAGGGTGCAAAAAAAGAAGACTGACATGGATGGAAATGTAAGTACCTATAAAGCCAAGCTAGTAGCAAAAGGTTTCACTCAAAGTCATAAAATTGATTATGATGAAACATTTGCTACTAGCTTGGCTTTATAGGTACTTGAAACTTTTTTGCTAGTAGTAATGTTTAAGTCCATTCAAATTTTTCTTACAATAATAGCTTACAAGGATTATGAGATTTGACAAATGGGTGTTAAAATAGCTTTCCTAAATGGAAAGTTAAAGGAGGAAGTGTACATGGTATAACCTCCTAGTCTTATAGCACCTGAGAACACCAATAAAATCTGTAAATTGAAGAGATCCATTTATGGATTGAAGCAAGCTTCTCGAAGCTATAATTTGAGATTTGATGAGGCAATCAAGGAATTTGGCTATCTTAAGAATCCAGAAGAACCTTGTATTTACAAAAAGGTGAATGGAGGAACGATTATGTTCCTAGTTTTATGTATTGATGATATCTTTTTTATTGGAAATGATATGCTCACCCTAGAGTCTACTAAGGCTTGGTTAGGTAAGTGCTTCTTTATGAAAAACTTAGGAGAAGCAACCTATATCTTAGGAATTAAGGTATATTGAGATAGGTATAAGAAGCTGCTTGGACTAAGTCAAAACACGCACATTGATAAAGTATTAAATAAATTCAATTTGCAAAATTCCAAGAGAGGATTTTTGCCTATGTTACATAGCATACATCTCTACAAGGCAATGTATCCAAAAACACAAGCGAAGAAGGATTAAATGGATAAAATACCACATGCCTCCACAATTGGGTCCACAATGTATGCCATAATATGTATGCAACTAGACATTGCTTATGTTATGAGCATGATAAGTAGATATCAGCCCAACCCAGGTAAAGGTCATTGGGGTACTATTAAGACCATTCTCAAGCATTTGAGAAGAACAAAAGATTTGTTATTTATTCTTGGTTTATGAAGAAGGCAAGTAACTAGTTGTAAGGAACTAACTATAAGAGGATATACAGACGCTAGTTTCCAAACAAATCAGGATGATCTAAAATCATAACAAGGTCATGTGTTTTACTTAAATCATGGACTTGTTTGTTAGAAGAGTTCTAAACAAGAGACAGTAGTAGATTTCATAGTAGAATCCAAGTACATAGCGGCTTTGAAGCAGCTAAAGAAGTTGAATGGATCAAAAACTTTATCTCTAAGTTAAGAGTGATTCTAAGTATTGCAAACCTTGTTACATTATATTGTTTTAACAATGCAATTATAGCTCAGGCTAAGGAACCAAGCTCTTACCAAAGGCATAAACAAGTGCTATGAAAGTTTCACATCCTCAAAGAGATAGTTCAAAGGGGTGATACATTGGTTTGCAAAGTAGTAACAGATGAAAATGTTGTTGATCCACTCATGAAGGCCTTACCTTAACAAAAACACGAGACCCATGTGAGGAGCTTAAGACTTAGAGTTTGTAATACTTGGTAATAGCACAAGTGGGAGTGTTATAATTTATGCACAATGTGCCAAGACACTTTTGATGTATTTATGAATATTATTTATAAAAGGCAAGTATTTATTGTATTTAAATACTTTTTTACTAATATATATTTTACAATAAAGTTTCATAGATAATTAGAGTATGTATGAAATTACAATAAAGATGTATTATCAGTAAGATTGAATGACGTCATATTATTTAAAAATTATCATTAGTCAGTTAAATATCTTGAGGGGATATAGATATTTAGGCCAACACATTATATTACTGGACCGAGGGAAAGATATCTAATTTATATAAATTCGTGCTCAAAGATAAGTGGATACACTAGATACAACCCACTAATAGAAGATACCACATGTTTAATGTCATTGGTCCCTTCTCTATATATACGAGTATAAATAATCCCTAGACTTGAGACTTTCATATATTCTATATATGGAATGTTGTGCTTTATTGCCGTTAAATGTAGTCTTTATTTAGATTGTAAATAATATAGTCATTATAATAAAATTCATCGCTCTCTTGGATTCGAGAGTCAATATCTAAGGCCACTTAGTTAAAACAATACTGACTTATAAGCTTATGATTATGGCAAGTATTATTGAGTCTATTCTCGTACATACCTTTTCTATTATGTTAGATGACTAATAACTGTTGCTAGATGGTTACTTTGATTAATGTTTAAATAAACACCACCTTCGTATAGAAATCTAGAGAGTTACACACTATAGCACGATTAATAGAAACAAAATTTTTTATGAGAAATTTAAGTGATACTAAAATTTCTCAATATTTATTTCAAAACTAAAACAAATCGATACAAAATAATAAATTGGAAGCAATTTTTTTTACCACATAAAATATATTTGCAATTAAGTATCTTTTAAAGGTTATATATTTTATTATTACCTTTTCATATAGAAGCAGATGAAATTTATTAATTCAATATTTAATTGCTATTGAAAAGTTCATGGCAATTGAAAAGTTATCTATCATTAATTACATATTTAATTATTATAGAATTGAGAGGTTGTGTCAATTAAAAGGCTCGTAAAATGAAAAGTCTTTTTAATTAATTTTAGTTAATGCAATACAAAGTTTAAAAAGAGACAAGGGCAAAAAAAGAGTTCTATGATTCTTATTTAGAGAAACACCTAATGAAAAGGCAAAAGAGAGGATGTAACATTTTGCTTCTTAGTTTTTTTAATTCTAATCTAAGTTATTTAGCAATATAAAGGATTAGAATTTGTTTTTGTTAATGTGTGTTTAGAGGCTTTGTGGTAAACATATTTTGAAAACAATAAATTAGATTTAGATCGCAATTGAACTTCATTCTCAAGGAAAGATGGTACTTCTCATCAATAAAAAGTTAATTTTATAATTTTTTTATTAATATATATATTTTTTATTACATGTTACATATGAATCCTAAAATATGTTTTATAATAATTTTTATTTTTTTCTGATCTATAAAACATAACATCCATTACATCAACCTAGTTATTATTTGTGTAGGACGTTGTAGTTATTAGTTCATGAATACCACTTTGGATAATCCGGTATTTCTCATACTCTTGTATAAGTACACTGTCAAACAACACATCTTTTTTTAATTGAATAAAGTTAAGTTCATTATTATATGTTCTTACAAGTACACTTAGGAAACAATACTAAGAATTTGCTCAATGCCTATTATATTGATGGAAACAAAGTCAACTCCTAAAATTGATTTCAAACATAGATATATTATGCTATAACACTTGATTCCATAAACTTCTATTTATTTTTGCACTTAAAAGGTTCCTCTAGCATCAATTTATATCGTCAAATCCTAATAAAGGTAAACTAGGATGACTTACTTCAAAAGTAGTCAAACTAGAGGTGCTCAAAAAAGAGTTCAGTCGACTATTTTTTAAATTTTTTGACAATTTTTAAATTCAGCCAACCGTTTTTAAGTCCAAGAGACCATTTTTTCCCGGGCTCAAAACAATCAACCTAAACTAATTCTATCAACATAATATCCTTGTTTTACTCCAAATTCATTTTGTTTACTCTAAGGATATAATTTTTAATTATTATTACATCCAAATATTCCATATCAAAGTTGTGAATTTGCAATTCCACTTTTACTGATCATGTACAAATTCTTAGTTTCTTGTTAACGTCTAAATTTAATGCTAATTTATTTGAAAATTAAATAACTGTAATAATGAATAACCTATTACGAAATCTATTCCTCGTTAAAATGATCGATGCCAAAGTAAATGTGAAACTTTCTCCATAAAATCCTATGGATCACTAAAGAACATGCTTTTTTTTTTTTTTCTTTTCCTTGCAAAAACTTCTACTTAGACAATGAAGACAATAGATCCACTAGTTATACTCTTAATCATGAAGTTCTCCTTAAATAAGGGGGCATCAAAGAATTAGTTTTCTTCAACAATACCACCAACTTTTACAAAATATAAAAATTTACTTACCAAGGTATCATGCTTATAACCTCTCCGATGTTCACATGAGAATCACTAGCATCGATAACAAACTCAAAACTCATGAAATCTCTAAGTAAGTTGTATTTATCATGGAATTTATACAAACAGATATTATTTTATCTTAGAATAGATCTCCACCTTGCACTAAATTGGTTAGCATGAAGGGTTTGCACGAAATACAGGAGAGAACAAAAGGGAGAGAGAGAGAGAGAGAGAGGAGAGAGAGAGAGAGAGTTACAAAAAGGAAATGGTTTTTGGGTTTGTAGATTAGGAAAAGGGGCAAGTTAACCTGTTTAAGAGAAAAAAAAAAAAGGGAAAAGAAATTATCAAATTTCCCTTACTTTAAAAATGATTTTTGAGGCACTTCAGATTATTTATCCTAATTTATCGAGTCACAAGATGATTAACAAAATCCAAATTTACAGCAAACAAGTTTTCTAATGATAAGTGATATGTGGCATTTAAATGTAAGGATGCAAAATTAAGTACTAGAAACTTATCAAGGCCAAATGATCATTTACCATTTTCCTAATCGAACTACCATTATATATATATATATATATAAATATATATATATATTTTTTTTTTTGGGGGGGGGGGGGGGGGGGGGGGGGTAAAGGTATTACAATTATGTTATTTCAAATTATATTTATTCCATAGTTTAAATTTTGAGGGATATACATGTATTTTTTGAATTTACTATAAGAAATAGTGACTATACTATTAAAATTTGAATACCTAACTTATTATTATAATATCAATAAGCTAGACAAACATATAATAATAATCTTTAATTTCCTAGTCAATTACCATGACTAAAGAGTCTCACAGCACAAATGGGTCGGAGTGAGGAGAAAATGTGCTATTTGTGTTTATGAGGTGGTTTTGAAGTGTGTATACTATGCATGTGTTTGATTTTTTTTAGCTATAACAATGATAAGCATGTACTTAGTGAAATGTGAAATGTTCTATGCGTTGTTATTTCACACTAATAATCCGACTTAGTACACACATAGGAAGTAAACATATATAAGACATGCATGCCACCATAATGTATTGCTTGACCTTCGTACCACACATGAAAGTAAATTGCGACCTAAGAGAGCATTTTCTCGTCCAGAGTCAATTAAATGGCAAATTAATACAGCCAAAACTAGATGAAGATTAAACATTCCGATAATCTCAATATTATGGATGAGAGATATGTTAGGCATAGTTTCATTCTTCGAGATTTGTAATTGCATGTCCTAAGTATGACAAGTTAGGATATAAAAAATCCTTTAAACCCAAGCTTTTATAGGGTGATTTTATCTAACTTCGCATTAGATTGGACACAGATGTGTTGATGTATATATGTGTATATATATTTATATATGCTCGTTCATTCATTCATTTAATGTTTCATGATACCTTGTTTTCCTTGTTGGCTCCCCCATAGATCATTTATTACCGGACAACATTCATGATTAGGCATGCTAATGATAATTTTTTTGCTTGTACATACTTGACTAATATTTTAGGTAGCTTTATATTATGAGACTCTGATGCAGTGTGTACTAAAAAAAATTATAGGAAATTGAAAATTCTCTATTTATGTGATGGAATGTTTGTAATAAAGAAAAAACCAAAAAAAAAAAAGAATTTAACATACAAGGCTATTAAAAGAATCACTAAAGAAATTTCAAAAATAAAACTCTAAGATAAATAAAAGACTTGTTACAAGCCTTAAATTACATTTTTTAGGCCCAAAACGAGCTCAATTTGGCTTAGCTAAATTACCTTAGTGGAAAGCTCAAAAATTATTTCTTGGAAACATATTATAAAAAGGAAAATTACTTTGGATGAAAAATTATGCCAATTTTATCATAAACTTGCCCCACTAAGAGCTAAAATAAGTAAAAATAAAGTTAATAAATATATTAATAAATGTATATAAAAGCTTATTAAAAAGTTAAATATAATTAGCTATCTTATTACTTTCCTCAGGACATCACCACCACTTTTTTACAATTAAAACCTAAACTTGTATACCTTATCCCAAGATAATGGATGATGAATGTTTAAAGGAAATAAGTAAAAACTAGTCTATACCATGCAAATTTTGGCTCTCTTTTATACTAGTTCAAATATTCTAAAACTGTGTACCCTTAAGATTATAAAAACTTGGAAAAACTACATTTTTAGTTCTTAAACTTTACCAACTTTTCTAATTGAGTCATTGAACTTTTATTTTTTTTATTTTAATCCTTAAACTTTCCAAAAGATTGCAAAAGAGTCATGTACTAGTCAACCGTTAGTTTTTTTGTTAATGGAGGATTCTTTATAAACTTTTGAATAGTTTAAAGACTAAAATAGAAAAAATAGAAGTTCAAGGACTCAATTAGAGAAAGGGGTAAAGTTTGGGGACTAAAAGTATAATTATTTATTTATTTATTTTCTTTTTTATCCTTTGTTAATTTTTCTAGCAAAAAAAAAAAAGAATTACAACTTAATGAATTGGGATAGTTAATTGTGTTGTTAGATAAAATATTGATAAAAAATTTATTTATCTTATAATAAATATAATCATTATTTGTATTTTTCTATTTACAAATATATAATGATATTCTAACTAATTTTACATAATATCATTAAATTAAATATAATAATTATTTGTGATCTTTATTGTTTATATAATTTAACAATTAGAGTAAGTATCAAATAATTTATACAATTACTTTGCTAATACTAGTCTCCCAAAGAAATGGACCTAGTTTGAATTCCTCCTCCCTAAATTGTTGTAATATGTAATGCGGTTGGCTAAGAGGAAAAAAATATTGTTATATGTAAATTTTAAAGAATTATAAAATTAAATGTTATTTAATTCTATTAAGAATTTCAAATCGAATAATTGATTGTTTAAAGTATTTGTTAATAAAAATAGAAAAAGTTCATCGAAAGAACCAAAAATTTTTTCCTATCTTTTCATTTTAGGATTATATATTTTTATTTTTTCTCCATTTCAAGACCTAAATTCTTAGAAATGAAGAAAACTAGCTTTTTTTTTACGTTATAAATACGACTAAAAATCATGTCCTAAAAAAAATATATGTATGTATGTATATATATATAAGTCGTAAATTAAAATACAAATAAATATATAGATCTTAAAAAGAAAAAAAAAGGAAATTTATATTTTATACTTTTAGTCCTCAAACTTTGCCACTTTTTCTAATTGAGTCTTTAAGCTTTCATTTTTTTTTTTATTTCAATCTCCAAACTTTTCAAAAGTTTACAAAATATCCCTTTCTTAATGGAAAAAGTAATAGAGAACTCTTTTGTAAACTTTTGAAAAGTTTTTGGATTGAAATAGAAAAAATCAAAGTTTGAAAACTCAATTAAAAAAAGTAGTAAAATTTAAGGATTAAAAGTATACTTTTCCTTAAAAACTTATATATAATAATTGTAATAATAATATGCTGCATGCTTTTCCCTTCATTAGATTGTTGTAACATTGGGAGTGCTACTGAATGCGATTGGGTTCAAAAATTACTTATTAAATTAAATATTTTTTTCATTTTATTCTTAATGTGTATTCAATATTTAGTCTTTTTATTAACTTACAATTTCTTTTCCAATTTTTCCATATGTCAAGTTCATTAAGCCTTCTCATATGATTGGGTTACTACATGTAAGTTAGTCCACTTAACTTATTAACCTACGATGGGGCAGGGTTGGAAATTTCAACCCGCATTTACAATCGAGTCAAAGTGAACCAACCGTCTTAACATACGGATCAAAGTGATATGAAACAAATTAACCCACTTAACCTGCTTGCATAATTATGTGTTTATATAGATATATGCATATAATATATATATATATATATATATAGTGATATGGGAAAATTTTACTTTTTTCTTCTATGCCCTCAAAAGTAAACTTTGGTTTATACACTTGTATTTTCATCCTTTATCAATTTATATAGGTGTTTTCGTTTTTCACATTCTGTTTAGCTTTACTTTATCACTATTAATCACTGCTAATTAGAGGATATATGCCGGATTGGTCGATGATAATTAATAAATAAAATAATATTATTAAATAACATACCCTGAGCTAATTGTTACGATTAGAGCATAGCTTGAAATGTGACGCATCTACAATTCTGTTTTCTTATGGTGTAAGTCGTATGTAACGGAAAAAACATTCCATGCCCAACTTGGGATATCGTATTGTGACATTATTATACTTCCATACATATATAAGTACGTATGTAAAAAGTTTAGTATAGTATAGTAAGTGTACCAAGAAGAGGAGCAAGATGCGATGAATGAGATACAGGGACAAGGACATGGACATGGATGGACGGTGCAAATTGAAAACGAGGAAGAAAGAGAGTGGGGCCACCCAAGTTGCGGCTTGTGCCTTGGTTAGGCTACAAGGCATGCTCATTCCAATCCAATCACTTGGACATGCCGTCCAATTCTTTTGTCAGCTTCCTCATCCTTTACCTTTTCCATTCTTTACTAATCGAAAACCCTTTCGTACCCAAACCCAATGCATTTTGTAAGTCAGAAATAGAATAATTTCCAAGTCCTTTTGTCCTCTCCAGTGTCCTCCACTTTCCATGCGATTCAGCAACTTGCTATCCTATCTACCCCTAATTACCAACTTATATTTTGATTTAAATCGTAATATGCCGGTACTTATGCCAGGATAAATTATAGAAATCATCTTCAAATCGAGCTTGGGTTTATAATTACTTCTCTTATAATTGAACATTTATTTAGCAAACATTTCAATTCATTTTTATTTAAATTTTTTTTAGTTCATATCAATATTTCCTATTTATCGAACTGTTACTAAGTAGTTTGTTTTAACTAGTTAATAAGTACATAAACATTTAGATTACGTATATATATATATATATATATGGTTTAATTAGATGACAAGAACTATTAGTCTGTAAGGATTTTATGTTTAATTATTTGATTTAGACAAATATTTTATTTTATAATTTTAGGTTAGATATGGTTCTATTATTATTTTTAATATGTTAGATTTGATAAGATATATATAATTAGATATTAGTTTCCTTTTCTATTATTTTCTTTGGTCGTCAATTAATTACCATTAGATTACATTTCTATTGTAGGGTTCATATTTGATATTACTCTTTATAAATAGTATTTCTTATTGGGATTTTGGGAACATGATACATTATTGACTGAATAAGATTTACTTTTTTCAAGATTGAAGTGATTCCATCCTTTCACAAATAGTATAACACCATCAAAATGTTATCGTGTGGTATGAGACAATATAATTCAAAGTGAGTAAGGCCATCAACAAACTTCATTGATGATGTGAGGCCATCTTGATTTTTTTTTTCCAATTGTGCAAGATCTATTTAAATGTTTTCATAATGTTCCATTTCTTGTCGTTAGATTTGAGATTTTGAATTGTCATATATCCTTTTAAAGATCATTTGAGAATTGGTTGTAGTCCTTCAAAAATGCCATCCATCCAAAGTTGTAGGTTAGTAATTTGAAACAAACATTGGAGCCAAGTTAATGACATGGAACAAACATTTGAGCTATATATCGATAATCATAAAAAAAGACAAAGACTTGTGGTTGCCATAGTAGTGAAGTAGAAAACTTACAAACGAAACATGATTTTACTTAGAAGGGAAAAAAATAATAAAAGGATAGATTCTTCTTTTTTTTTTAATTTCTTTATTATTCTAGTTGAATTTCTAAGAATTCTTTACTAATTTTCTTGTTCAGTTTAATTTTCTAATATAATTTCTACATCCATACATTATTTCACTCCTTCAAATTAAATTACTTTCGTTATCTTACATCAAATTTGGTATTAGAGCTTAAACAAGTATTTATTCTTAAAAAAAAAAAACTTTCTTTCCTATTTTTTTTTTCAACCAAACAAAGAACCTTTTTTCTTGCATACCCATACCCAAAAAACAAATGTCGAATATTAAAAAAACCCGCAGTGGTACAACTTTTAGAAATGACTTACCTATAGAAAGCAACTTTACTAAACAATTGAATCAATTAATATCTAGCCTAGATGAGCTTAGAACCATGTGTGGTATAATGAGTTGTTAATTAGAGACCCTTACAGGTCGCGTAGAAGTCCGAGAAGCTAATAGGTCACCCACCGATCATGGTGAGGATGAAGAAACTATAGACCAATGCTCGACTAGGAACCTTTATATAGGAGGGGGCAAGGCATTAGAGAATGATGATGATGAGGAATTAGACCATATCCCAAAGAGGGCATTAGTGATAAGGATGACATGGTCATGGATTGTAATGAAGGTAACTTGAATGTTATTAGGTATCTTAATACCAACATAGGTAAGAAGATGATTAGAGAAGCACTAGTATATTCTACACCTATACAAAATGGAATGTTCATAGCTGTAAGGTCATTGGGGGTAGTAGATGAATGTACTGTCATAGGTTGTTGTGTCTAAATTAGGTCTTATGCTTGAATTGCACCCTAATCCCTATAAGGTATCTTGGGTAGATAAGACCAGCTTACCTGTCACTTAGAGATATTTAGTCCCCTTGTAATTTGCTACATATTCAGAAAAAATTTGGTGTAGTGTAGCGCCCATGGATATTACTCGTATTCTTTTAAGGAGACCTTAGTTATATGACCTAGATGTGGTGCATTATAGTAGGATTAGCACTTGTGTGTTCATGCATGATGGAATGCAAACTAAACTTAATCCTTCCCTACCCAAAGAACTTAAGGTAAATACAAAAGGGATCAGTCAATGAAATAAAATAAGAAAAACCTCTTCATGGAATGAGTGCTAAAAAAATTGAATATTAGTATAAAAAAATGACCTGAACACTTCAATGATTAGGTAGACTAAAGAGCCATCACATGATACAGAACTAAACTTACCCATATAGGTGAAACCTTTACTTAAGGAATTTAAGGATCATTCCTTTGAATAATTCCCTAGTAGATTACCACTTATGTTTGATATTCAGCTTACTATAGACTCAATTTTTAGTCTAGCATTGCCTAGCCTCCTACTATGTAGGATTAATCCTATTGAAATTGAAAAGTCAAAATGACAAGATATTAATAGAGAACTTCTATTACGTTTACCTATGGCCTATAGGAGACATGATTTGGTTTTTATAGTTATTGGTTGCTTCTCTAGGATAGCACATTTTCTACATTATAGCACAACAATAGATGCCTCTCATATAGTTCAATTGTTCTTTGATGTAGTTGTTAGGTTGCATGGGTTACCTAAAACCATAGTATTAGATGGGATGTCAAATTTGTAAGCTATTCTTAGGAAACACTATGGATAATGCTAGGTAATAAATTACAATTTTCTTATACATTTAACCCTCAAACTGATAGTCAAATAGAAGTGGTCAATAGGAATTTAGGTGATTTACTGAGATATATGGTTGGTGACCGTATGTCTACTTGGATGATGTCGTTGTAAGCCTCGTACAGTTAGTAGTCTAAATCCTAATTTAAGTCCGAATGTCCTAAACTATATCATGAGTTGATAAGGTTTGAAACGATAAAATTTTTATAAAATTTAGAAATCGAATATAGTATCGATCATAAAAATCTTAAAAATCGATCTAAACCTAAATCGCATACAAAAACCCTATATCCTATATATATAAATGTAAATACTTAAAATCGAACTCGAACTTAATCGAAACCCCAAAACTATAATTTTAAACTTATAAAATGAATAAATATCATTTAATAGTGATATAACCATAGTTGATTATAATTATTGATTAAATCGTATAATTGTGTAAAACTTTTAACGAAAATGTTAAAATAACTTGTAAAAATTATGGTCGTAATAGGTACCAATTAAATTGATAAATTTTCATAAAATTCCAAAATTAATTTATAAATGTTATTTTTATTATTTTTACGTTTGGAAAAATTACATATAATTATTTTTATTTTTATTTTTCTTCCTTTTTCTTTCTTTTATTCCTTTTAATTCTTTTCTCGTTGCCACATTACAACTCCAATAGCTCACGTGAACAAATTTCTTCTCCAAATGTTGAGTTCTCAAACTTGAATTAAAAGAAATCATTACGATATCCTGTCCTCATAAATGCAATTATCTAATAAGATTTGTTTATTTACTTTATTAGTTGTATTTAGCACTTTCTCTTGTCTTCTACACGTCTTGATCTTAGGAATCAAACAAAACCTAGAAACCAGAAAAAGAAAAAAGAAAAATCAAAGCACACATAAAACCGAAACAAGAAAAACAAAAGGAAAAAAAGACTAAGAACAAGAACAAGAGGAAAAACAAGATATTCAACCATTATTTGGATTTAAATTGCTAAGAATTTAGATAGGTTATTTATTTATTTTGTATATACATGTATTCTATACTATGCATATATATACTAAGTATTTATTTATTTGTTTATTTACATGTACATGTATGTATGCATGAATAGATAAATATATATATGTATTATGTATTTTCTTTATTTATGTATATACATATGTATGTAGGCATGGGTATATATATCTAATATACGGTATATGTATATAGGTATAAATAATAATACATATAATATGTATTTTCCTACACATGTAATTATGTACATATGTATGTGTGTGTATTATATATATATATGTATATTTGGTATTTTTATTATATAATATATGTATGCTTACACGTATAGTACATGTATATGTACTAGGTATTTCCTTTATATACATGTATATATATTTAGTATTTTATTTAATTATTTATGTATATATGTGTGATTATGTATATATATTACTTTTTTTTTACTATAGGAGATATATACATTTATATGCATATAGTAAATATATGTATACACACTTAGTATTTTCAAAGTATAAGAATTTTAGTATATTTGTATATATACATATAGCTAGACGTGTTAGATATATAGGTATATATGTATATTATTAATTGTATTTCTTTTTATTTTTGTACATATGTATATATATATATATAGTATAACCGTATATGTTCATAAGTATATAAAGTATAAAGAGTGTATATTATACTTGTCCATAATGTATAAATAAATTTAAAATAATTTATTATATAAAGTATAGCATACGTATAAATATATGTATATGAATAGTGATGTATACATAAAAAAAGGAGTATATGTAAATAGTGTATACAATATACTATAATATTAAGTTAATAAATAAATTAAGTTAATAAGTATATATATACATATATAAGAATACCGTAAATTTGAAAAAAATTAATAATTAAGTAAATTAGAAAGTTTGATGAAATATAATAATAAGTATTTATATATAAACATAATTATACCATAAAATAGTAAAATTTTGGAAAAAGTACAAAGGTAATACGTAGCACTTTCATATGCTGGCATATCATCATTTATCATAAATTAATTAATTTTCGTAATTAATAATAATAATAATAATAATAAAATACTTAATTAATTAGAAAAATAATAAAGTAGAAAAATTTGAATTAATAATTCTAAAATCTAAAAAATAAGTAATTATAGTAAAATAAGCTTAAAATAAGAAAATTACTAATTATACAATCTAAATAATTATTAAATCGCAAATATGTTAAGAAAAGCTCAAATTGATATTTTATAACTTTTTAAGTTAAAATAATAAATTTTGTGATATTTTTATATCATTTTCAAAATTATGAGTTACAATGTCCAAAATAGACCTTGCTTCAAGAAAGTACGCTAAAAAACGATTGAAATGGATTAAAAGTTTATAGAAATCCGAGCTAAATCGAAAAAATTATATGCAATTCGATAAAAAGCTCGAATCGACAATTTCACGTAAATCAATAATTAAGTTAAGTAAATAGTACTAATTACGATACTAGTTTAGTTTTTAATTCTTAAACTTACTACTTTCCATATTCTTTATTCTCAGGTGATCTTGACTTTGATCTTGAGTTGCCATCAGATTATTACAACCTTTGAGTCAATTATGGCTAAGTGAGTTTTCTTAATGATTTCATATTTGCTTGTGTATGTAGTTAATAAATATAAATTATTATTACTAATTGAGTGTTATGTAGGGTTAGGTTATGCTTATGTATGATTCTGTTTGTTGATTGTGAATTTACTTTAAAGCATAATAACGTATTGATTGTTGCATAGTAAATTCAATAGAAATTGATCATTGGTGACCTTGTTGATCACTGAATAATAAGACCTAACATTATCTGACTTGAAAGAACTAAATCGAATTACGTCGAATTATGTACTGCATAACAAATTCCGATCACCACATCACATAGAGATAGCGAAAGACTATGCTTGGGTTGATTATTTGTTATAGATTTTATACAGTGCACATGTATGATATGACCTTACTTTGGCTTGTAGGATCATTAGGTGTTGGAGACGCCAACTGCCTGGCTAAGGATTGAGTTTAGAGACCTCCATTTAAGGGTGAGTGAAGGCTACATGAACTTACTCACAATCATACATAGAACTTGATTTTGACAAAAACTAAAAATGGATATACCATTATATTTTGAATACAAAACGTGGAGTTCGTTATGATATAAGTTCTAATGTGATATCCGGATTTGACTATTGCCGACATATCTCTAACCTTGACTTCAGAGAGCGTTAAATCTAAGTTGCATACAGTAGCTAGTCACCTGCATGTATTTATTTGGCGTATTGATTGTTAATACATTCATATGATTGAATTAAATTATTGTATAATTTATTTATCGTATGGTTAAAGGAATCATCTCAAGCTAGTTAGCTTATATCTATGTAGTCTACTTTCGCAGACCGAGCTGTTAATGGAATCAGGCCATCGTATGCCTAAGGTTAGTTATAGATCAGAAGGTTAATGTGGGAATAAGATGTGATATGAGTACATTTATAATACTGTATTTAGACTTAGAACCTTATTATGAATATTATAGGATAACAATTTATAATATAAATTCTTGTCATCTTCTTATCTATGAATCCCTATATATGTATGTGTTATCTATATTTAATGATTGTGGTTATTATAATGCAATGATATTACTTATAGCTGCACAACTCTAGATTGTTAGTTGTAGTTATAGCCTTATATATCTCATAAAAGGTTATTGATTGAGGGAGATATCAATTTATAGTTCTTTATACGGTATACGGTAACTACCACGACTAGTCCCCTCGAGTCGTAACAGCTATTCTGATGATAGAACTTACTTATGATGGTTTAATAAATAGGTCCTTTGGATTAAGTCACTTTAAGGTTGTACTCAAACATCAACTTAGATACCCAATTTATCTTATACTACTCCCATTTTCATCTAAATGTTCTAAACTAGCTGAATCCTTTAACACCCATATCGATGACATATATGTGAAAATTAGAAAGGAAATTAACTTAAGCAATAAATTATATAACTTTGTTACAAACATTCATCACAGGTTTCGAAAATTTCAAAAGGGAGATTTGGTGACTACTTAGAATAAAGCAAAGAAATTTTCACAAGACATTCATAGGATATTACACCATAGGAATATAAGATTTTTTAAAGTTCTGAAAGAGATCAGTGTAGAGCTTCCACCAGATGAGGTTCAACATGTTCACTTACCTAGGCAAAAGAAAGAAGAGGTAGATGATGTTATTGATGATTTGATCATAAGAGATAGGGTGTACTTTCTTATCAAGTAGATAGATCGTCCACCTTTAGATGCTACATGGATTACTAAGCTAGAGCTTCAGAGGACTATTCTAAACTTTCACGAGCATCACGTCGGTTTCAATTCATTGGAGGTGAGTTTTTCCAAGCTAGGGAGAATTATGGGGACCGATAGTCCATGAAGATTTTATATTTAATTATTTGACTTAGATAATTGTTTTATTTTATAATTTTAGGTTAGATATAACTTTATTATTATTTTAAGTCTATTAGATTTAATAAGATATAATTATGTATTAGTTTCCCCTTCTATTATTTTCGTAGAAATAGCCATATGGTTCATATTTGATATTACTCTCTATAAATAGTCTTTTATTGGGATTTTGGGGACATGATACATTATTGATTGAATAAAATTTACTTTTTTCAAGGTTAGAGTGATTATATCTTTTCACCGATAGTGAGAGACTATCAAAATCTCATCATCTAATGTAAAACTATACAATTCACGAGTGGTGTAAGCTCATCAACAAACTTAATCGGTGGTGTGAGATTATCTCGATTTATTTTTTTTCTTGCAAGATCTATTAAATTATTTCCACAAATTCCATTGCTTGTAATTGGATTTGGGATTTTGGATTGCTACATATCCTTTTAGAGATAATTAAAGAATTGGTTGCATCCTTTCAAATTGCCATCCATCCAAAATTGTTGGTTAGTGACATGAAGCAAACATTGGAGCTATATGTCAATAATCATAAAAAAGACGAAGAGTTGTGGTTGCATATTAGTGAAGCAACTAGAAGACTTCCAAACAAAATAGGATTTTGCTTAGAAGGAAACAACAACAATAACAATAATAATAATAATAATAATAATAATAATAATAATAATAATAATAAAGAGCATGTTATTTTCTTTAATTTCTTTTTTATTCTAGTTGAATTTTTGGGGATCTTTTTTTTTTAGTTTAATTTTCTAATTTAGTTTATGCATCCATACATTGTTTTATTCCTTCAAATTAAACCGCTTCCATGGTCGACACTAGAAATTTTACATCTTAAACTAATTTATAGCTCATTACTTTAGGATAGTACTCAGTTACATTGTCAAATTTTATCTTAAGACTTCAATTCAAATTAGTAGCTCTTGATTTTGAAAACATAATTTAAACATGAATGACTAATAATATTTCAACTTGAATAAATGCTAAAATAAAATTCGTAAACTTTACAGGATACCACAAATCTTGTAGATTTTTATCTAATACAAGCTATAGGATGGATCCACGGTATCTTACAATAGGTTTCGGCTCTAATAACATATGGATAATTGTTTATCATAAAGGAACCTGTGTTCTCAATAAAGTTATCTTTTCCATGCCTCGGATTGGAAAAGGTAGACTAAAATCCTAATGAAAAACAGATGAGAACAAAACAGAACTTTCAACTGAAACACTAGTTAGTCCTTGCATCATTACTTATGAACGTCTTCTCAACTTATACAATTGCACAAGCGTGATTGCTTACAAATCCAAACACCCAACACAACATAGTTTCAAAAGAAAAGGAAAAGAATTTAATTTATATCTTTAAATTCACAAATGACTCTGCATATTTGAAGTCACAGTCCATGAAAAGGTTGGATAATATAAAATGAAAAATATCAAAAATACTATTTAAATTTTAAGTAGTCACTAAATATCTATACCCAATAGATTCTACTTGATAAGATCACTACCTTACCTCCAACCATATACACTCATATTCTTAAACCAATGGGTGTTTGTTAGATCATCTTTTCAAATAAGGTAATTTTGAAAGGTCTACAATTTAAGTGAAAATTCAGTTGTGTATAACGTCTAGTAATTTCAAATTTTAAGCTTGAAATTGTTTAGGTGGTGATGTTGACATAATACATTGAAAAATGAACATAAAGAAATTGTAAGATTAGCACTTTTTATGGATCCAATAACCATGTGCACATATGAATTATTGGAAAATGCATCCAGAAGTCATCGCACAAGACTTTGATCAGAAAAAGTAAGTGATGAGAATGCTTCCATGTGAACTGAATTTGCCCTTTCTTGACCCCCACCATATCCTCGGATGGAAAATCAAAGGGTGTTGTAAGCTATAAGATAAAATGGGGGGAGATGGTGGTCCCTGAAAATTGATTCGATCCTTGAAAAGGTAGTGAATGGTTTATGGTTTCTTGGTGCCATGTGTTTCAAGTCTAGGAAGTTAATTATAACTGTGTTTGGTGTGTGGGGTATCAAGATAATTATTCAGGTATGCTCCTTCTACACTGTCCATTGGTCCGAGGACCACTCCATGCTTTTCATCGAATCTTATTCTACAAGACATGGATGGAAAATTACGTAATAGTAAGGATATAATCCTTCTAACTTGCCTGGCCTTGTATGTTAATGACCACTAAGTTATAATGCACTGGTTTATGAGTCATTGGTAGTTTGGGGGATTTCAGATTCCTGCTTTGAGACCTGAATCAATTACATAATAATGATAAGGGGAAATTTTGTCATGAGATAACAATGGCAGAATCATTCGTTCTTTATAGTTTATTTTTCTTATAAAATTGTGTATGTTGAATTATGACCAAGTGATTTGGACCTTTTTTCCCTTGAGTATTTATCTCTATACTGCCATAAAGTTTCTAAATTTTTCTTATCAATTTTTTTTTTTTAAAGTTAACTTCATTCAGTTTTCAATTAAAATTTGTGCTACACTGCAATATGGTGTATCAATGAGGCACCGCAAACTTCATTAGGCAATTATAATTGTAGCTTTCTTTATCATGGAGAATTGCGGCGATGTATAGATCTCTTTTGACCCGTCAAAAATATCCTTAGTCAATGAAGTTCAATGTAAACGATTTATTTCCTTTATATTGAGAACTTAGAGTTGCAGCAATAATAAGATGGCATGCATATCATTACATTATTGCATGCTAATGTTGATCTAGGGCATAATTGTTCTCAAAATTGTGATCTCCATAATTTCAGTAACTAGGATCCAAGCACCTAGTTTAGAACATTTGGAAAAGTAGTCCGATTAAGTTAAGTTTTAGCGACAAGCTAATGCATATTAGACAAAGAGAGATCTCCTAAGGTTGGAATTAAAATATACAATTATATGATAGAAATATAGTTTATATGTTGATTGTAATACTAGTAATATTTTTAGATATTTATCAACAATATGGGAATCGAAGTAAAAAATTAAATGACTCTTGGAGATAAAATAGTTGAAAGTTCATAAAATAACACAAAATAATATTTAGAAATACATATATACATTAAAATATATATAAATATCAGTAAATAATTAAACATTCCCAACTATTTGCAAAATGCATAAAAAATTGCTAAATAAATTAATTAATAAATAAAAAATGAACCAAAATTATTATAAATCGAGGGCTAAATGTAGATAAAGCTATGTAAGAGTGGTAGGTTATGCAAGCTGACCCGTTTAACTGGCATAAAAAAGCGGGTTGCGCTAAAAAATTTTGACCCGCTTAAATACAAGCCATTTTGACCTACCCTACTTAACTCGCAAGTTTGCAAGCCAACTTGTTGTAGATCGGGTTGGCTTGTTGACTTATGAAGAAGGAAAAGAAAAAAACGTACATTTCACTTTTCATTGGAAGCTGCTTCACCTGGTCATATTTCATCAAATAAGAGTGCCTAAGCCCACGGTTATTAATATTTGCTATCTCTAAGTTTCATATACAAATAACATCATAACTTCTCAAATATAAAATGTATGTTTGATTTATATCTCAAATGTCTAACAAAGGAGAAATTCCAGAAACTTGATATTGTATCCAATTATCCAAAAGTCATCAAAGCATTTTATATGAGAATCAATGATGACTCAAAAACAATAGCAATTATGTGTTATCATAATTAGAAATCGAAAACCTATATAATTATTTTATTATTTACTTTGATAAAATATAATGGAAAACATAAATTAAATTAAGATAAAAATAAAAATATATTAAAATATACTATTTCCTTTTAGTAGATTTATTTTAAAATGTTAAATTTTGTATAAAAAATTCTTAATGCATCTGCGTTTTGGCCGTTTAACCCAATAAATTATGCAAATACGTCTAATATTGTGGGTTGGCCTGCTTAACCTACTAACCCGTACAAGGCGAGTTGGGTTGAAAATTCTAACCTGCATTTTAAGTGAGCTAAAGTAGGTCAATCCATTTAACTGCGGGTCAATGCAAGGCTAGGTAGGTTGACCCAGTTAACTCGCTTGTACAACTTTAGGTGTGGCATCACTAAAGATATACAAAAAGAAAGTGAAAGCGTACAAAATTATAAGAAATTATAAGATTGACACTTGACAACCACTAAAGTAAACTCATAGGCAGTATAAACCCTCTAAACTCTACAATTTAGGCTCTTTAGAACATCAAAAGAGAAAAATTAGAGAGCTAAGAAAACTTGCATGCAAAAGGTAGAAAGGAATCAAGAAAACAAGAGTGAATATAAGCAATTAGGTTCATGGGCCTACGTGATAGCTAAAAGTGAACCACATCACCTAATAGGAAACCCCTTAGTTAGGGTTGTCGATAATCCTCCTAATGTCGTCAATGACTAGAAGCTACTCCATTGGTGAGTGCTAAAATTCCATTTGATTTTCATTTAATTGTTAAAAACACTAAATCTTGCCTAAAAATTATGAAAGTTGGTATTCGTAAGTAATTTCATATGTACATTCATAAAAAAAATCACCTAATTGTTGAAATTAATTGTGTTCATATGTGGTCCTTAAGAAATTGTGTTTACTAATCAATTTCATATTGCATTTTCAAAAGGCTAAACAATATAGTTTCGACCTCAATTTTTTCTTCTAAGCTCCCAAAAATGTCTAGTTTCATGAAATGTAAAGGGTTTATCCAAATTAAGAAGTTGAATTTCTAATAATTTTTTATTTGCAGTTAGATAGTGAGTTAAAATGTTTAGAACTTAAGGATTTCTTAAGGAGTTTTTGATAATTTTGTCATGAGATTGTTGTACGAAGTTTTGGTGTTATATAGGAAGAAGAACAAATGATTGTCAACCATATTTGTACTTTTGATTGTTGAAATGGCATTGAGATGTAAACTTAGCTAATTAAAACTTGGGTGTTGATCTGGTTATGTACTTTTAACGTAGAACTAATCATGTTAAGTGACTAAATGTCATTCTATTACTTATGAATGAAGTAGCTTATAAAGTTAACTTGGATATATTGTTGATAAGGGGAATGAAGGGTAAGTTAATTAAAACCTTTGTTAAAAAAAATAAAAATCTAGAACTTAGAGTATCACTTGTAACTTAAGAGCAAAAGGTTTATGAATGAAAAATGTAGTCATATGCACTTAGAGGTTAACTTAGAAGGTATCCCTATTAAGAAATCCAAAACTAACTTTTCATAGAAGGTCCCTTGACTGAGAACTCTAAGCATACATTAACTCAAAATCTAAGTCAAAAAGTACTATGAATGAAACTCTTCCATGAAATAACTATAAACCTTCAACACCTAAGTATAAATAGCTTATTGACTTATGTATATAATAAACTTAATCCTAAAAATAATGAATGAATTGTAATTATTTCATAACTTGTATGAAATATAAGATTGTTAAATGAATATATAGGGATAATCGACGAAGAGAAATTTGGCAACATCTAATAAGTTAACAAATTTTAAGTAAGTTGGGATCAATGAGTTATAGCATTTTAGAATATTGTTTCAAAGTACTTGGAAACTTAAGTGTACATTTACTTATGGTTGTAAATAGTTGTTTGTGTGTATACATTGTATGATTAAATATTAATATGCTAGGGTAGAAGATGAGCTCCGTACTATGTTACTTTCTTGATTACCACTTACTAATGCTTTGTTTAAACTTGGTTGGTCATCTCTAAACCAAAACTCAACGTAATTCCTAACTTAACGTATATTACAGCCTGTTAGAGGACAATAAGGATTATTTAGTTTAATATCGACTCTTATGAAAGAGACACTAGAAATGATCTCTTGCTTACCCTTAGTGAAACCAAGTAATAGGAGAAGTTATTACGTCAAGGTTAAGGTCATTAGTTTGAAGGTTGCCATAAGAGGAGTAAAGTCTTTATTGCATAAGTTTAGGTTTAGCCATCATTCGAGGCAATGTGCCGAAATGTGTAAAATCCTAAACTTAGCTTAGAGTGAGTATAACTTCTCTAATCTCAAGTTAGACTGAACAATGTCATGTGATGGCATTTACTTATTCATGCATTATATCTTATTGACTTTGTTAACAACCCTGCTTATTTATTGTGTATGCATGTTTCTATCTCTATCCCATTTATTGAATTATGGATTTCTCGGATCCTTATAGGTTCTTTTATAAGTCTAGAGTAGTTATGCATCATTACACCTATTCCCATATTTGGTAACTAATGAGGTTACGGAGTGAGGAGAAATGAAGAATCAGTTGGGCTTTTATTACTTCCTGTAGTTTCATTTGTCTTTTGAGAAACTAAATGGGCTACCCTAGGTAACTTAGTAGTTTCAATTATTGGTTTATAATGTAATATGAAAAGTAAAATTGATGGATTTATAAATATTTCTTGTAAACATAAGCTAGGTATACAAAAATGTACGCTGAAAAATTATTTTATAGGTCTAATCTTAAACAAATGGACAGCTTTATACAGGTTCAACTAAAAAAAAAAAAAAGGTATGGGATAGGATGCTTCAAAGCAATTTAATCAAGTATAACTTACGTAAACTAGGTCTATAATGGTTGTGAGGTAGCTTATATCCTAATATGGCTTATACATCAAGACTATTATGACTCTACCGCTTGGGGTGTGATAAAAATTATATGAAAAATAAAAGGCTATTGATTTTGAATATGTGATGTAAAGGGTATAAGAAAATTTTAAGTTTTCCATATTAATTATAACTATATAGGAATGTAGTATGTCTTTTTGGCCATTCAACATAAGCCTCATGGTGATTTGTACAGTTTGATTGGTTGAATTCAATAGACTATCTTCCAATATGATAGAACAAGTTTGATTCCCTCCTTTTCTAAAGTTGTAATATGATTGTTGATAAAATTATTATGTTCACATATCATTTACTAGATACTACTTTATCATGATAACTTAGAGTATGTAAAATTAGTTATAATATAATATATATATATATATATAAGATAAATTGTAAATATACTCTCGAAACTATTGACTTGATAAGACTAATTAAGAAGCAATGCCACTCATTTATTTTTCTAGAAAGAAAAAAGAATAATAACAAGAAGAAGAATACACCTATTTGTAAAACCCTAAGGGAAGTTGCCACTTGCTATTCCATACCTATTCTAAATTCATTTCTCCACATTTCCTCATTTCTTCATCTCTACTCGTATCAAATCCATTAAGGAGCTATATTTTGTCTTCATCAATATCATGCCACCTTCATCATGTTTGTCCTCCTTTTCACTATGCTCCATTATTTTTGTCACCATTACCTTATCTCCATAGCTTCTACATACTTGTCATCATTTTCTTCATTAACATTGTGCCATTAGCCCCATCTCCACGTTCTCTCTAGTTCATGCTGGTAAGTATGGCTCTTTTGTTTTTCTTTCCCCTTTTAGTGTACTCTATTATCCCTTATGTAAGTATTCTCTTCAATTAAATGACCTATTTTTCATTATTTTGGTAGGTTTTTTCTTTTAAATTTTAAAGGTTGTTGATGTGCATTTTTACTATTAAGAGATGAGACGATATTAATTCAAGTTGATGGCCAACCATCTCCTTAATGTCCTTTCTCCAATATTATATATACTTATTATCATGTTTTATCAACAAATAAATTGTTGTTCTCTAGTGGAAAAATGAAGAAGAAGAAGAAGAAGAAAACTATTATCTAGTTCTTAGAACCCCAAACTCCCAAAGTTAGCTTCCTATTCAAAATCATGTCAAAATTACTACCTAAATATGGATTCTTCCATCACCTGAAGTTTAAAGTTATTAAAGTCATACCCAATTGAACATTTTGCCCATCAACTTTACACGTAAGTTTGAATTCACTAAAGATTATCCCTAATTATACTTTTATTTATTAAATGTAATACCTTTATAAAATGACACGATAAGCATCAATTGGTCAGAAAGTACAAATTTAAGGTATGGTAATACATTTAGAAAAGAAAAAGTTCGAAGTAGGACATTTAGCATGTTCACTTCATATTAAATTGAAAATGTACTTAAAGCTTAGGTAGTAATTAACATTGCCTCATTTTTTACACATAACTTATAAAAATATGCATATATATCCTAAACCATTGTAAAAGCCCCAATAATGTCTATTTATGGCCCCTTTAGTAACAATTTTTGGAGTTTAGTAATAGTATGAGGTTACTTGCATATTTTTAGAAGTCATAAGAATGTAAAGACACAATTTCACAGTTTTATGGTTTGTATGCATTTGACCAATGGCTTAATGGTGTATTTGAAATTATACAAAACAAAAATAGGGAAAATTGCAAATATAAACCATAAACATACAAATTTTCAAGTGCACATAAATGCCCTAAACTTCTAAAGTATAATTTCATCTTCACATAACATGCACATAAATCATAAGCCATTGCTAAAGCCTTAAATGGTTGCTTTTTCTAGTCTTTACGTTTTGAGAAAATTTACATATTTTCAAAAGTTATGGGGAGGTAAAATCATATTAAGAAATGTATAATAACTATTCATCTTTGATTAATAGTTTACGAATATATTTACAATTATTAAAGGAAATAAAGAAGATCTTATATCATAAAAAGTTTTACATATAAATCATACATACATTGCTTATTATAAATTTAAGGTTAAAAGAACCATAATATAAGATCTATAAACTATAAGAACCTTTTAAATTAAGTTTAGTGTTTATGTCTTGCGCTTAAACTAAGAGACATGAAAAAGTTTATTACATACTTGTACTGTAGCATGAGCATACATAGATTTAAACTAAATTGAAAATCAAAAAATATTTTTAAGAAAAAAAATCACATACTTCAAATTCTTAACTTTACATTTTATGTTATTAGCAATTTATAACTCCATAACTAGAGAAGAATTGAAAAACTAAACTATCTAATCTATACTAAAGCAACTTATTGTTGAATCCCTCTAATACCCTAGCATTAGTCGCAAATCGATGTTGATAGTCAAGATTATTTAATAATTCTTTTTCTATGGTACCTGAAAAATATATCTCACAAAGGGGTAAATCAAAGCCTAATATGCATTTATTACATCTACATACAAGTGCCATGCTATCAAATCACCCCCACAACTTACTATTATTGCATCATACAACCAAATATTATAGTTATTTAAGTAGCTCAACACATTGCAATATTGGCATCTTTAGGATCTAAATAATTCATGATTTCATAGCATTTACATATATATCCAGTATTAGATAATTCTAAATACTTACGAATCCAAATGCATATAGTCGCATATATTCAAGGCAACTACTAACCTTGCTATTAGCAGTACTAGCCCACATACGGGCATCAATACAATCAATACGACCACTACTACATCCTTCTAGTACACAAACTTATATCTTAATAATCACCCTAGTCAACAACCTACCAAACAATAAGAGCTTAGCTACCACACAATTATAATAAACTACTCTATTTGGACACTATAATTACTAGTAAGTGGTTGCCTATCTAATCACTGTTAATTACAATCTTTTGGCCTCAACTAAACACAAGTAGCAAGTTATTTAAAGTTTCAATAGAATAAGGTTTATTTAATTACGAACCTATAACATACATCTAACATGCAAAGTAACCATGTAACCATCGTACTTAACAATCTCAAATTGAAACAAAAAAGGTTGCCAATGTTTTATAACACCTATATCACAATTAATTAAACTCCTGTTTGTGTTATAGATTAGTAATCCTAGGTATAAGGATTGATTAATTGGGCATTTATGACTTGAAAAGGAAATTAGGACCTTAAAGGGAACAAGCTAATTGATTTAAGGCTTTAAAGATCTATTAGGTATGTGAATCACCATAGGCGATAGTTGACTGATTGAAGAAAGGGACTATCAGTCAACAAGAATACCTAAGCTGGTCTATTGACCTCTCTTAACATGTTGCAAATCCAAAATTTCTTAAACACCGATCAATTAGGTTAAGCATGATTGACTAAGCTTTTTTATCAGCCAACCTAAACTCCTAAAAGCACTTCAAATGAACTTTGCTTTGATTTTCTTCCAAATTTAACCCTCAAATTCATCTTCTATAAACACAACCTAGTCATTTAATTTATTACCTCAATTATCTCAAGAAACAAGAGAATTACAATATAATTTACACATGAATATTAATTTCCAAGGTATTATACTCAAGTTCATATTCAACCTCATATATTATACAATGTCATCCTTTAAATAATTTAATCCTAACTTGTGCATAATTTTGTTATACTAACAACAAGGAAGGCAAATTAAGTAGCTTTTTCTCTTCCTTACACAAAATCTATCATGCCTGTACAATAAACACCACAAATCTTCTATTTCTACCATTTCGTTCAAAGAATAGAAGTTCTACATTAGGGACCTTATACAATAATTTATAACACTTAGGATAGATATTATACTAAGTGGAAATTGAAGAAACCATCTTCCATGCAAACACACTGACTTTGCCTTAAACCTTTGAAGTTCTTATATTAAGGCTTGATTGAATTCTAAATAATAATCAATGGGAAAAAATTAGAAGAAATCTATTATTGGATTTTCGTACATAAATGCAATATTCCCTCAAAGAGAGAGAAAAGAAATGTTTTGTCTTGTGAAGGTAACTAGTTTTAGTATATGGAAACTATTAGTTTAGCGATGAAAGAGAAATAAAAGCGAATTATTGGCTTATTGAGTCCATTTTAAATATTGAATCAAATTCCACGTCTATTAATAAAAAAAGAAAAGAAAGAATTACTTTTTTCTATAAAGGAACTAGAAGAAATGAATATATTACCTTTTAATTTTTTTTTTCTAGGGCATATTAGTTTATCTAAGAGAATGGGTATCTCCTCTTTACATATGTATGAGATCATGGCAATGGATATGTGTTTCATCAATAGTCCATTAAATTTTCTGAAATTCCATTTGCCAACCTTAAAATAAAATAGTGATGCCCATTAGCAAAAGCCTTCTATCTATTAGAATCCAGAAACTAAGAGCCAACTTGAGAAAATGAGAAAGTACATAAACTTAATTGCACATGATCAAAGTTTAAGGCTTAATTATTATATAGTTTATATATACAGTAGGATGAAGAATAATTGCAAATACAATCTCTAAAATATTTATCAAATATGAGAAGAAATTTTATGGTTTGAAAATGTGACTCTTTGAAACTATGCAAATACCTTATAAAATGTTTCCAGAATTCCAGAACCTTTGCCAAAATAGTCATGGATAGCGAGGTCTAACAATGATCTGAAATGAATGTATACCATCTGACACCAATTTGGAGTATGTAATTACAATAATTCCTCAAAATTTTCAACTCAAGTACAGCTCATGAGTCATGGGGTCACATTCGCGTGCGATTACAAAGTAGAAGCGACGCGTGACCTAAGGCCTAGTACCAGGGATTAACCACAGCCCCATGTTACCATGGGATTTCAGAGGCGACATATAAACAGGTAAAAGACAAGGGCAAATAGGCATGCACTCTATTTTATTTTATTCAACAAAATTAAAAAAAAAAAAAACAAAAAACAAAAACAAAAACACACACACACACAAAAGGCAATCATTTATTATAATACCCTTTAGCATGTGGATGTGTGTGGTATGGATTATCCAAGATCCATGAACTCAGCTTTGAGATCTTGATCATATATAAAAAGAACGATTTAAATTTTATAATAGATAATTTTAACATTATCATTCATATTACTTGGAGACAGGTATGTTTTTGCACTTTAGCTTTTGGAGGAAAGTGTGATACATAGGAGGTTTCCCCTTTTCCCATTCAAAATAGAAAATACCCTTTTGCTATCATGATTCTAAACATTATCACTTTTTTCCACACACACATACTTATCTAATTAATCATGATTAGGTAATGTGTTTTTCTGCCTAAACTTGAGCTTGTGGGCGTTCTTTATTAATTTATTGCCATTGGATAATCCCAAAAAGGTGATGATAAAGCTCACTAGCTGGATTTTCAATGTAACAGTGAAGGGAATTCCAATGGGTACTAACTATTTTTTGTCAATACAATTACACTTGTAAAGTGCTACAGCAGATGCAAACTTCCAAATTTCATTTTTTTTATTCCTCCCAAATGTCTGATTTACTCCCCTTTTTTTTTTTTGTTTTAATTAAAGGAAATGCCATGAAATTTGATCCCTATTATTTAGAACTCCTTTATTTATTTAATTCTCTTTTTCCATCACTAAAGTTCCACATTAGATTTCAATACTTTCAATTCACCCTTTCCTTAGTCTATTAATTAATTATTGAGATTATCAAAATTTTTAAAATATTCAAATATCTCGTTGATTAGACATTATATAATTTCATAAGCGTAAATTAAGAAAAATAAATTAAGATCCATTCCCATTCTATACGTATTAAGGTTAAACGAGTACCATACTTTTATGTAAGTTCCATAATGTATATACCGCGGAAACCAATTGATGGCAGATGCAAAGTTACGTACAGATGTATATACTGACCGACAAATTTTAGTTTCTGGATATTTTCAGGAAAAGGATGATTGGACATTTTTTGGTGCATGGTCGAGTCAAGCACCTGCTATTTTGCTGAGCACAAACCATGGGCATGATGGACCTTGATGTTCGAACAAGACATCATGGGTGTGCTATAACGGCACATATATGAATACAAATAATATCTATATTGAGTGTTATAGGGATTAGAGTTATTGCAATCAGGAAAAGAAAATCTTATTATGTAAACTAATTGTATGTTGTTAATTTTTTTGGTTTTGCTCTTGTTTCAGACCATCTTTTGTATAAACTATATGCTATATTCTTGGCCATATTTAAATGCGACAGGATTAGGAACAAATTGATTAGTTCAGAAACAAATCAGGTTAAAGCAAACATAATCGAATAGGGTAATAAAATCATTACTAAAGTTCTAAAATCGTCGTTAAAAGGACTATATATAGTTACAGTTTTGAGCATTAGTGACACTTGGGAGATAGATACAAATTTACAAAACTTTGAGCAGTTAAATTTGTAATTTTTTCCTTTATATATATATATATATATATATCAAAATTCTAATATTGCATGATGAAGGAGAAAAATATTTTCAAACCCAAGTGGGATTGAAGGTGGATTTGGCTGCTCAGTACGGAAAGAAAGCATATAACCAAAAAAAAAAAAAAGAAGGAATGATAATGGCTTTGAATTATTTTCAATAAGTAAGAAAGTGAAAGGAGGAGAGAGAGAGAGAGAGAGAGAGAGAGAGAGAGAAGAATTTAGAAGATAGGTATTGGTCTAGAGGAGGAGATAGGAAACACAAAATAAAACTTTTTTCTCCATGATATCATTTCGTCCATATCTTCATGTCCTAAAAGACTTTGTCTGGAATATCTTCTTCATAGGCCTACATTGGCTTATGTTTAGGAGTGTCATAATTATGTATATAATAATTATATGTGTGTATATTTTTCTCATATGTATTTATATATAACACCTTGTGTGGACCCTCTTTCTCTCTCTCTGATCTTTCTCTGGAATATAGTGCAACACTCATAAAAATGGAATACATCTTATGAAAAATTTTTCATTAAACTAATTCTCCATATAGCTCTCAGTCTCACACACACGCACTCTCTCTCTCTCTCTCTCTCCCTCTTTTTTAAATCTTCTCTATAGTTTAAGCACCATCACATTGCTACCTCCAGCTTTTCTTGGTTTGCCTGACTTGTGTTGTACCTGCCTTCTTCACACAGCCTGTCAAGCCTGAATTATTAACATAAAGGGCATAATTTTTTTTTAAGAAAAAGGTGCTTGTGCTTTGTTGTTTCTTCAAGTAAAGTGTGAGTGACTTGGTTCAGGCCTGCAGCCAAGAGGGTTTTTTTTTTTTTTTTTCCCCTTCCCCGCCGGTACCCTTTGTCCTTGAAAGTACCAGGAAACACAACTCCTAGGATGATTCTTTGATACCTCCGTCAATTCAGACATATTTTCACATGCTTTAGTTCTGAAATGGGGTGTTTTATCAGGATGTCTTTTGCTATAGCTGTATACCAGCTTATTAGATAGTCCAAACAAGGCATAGGAGACATAAAAGTGTAGGTTTCCAGTGCTAGGAATGCTGCTTATGGATGGCAAGAGGTGCATGAGTGAGCAAGAATATTATGTTCAATGAGAATCACAAGAAAGACAACCAATTTTGGCTACTTTTGTCACAGGTACTACCACCATGAGACTGTTTTCCCTGTATGTCAAGTTATTGTTTCAACAAGCTTGTAAATGGTGTGGATATTTTGCTTTTCAAATTAACATAATGATAGAAATAATTCATCTTTCCTTCATGGAAACTCTAGTTTTATTCTAGGACAAACAAGGAAGTTTCCCTAAAAAATTTCTTGTAGTCAGTAAAGCAAAAATCTCTCCTCTCCTCCTGTAATATCGAAATACAAAGTTAGAACTCCTAAACATCCTAGCGCCTTTTAATACAACAACCTGGAGCCTGCAGCTGAACAAGCTTCTAGGTTAAGTGTTACTAATGGTGCAATCCTAGAACGAGTGACTTTTGAAAACAATTGCACCGATATATAATAAATAAAAAAAAAAAAAAAAGAAAGAGCATGAGGTATATTTTGCTAAAGGGCATAATACAGTGTCGGTTATTACACCTTCTCGTTCTTTGTAATACTTCTCCCATTGTCTCTAACCATGTAATGGCTTGGAATACTATCATTTCCCTAAAAGAGGCTGCTGCTGTTCTAGTGAGAGATCCCTTTTTTTTTTTTTTTTTTCCTTTGGTTTAAAAATCTGGTGGTATCTCCAAGTTTTGAGCCAATAATACCTTGCTAGTCAAACCAAAATACTGGTTATCTACAATCATAGTGGAAATTTTACGATGAAAAATCGACGACTCTTTCGATGTAGATATCCCATTTTTCTATGCATCTCCCAATGCCTCATCGTTTGACTTATAAGCTTCTAATGCAATTTCATTTATTCATTTTTTTTTTTTAAAAAGGAAGTGAATGCCGCATTTTCGAATTTATTCGCTATAATATAAAGCAAAAATTATATTAACCAATATAAATATATTGACACATGCTAGCAATAAACTTTCATGAAATATTTGGAAACAACTTTTCCTTTTTTTTTTTTTTTTTTTTTTGGATTTTGATAAGGTTGGTGGAGAATCAACTCAGCAATGTCATATTGGCTTTTCAGCCTATATCCACTATGAATGCTTCATGAAATTTCAGATCAACTCTGCCTCCACCTTCACCATATAGTGGCCTTTACATCACTAGTCAGGGGAAAAAACAATGAGGAGCTTATCCACTCCCAAAAATAAAATTTTCATAAAATTGTTCCTTATGGGAAAAAAGAATTGTGAATACTTATAATGTATTGCCTCTCTTATGTACAGCTTACATCTCATGTGAAATCGTGAGTCTGCCACTGTCCATCAATATGAAAGTCCTTGTTAGCATCCATGATGATAATTTCTGGTTTCTAATTCTTCTTTTGATGAAGATGTGTGCGGCAAAAATTAGCTGCACCCCTTGACAGTTTCAATGCACTTGTTGATGTGATCTGATTGACTGTTTCTAATAAATTCATGTTATTTTCAGGAATGGGAACCGAATTTGAATATGCGGTTGATGTACTAACAGCCTCACAACGTGCGACCACCTTCACTGTCCATAGAGTTGATGATTGGAAGTACTTCCGGACAAAAGGACTAAAACACTTAAAAAGGAGTGGACTGATCAGCTTTCAGGATCCCATGGACAGTCTCCAGAAGCACCATGTAGAATCCATCAAAAAGACAATGCAAATTCATGAAGATGTCTTTAAACAGCAGGTATGGATCTGTCATTCCCAGACTTCTAAGAGATAAAGACGTCGCAGTACCCAGTACGGTAATTGGTTACTGAAAATCAGCAATGTACTAATACATACTCAAATTCTAAAATATGTATTCACATTTCCATTAACATTTGAAAATATGCATTTACCACCCAAACAGTTGTTAAAAGCTCCAAAATTATTGCTACTTACAAGCCTCTCAGAGACGGTTTTGAGAGTTATAGCCATCACTCAGCAGGTAAAAGTTATGATAAGGTAAAGGCATGTTTTGGGAGTTTAAGGGGTTTATATGCACCTAATTAATCGTGCATGGACTGTATTTGCAATCATTTCATATGCAAACATTTTAATCTTTTTCGGGTTATTCAGCTATTATTTCTTTAAGTAAGAAAGGAATATAATGTCGCTGCAGGTGAAAGAACTCCATCGGCTATACGATGTACAAAAAGTCCTCATGAATGAGGTAAAGAAAGAGATTGAGAAGAAGAGATTGTGGAGTCCTATGAGCAGTTCCGAGACTAACAACTTTATTAACTGGTCCCATCAGTCTACTAGCGGGCATTCTTTCAATTTACAAAGGCTTAACAATGACATGTGCTCGAGAGAAAGGAGTGGTACCTGGTCCGGGGAGACCACTAGGATGCCAAGAGATTTTGACCTTGAAAGACCTGCAAAAGAAGAGTTCTCTACCGAATTACGCAACCTCGGCGAAGAATTGGAAGGACCTAGCTTTAGTGTAAAGAGGGCTGAAAGAAACATTGACGGATCAGATGACGAGAGTAAAGTAGAGCTTACGCTTAGCATTGGAAGGAACATCAACAGGCAAGAAATAAAGAGAAATCAGCATCATTATACAGGATCTGAACATAAGGAGCTCAATTCGTAGGGATCGATTAGATTAGAACGAGGAGAAGATTGCAAGGTTCCTGCCACAAGCATGAGCAGCTCAAGTGCAATGTCTGATGAGGATAGAAAACGACTCCGCTGGCTTTTTCAAGTTTGAAGATGGAAACTAGAGTTGGGTATTGACAATTACATGTGCATTTTTCGAGCATTTTATGGACCACTTTATCTTCATGGTTCATGAATTTGGATTCCTGATTCAGCTCCTTCTGACCCTGATAAAGGGACAATCAACATCACGTCTATATGTGCCCACATTGCTGCAAATACACCTTTTTCCCATTGAGAGATTTTATCCTTTTGTTCTCGAAAAGTAAGTTGATTTATTTCATTAGAAACAAAGTCATGCTTGATCTCAGAAGAGTTCCCGACTTCAGTGCAAGCTATTCAGAAGGTAGAACAGTACGTTTGTCGACGATAGAAATTGATGTTTCAGCACAAACGGGAGGAAAAATATGAATAGTAAAATATAGAAACCGACACCAATCCACGAGCTTTATGTTTTTATGTCAAATGATTGTGAATCTAAAATTTATCGCATTTTTATGCGCTTTAGAGTTCACAGATTCTCTCTCTTTTGTTTTTTATCAATATTGGCACTGCTTCGACTCTTGAGAATCCATCACACGAGATTAAAAATAGATAGGATCATGCTAAGAGCAAATTAAGAAATAGAAGAAACCTAAAACCGAACAATACAAAGGCGATCGCGTTTGTGGATAGTCGGCACTCAATGCTCTGTCACCGATGAGATCGAATCAACATGGACAATGAATACTTAAATGTTAATTGGGTATACAATCAATCGAGCTCGAACAGAGCAGAAAACTCTCAACCAAACTCGAGGAAAGAATCAACTGAGACTAATTAATCCGATAATTTGGAACGTTAAAATAATCTAGAGTTTTATTTCAATTTCATCTGATTTAGTGGCATATATCATTGCTTCCTTATCATTGCAAATGGTACGAGAATCACGACCTAACATGGTGTTGGAGCTTAATAGCATGTGTTACTATAAGAGACTTGTGTAGGGGTTTTGGACCTGTTTCCATACATAGAACAGAGAAGAAAATATAATTTAGATGAATATCATAGAAACCAGTCAATCATACCTAACCTAGGTGATCGAGCATTGGGGATAAACATCACCTCTCAAGGACATATCAACATGCAAAGACAGCCCTGTTGGAGGGACGTTGAAGCTCCAACGAGGATATAACCTGGTAAGCCTGCCGTGCCCGGCATCAAAAGAGGAGCTCTAACTACTGTTTTGAATACTTGAACTACCATCAGCCAAAATCGCCAAACACTATCAAGTAACTTGAGCGAATGAAACTGTTAATGCTGTGTTTTACTCGCAAATTACGATAAAATAGCTCAAATTAATGAAAATAAGCAAATAGCGTAACAAAAATAAAGGAATATATTGTAGTATGGAAAGGAAAAAAGAAACCACACCTTTATTTCTAAGGCAAAAGACAAGGATATTGATCTCTACAACGCTGTACACACTTCCATCTTAAATTTAGGAAAAAAAAAAAATTACAAGCTAAATAGTCATGGAAATCTCCCAAACCCTAATCGATCCAAGCTTCTTTGGTCAAAATTGAAATCAAAAGTAAAAGTGAAATGCAAACTCAACCTCACAACAAGCCTCGGAAAAAAGGAATATGAAGTCAAACTCAACCTAAGAGAAAAAGAAAAGAGAAAAAAAAAAAATCATTTTGAGGAAATAAGGCAAAAACATCAATACCACCAGCCAGGATAGTAAGGTACTTGATTTTGTTCATCATTCGAGAATAAAATATTTGTGGGAGCAAAAGCATATAAAAAGCACTTGTGCTCTCTCTTCAACCATGTATGTATTTATATCGTCCAACTGCAACAAAGAAGAGTAGAAATCAGCATCGTTCTATATAGCCATTTCAAGGTAATTTCTCAAATGGGTTTCTAAAGAGGAATAGGTGTGAATTTTGATGGAATCTGTATCTTACCAATTTTGTTTGGAGAGAGTTCGACTAAAAGTAGAGTGAATAAAGCTCAAAACAATTGCAGGGCCATCTTAAGCTTGTTTTGTCTCCATTTTGGCAACTTATAGAAAGCATCCTTTGTCATTCCAAACTTTTGTTTGAACTCTGCTGACGATAAATAGGTCTGCTGGAGCTAAAGTATCTTAGAATGATGTCTCACTGAATGAAACAAAAAAATAAATGGATGTGCTTCTAAAATACTACCTCTCGTTTGGTGACATCAATGTCTGCCACAGGATCTGTGGATGTAATCTTAAGTCGCTCATATGGGTAAATTTTAAGCCCCTCCTCATCTTCAGCTTCACCCTCTTTGACATCTTCCTTAATAGTCAGGGACTCTATTCGGACAGTCATTGAATTTTCCTTGGCATTTGTGTCTGGTTTTGGTTTTGATGCCTCAGGACTCACTTTACACAGTAAAAGGACAATGGTTAGATTCAAAATCATATTCTGAAAGCAAGGACAATGGTTAGATTCAAAATGATATTCTGAAAGCAAGGTTACAAGAGTCTGAGGTTGCCAAGCACTGTAAACACCAAGTACAGGTTAATTATGCATACCTTTAATAGAGCGAGGAATTATAACTTCTCTAACTGGTGGTGATTTCTCAAAGGTGGCAGTAAGAGCAGCAATGGCTGAAGACTTAGAAGCTAGTTTAGCTGAATCTGGACTCACGGATTTTGGATAGATTTTTCTCATAACAGGGGGCGGAGTCGAAAGATTTCTTGCATTGGGATTCTCAAAATTAGCAGCAAGTGCATTGAACGCAGGAGACCTCCCTCTCACTCGGACACGGTCAGGGCTGAAAGACATGCTTCTTGACCGATTGGATTTGTCTGGTACACTAGATCTTCCACTATAAGAAACAGGTGTTCTTCGTTTTGGTTTCTGATGACAAGAAAAATCATGAGAAAGGAAGTTCCATGTCCATAGCTCAAGGTATCAGTTATCTCCCTAATGGTCTTATGTGGTGGAAAGATTAACTGAAGAGCAGTATGTCCTCTAAAATCCTTTTTCTTTTAAAAAAAAATTCAGAGGAAAAAAATGTTAGATGATTTGAGGGTAGACAACCATGCACAAAATTTAAAAATGATGCCTTTGTCATGTAAAAGAATAACAATAGAGTAGTTAACACATGAAAATAAAAGATGCAATCCACCAGAAAATATGGTTTTTAAGGTGTATGGAAGACCTAAAGTAGTTTGAAAGAGTCAGAAGTATTACATCCACTGTAGGTGTACCACCATGCTTCACAATCGTAAGTTTCCGCTGGAATGAGTTCCCATGCATCTGCATCAAAAGAGAATTAGTCAAAACCTTCATATCATATCTTTCCAGCTCCAACTGTCAATGCCATGCAAAGACACATACTGCAGATTTGCTGGAGTCCCATGAGAAGAAGCGTGTGAAGAAAGGTGGCTCACTTCCTTCCATAACAACATAAATTGGAGCTTCAAGAGACAGCTTCTCAAGAAGAAAGTCGCGCTCAAGGAATTTCTGAAATTGCAAAGTTGAAGTCATATACACCCCCAGTTAACCAGGTTAGACTACATATTGGAAGCCTGAAGCCTTCATAAATGAGGGTGAAATGCAAAAGAAAGAAGTCTAGTTGTCATGATAAGGTTCCTGGTATTCTACATGGGAGTGCCTAGAGATCCTACGGTTTATAAGGTAAGGTGGATGAAAGAGCAAAAGCAGAAAAACACAAAATAATATTGATTATCTGACATCGAAATTCATATGGAATTTTACCTCTCCGATAGTTAAAGCATAAGCTTTTGACTTAGAGTCAACTTCTTGTCCAACCCAAACATAAATTTCAGAATGACAATCCAGCATAAAAATATCTTCTGTCATCAAATCATCCTGAGTGAAATTGTATAGTTCCGTCACCTGTAAAAACCATTTTAAATGAGCAATGAATAATAATTGCAATGGAGATGCATGATTGTCAAGTGCAATTAGTAAAGTAAGACATAAGCAGGAGATAGTCAAATCTGGGTGGGACATGGGAATCTGAAGATGCACGATTTATGAAGATTAAGGAAAGAGTAGATTGCCTGCAGACCCTCTGTGCTCTTTGTTCCATTTATTGATGCAACAGGGAACTGCATCCTAAACTTTTAAATGCCTGTTCACCTCCTTAACCAACACCAAAGACTGCAAAATGCAGCCTTCAGAGACAGTGTGGGAGGCAAATTCACCTTTTTGATAGTTATGGGGAGCTAAGCCCACATTTTTAAGTGGGTAAGTGCAAAAGTATGATAGTGAAAGGTCAAATGCAATTTATCCTTAATGAAACAGCATGTTGGAAATGAATATATCATGCTGTAGGTCAGTTGGAATTATCAGACACACCTTCAGATTTCCTGCAATCCAAGAGCATTTGTTGGCCGCCACACAAACATGATGGAAAGTCAAATGTGTTATAGAAGTTGGTAAAATAAAGCCAAAGAAATTTCAACCACAGAAGGAAAACTTCCATACCTTTGGAGAAAGTACAAGAGAATAGGTGAGGATCGCTCTCAGCATCTTTTGCAATCTTCTGGCTGGGGTATTCTGATTTCCCTTGTAACAATTCCCAGAAATGTTCGGATTCAGCACCTTCCTTCTGTGTTTTACACTGTACGTTTGGCTGCATGGAATTGACATACACCAAAACAATTGAGGAAACCCCTCACTTAACTAACATGAGTGTACACCCACAGTTTTCTAATTTACAATATTACAATATACAGAGAGGAGTAAGCACCAATTCGGTGTACAAGAAGTGATGCCGATATATAACTGCCTAATGCCCCCATTACTTTTCTGTCTTTCCAGTATTCCATGGTTCTTAAAAGGGAATCAGAATCATGCTCCATGTTCAAATCCATTAATAGTTTGAGAGACCATACATGTGAAAGCAGGTTCATAAGCATCTGGCCTAGAAATCCCACCCACTTCCCATCAGTTAAGGGTTTGTTTGGACATCTTATAAATTTTGTATCCATTTATGTTTGCAGAAAAATGTAGAATTGTACCAAATCTATTTCAGCTTCAAACCCGACATTTGGATAGGTTGTCTTATAGCATCTTACATTGGCTAAATTAAATATATTGGAACCTGGAAGCATAAGGAAAGACTCATTTTCCTCGAGCAATGATTTCCATTACATATCTGACCTTAATCAAATCCAGCTGCCTCTCAACAAGCTCCTGATCCTCTGAGGTCGTAAGGTTTCCAGACCATGTGAAGACAGAGGAGCCACTATGTAATATATAACAGTATGAGGAGTTCAGAGAAGATGCAACCTGTGAACAATTATGTAAAAGAATTGATTGATAAATGAGAAGAAGTTATCCATTTGAAGAGAAAAATATTGATACTAGCACAGTAAGCACCGTTTCCCTAATTCCCTCAGATAACTAAAAGGATAGAACCATCACCAGTTACTAGATCCTCAAGAAAGTAGAAAATGCTCTACAAGTCAACTTTAACACTCTCTTTTCTAGGTGAGCATAATTTTTTGTAGGCATTCTTTTGGTAATACATCTTCCTACTACCTCCATAATAAAATGTATTGCATCAATATAAAACCACATCATATCTACAATCTTAAACTTTTAGATCCAATTGTTGTGGAGTTGAATCCAATATGGCATTAGAGTCACTAGATCAAGTGTTTGAATCTCGACTCCATCATCTAATCTTAATTTAATGAAGTTCTCAGTCCTAGTGATAGTCCTAACCTACATGTACGGAGTGTTGAGTATAAATTTTAAATCCAAATTACATCTATTCCTTAGTAGATTTCATTGTCCTATCTATTAAGATAACTAAATAAGCATATCAATACTTGTAATACTAAATATGACCATTTGATATTCATTTGACAGAAGACAAAGGATGAGGCTTGACTTTATACTTAGATAATTTCTGAAAGAAGAAAATCCTATGACAAGTCATGACTTCATGATAGATGTTTTTTATAGCAGGCAGGATGAACAGAGAAGGGCCAATAATACATTAATGCTCAACAGTATAATTTCAAGAACATCATTTTCCAGATTTCGTTCCATTAAGGATATGATATAGCCAATATATTGACCATGAGAGGTATCCCATACAGCTTTTTGCACCGTGCCAATCTGTTATCACAATCTGTTATCAATGTTAGCACATTTGCACATCAAATTACAGTTGTATCAACCACATGAGCAAATTAATGGCTTTAACTGTGGATAGCTTCAGCACAAAACCAGATTCTTTGGGATAATTCCATCATGCTTAAAGTCCTTCTAATCTAATAGCTTATTACATATCTCTGCAGACATAACCAAAGAAAGAAGGGTTAGAAAAAGATTGCAAGAAAGAGGGAAGGAAGACTAAATAAGATCTAGAGTAAAAGAGGAGGGGAGGGTGGAAACTGAACTCAATATTCTGATGAAAATGTCAGTCTTCCATGACAACATACAGTTCGTACAATATTTCCTTGAAAAACAATGAAATGGCTATAACCATTCAAACCCAACAATAGCAGTATATTCACATTCAGATAGCAACAATAATGACATAACAGCATATCATACAGATTAGATGCGAGGTATTCAAACGAGGGAAAACATGAATTACTGGATCAACTTGAATTGCTTGCATGTTATCAGGTCCAGAACCTTGGACTCTAAATAATGCCAAGCCATCTTCATTGTATGTCTCATCTGGAATTGCCTTATCTGCAATGTAATTCTTGTATCCATCACTGAGACCACCCTGGCCATTAACACGGATATATTACATGTAGTGGAGAGATATACGAGCAGAACACATGGAGACATGAGTTAGACTTATCTCCACAAACCTTGAAAACAATGAAACTCTGAAAGATGGCAAAAAATTGAATTGGTTCTTTTCCTTCATGTATCCGAACCTAGAATTCCATTAGAGAAATTATGATTATTGGTCACTTTCAACATATATTCAATAGCAAATGAAGAAAAAGAACCTACTTGCACAGGCAGAAACTTCAATGACTCGACCATCTTGCTAGCCTGTGAAATTGTAGATGCTCTCTCCTCCTGTTATCAGGGATGATAATGAGCTAAAATACACAAGTACAAAATGTACTGCAGTAACACATAAAATATGAATACGGGGCATATGTGATAGGAACAAGATACCAAGATCAACAATCAGAGCTCATGCCAAGGAGCTTCAAATTTTCATTATCCAAAACTTGAGGAAGCTCTGATCATGATAATGTAAATATTTTGCATTATTTACATTGTGAAAGGCCCATACTTGTATCAATTGAGGCAACAGGCAAGAAAGTGACCAAGTAAACCCCAGAACAAGCTGAGCAAATTCTGCAGAAACTGCAATTTCTGCAGATCACATCTGGACGCTTGCCTTGAACAGCCAAATGTCTGACAAAGAATAGCACTGGCCATCCAATGCCTACACGCAATTTTTCCACAGAATGTCAAGTGTTGGTGCGGGGCCTACCATCCAGCTACTATACCTGTTACCGTCCAATTGGCAATACCGAGTACGAATATGTTTATTTTTCTCTTATTTCTTTTAGCCACTTGTCAAACTTTCCTTGATTTACATTTTTGTCGCTAACGACAACATAATGAGTGCTTTTATTTTGTATCAGAGATGATTGGTAGAATATCATATTTCTGAGTTTGACTCTCAAACACCCATTCTTATCAATCTTCAACTGTGTGGTGAATACACAAAATATTGTCGTGCAACATATCAAGATTGTTGTGAGTGTAGTATGGATGGAAAAGGTGAGTAATATTTGATTCAAGGTTATACATATCCCAAACCATAAAATCCCAAAAACCCTTAAGTTTGAATCAATCCTTTGAACTTCGATTTGTGTGTGGTTTATCCATAACTTGAGCACATCAATATGCATAAATCATGTTGGGTCTATATGTCATCCATCCATGATTAGTCACCACTTTATCAAACTAAAGCAAGGAAGATTGATATGATTTATTGAGGAATATTTCAGTAGGAAAAAATAGATGAATTTTAGGGCATGTTTTAGTAAGAAAAAGTAAATGTTTTGGAGTTATTTTATATTTTAATTTTGTTGCTGGTACTTTTTTCCTAGAATAGGGAAAGTTAGTTCTTTATTCTAGATCAGTGAAAGTCATGACTCATAGTGGGCCTATAGACTTCTCTAGTGAAAGTCCAGACTCTCTCTCTATTGAAACCCTAAAGGTTATGACTAGAGTGGTTGAAGAATAGGAAAAAAATTCAAACCAGGCTGACAAAGGTGGAAATAGCAACAACCAAGCTGATAAGGTGGATTCTCAAAACCACTCAGCCTAGATAACTACTCTCGTCCCTCTTTTGCTGAGATTGTCTCTCCCCCTCAGCCTCAACAGTCTAACCCAAAGGTAGATGTAGTGCTATCTTTTTTCCCTCCTATTCGTGAAGGAGAAAATGGTGATGAAAACTCTAAAAGTAGTTTCGAAAGTGGGTGAGAGGATTTGAAAGAACACATTAGTGGGTTATTTCTTGGGAAAGAGCTTAGCTTTCTCTAATTCAGAAAATTGTTGTTGCATCATAAAGCAAAGAAAAGGTTTTCGAAAATGGGTGTGGTTACTATTATTTTAAGTTTGTTAATGAAGTCTCTCTCGTGAAAGTTCTCTAACAACCTTAGGTTTTTACTAAACAGTAATAGTTCTTGAGAGATGATGTATTAAGATGTCATTTTCTAGTGTGGCCCAAAAAGATGCATATTTAGGTGAAATTATGAGGTATTCCTATGGAATTTTGCACAACGAAGGTGTCAGTTATGCGGTTAGTGTCATTGGTAGGCCTCTTTGAGTAAATATTATCACCACCACAAATAATAAGGTCTAATACGCTAGAGCATCCATGGAGATATAAGCAGATGGAGAGTTTTTAAAGTCTTTTGAGATAGAATGTATAGATGGCTCTAAACATAGAGTAGATGTTGAATACTAGTATGCTTTCCCTTAGATGTTTACATTGCAAAGTCTTTAGACATAGTAATAATAGATGCCCTATCTTAGAAAGTTTGAAAGAGGTGGTTTCTTAAGGAAAAAGAGTTTTGGAGGGCGCTAAGGTGCCTATTCTTCCTAATTTGTAGTATAAGCCATCTAAACTAGTTGTGGAGATACGTCCCTAAGGTGCTATATTAGGGAAGAAGCCTACTACCACCCCAAAACCTAAAGCTCCTAACACTCCTGACAAGGGAAAGGACATAAAGTCGATTGTTATATCAGAGCCTATTCCCACTTCATCAAGATTTGCAGCTCTATCTTTTGATTATTCAAAAGAACTGGATGAATAAGGTGATGAACCCTCTAAGAACTTAGAGGAAGCTTCTATGGCAACAACACCTCTCCTTCCTTTCCTCAATTTTCCAAGGCCATCTTATCCCCTTCTCATGTGTCGGATTCTTTGGAAGTTGAAGGGTTTTCTACTAAAGTGAAAGAAGGTTTACAAAAATACACCTTATAGATAGTGTTGATGGTAATTGGAGTGAGGTTTCGACAAAAAAGAAAGAGATTCACTCTTCCTAAGAGCATCCTCAAGGACTTAGATGCAAAGATGAAGCGCTTCTTATGGAATGGGTTAGATGAAGTAAGAGCCAAAGCTAAGGTTTCATGAGAAAAAATTTGTTTTCTAAGAAATAAGAGTAGCTTTGGAATTATGAATATTATACTTTGAAATAAGGTGCCACAACTAAAGCATGTTTGGAATTTATGTATGTAGAGGTGAATGACCTATGGCCAAGTTAGGTGAAGGAAGAGATTCTAAAGGGTAAGAACTTCTAGGTTGCTCCTAATCCTTCACGATGCTCTTGGTTGTAGCATAAGATCCTCCAAGCGAGAAGTTGCACAGCACCTTTGTTCACTTGGAAGATTAGGGATAGGATGAACATTTCTCTTTAGTATGACTCATAGCATCCTAAAGGGCCTTTAGTTAATTAGATCAGTGAGCGCACCATTTACACTATGAATTGGTCGAAGGAAGCGAAATTGAAGGACATCATTGAAGGGAATGCATGGGCATGGCCAACAAGGGACATTTAAGACAAGTTAAGGATGAATTTGTCATCAAACATAGCTCCGAAATAAGGCGTACTTGACACTTTTGTTTAGAGCAGTAATTCTATGAAATGCTTCTCTATAAAATCAACATACAATCTCCTCAAATGAAGGCATCAACCCCCTTCTTAGCACAAAGTTGTTTAGAATAAAACCAACATCTCATGCCACTCTTTCATTCTCTAGCTAGCTATTCGAAAGAAACTTCTCACTCAAGATAGATTATGTCTTTGAGGCATATCAAACCACAACTACTGCTTTCTCTATGACATGGAAGTGGGAAAACCACAATCATATTTTCTTATCTTGTATATTAACTTGTGCCGTATGGATAGAGATTCAACATCACACACCTCAAGCTTTTACTTATTTGCTACATTTGTAGTCATTACCATCTTCTATGGCGTTTCTCTAATCTTGGTGACTTCAAATGGAGGAAAATCCCCTCAATTGTTGTGTACCACATTTGGAAAGAGAGAAACTCTAGAAGAGTAGGAAACCAACCCAACAAAGCTTTAGCCTTAGCTAGGATTATTTTAAATATTTTTTATGTATAGATTTAGTGAGGTCATAGAGTTGTCCGAGTTACCCATCCATAAAATATTTTGTTTTTGTAGTTTATGGTTGGTTAACTTGGCTCTCTCTTGTACATCTTAGCAGTTTTACACATTAATACAACACTGACATTATCCAAAAAAAGGATAGAGATAAGAAGAATGGTTGTGCTCCTACACTGCCTTAGTGCTGTTTTTCAACCTCCTTTTCTTTGTACATATCAAATGATAGCAGCACGGACTATACAAGAGTTAAATGACTCGGCTAAAAAAAGTATGATAATAAATAAATTTTGTAATAAGGAAAATATTTCTCTTTTGGGGTTATTAAAAACAAAAGTTAATAAGCAGAACTTCCAAAAGATTAGAAGACGTTTCCTTCCTCTTTGGAATGTTGAATTTTTTTTTGTGAAGCGTATTTGGGTAGCTTGAAATCCCAACACTTAGGATGTTCAGATCTTGAATTCTTCAAGCCAATTTCCTCATTGCTTTTGCAGCAAACTTATTGCAGGCTTTAATACTTATGTGACTTTTATTTATGCCACAAATAGCAAGCAATGTAGGGAAGAACTATAGAATGGTCTCATCAACATCAAGGCCTCTTCTGCTAGACTATGGTTGATCATGCGCAACTTTAATGTGTAAAGTTCTTGAAGAAAAGAGAGCTGGTCTTGAAATTATGTCTAAGGTTCAATAACACATGTTTCATATTGGAGGTGGAAGAGGCTAGAACTGTTGGCCCTTTTCACTTGGTCTAATCGTCATGGTTCTTATCCAATCCTTAGAAGACTGGGCCATGGCTTGGTTAATCATGAGTGGATGTGTTTGTTTCAAAATTCAAAGATTAGGATGCTTCCCCCTAGAATTTCATATCATAGTCCTCTTGTGATGAATCTCTCTTTGGTTGCTAATACCAAGAGTAAGTTTTTTTTCAAGTACTTTGATTTTTGAAAGTCTCACCCATTGTTTATGCAGACAGTCATGGATGTTCGGCAGGCTGATGCTGAAGGTACTGTTATGTATAGGCTATACAAGAAGCTTAGGCTCTTTAAACCCTACCTTAGGAGCTTAAATGCTGCTCATTTTTTCCAATATTTTGAATAGGGTTAAACTTGCCAAAACCGATCTTGACGGCTTGTAGGAGGTAATAGATTGTAGCCGCTTCTAGCTGATTGGAACCATGAAAAATCTCTCTTTGCCAAGTACTATGAGATGAGTGCAGCAAAAGAGTCTTTCTTGAGATAGAAATCTAGAGCCACTTAGATCAAGTTGGGTGATAGAAATAATAGATATTTTTTTAACATTCTAAAACAGCAGCAATATAAGAACACTATATTAGACTTTCTTTTGTTGAAAACATAAAATCATGGGCTGTTCATTTTTTTCAGAACTTATTTGATGAATTTCTTCACCTCAAAATCCGGATTTCTCAAGGCTTGATTCCATCAATCTTACTTGTGTCAAGGGGAAGACATGGTTTGCTGGTTAGTCCAGTCTCTAATGATTATATAAAGCACTCTCTTTAGTCTTTAGCTAAAAACAAAGCTTCTACTCCAGACGGATATAAAGCTAGTTTCTCTCATGATACCTAAGAGATAATAGAAAAGGATGTTTGTGTGGCTATAAAGGATCTTTTTGCATCTAGTATGATGTTGCAAGAAGCAAACTCTACTTATCTATCCTTAGTGCCCAAAAAAGAAAGCCCTTCCTCTTTCTCTAATTACAAGCTTATAGCCTGTTGCAATACTATCTATAAGTGTATCTCTAAGATCTCGACTGAGCATTTGAAGATTGTGTTATCTTCTTTAGTTGGCAAGGAACAAATGGTTTTAATAAAAAGCAAAACAATTGTGGATAACATTCTAGTAGCTCATGACTTACTGAGAGGACACTACACTGATAACAATAGCTCTACATGTGCTATTAAAGAGGATCTCGTGAAGGCATATGACAATGTTAGATAGAGTTTTCTTGAGAACATCTTGAAGAAACATGTTTTCCCTAACCAATTTACCCATTGAATCATAGCCCATGTGTCTTTTGCTATGTTTTTCATCAATATTAATGGGGAACTCACTAGTCATTTTGTGTCTTCTAAAAGGGCTATGACAAGGTGATCTCATTTCTCCTTATTTAATTGTTTTGGCCATGGAAGTTCTTTCTAATATCATGAGAGAAAGGGAGTTAAAGGATTACAAGTTCCACTAGAGATGCAAGAAAGAAAAGTTTAACCATTTGTTTTTTACAGGCAATGTTTTCATCTTTGCTAAAGGAGATTACTGAACTTTAGAGCTTACTAAAGGAGGACTAAATGAATTGCCTCTCATCTCTACACTCAAAACAAACCACCGAAAGAGCCATCTCTTTTTTAGTGGGGTAGATTCGGGCTCTAAAAGAGGCATGGTTGATCTTTTGAGATTTCAGGTAAGTTCTTTGCCTATTAAATATTTGCTTGTGTCATTGTCTTCAACAAATATTTCTCGAAATGATTGTTTGGACCAAGTCAAGAAATTCACAGAAAGAATCAACCATTGGTCTAGCAAATTTCTTTCTTATGCATGACTCTTGCAACTCATTAGGAGCATCCTCTTTTCCCTTCAAGTCTATTGGTCTATGATCTTCATTCTTCCCAAGAGTATTCTTTCCCTTATTGAGTGTAAAATGAAAAGATTCTTTTGAAAAAATGATGGTTCAAAGGCTAGAGTAAAAGTGAGTTAGAAGAATAAGTGTAGACCAAAAAAGGAAGGTGATTTGGGTATCATATATATATCAAATTGTAGAACAGAGTTGCTCAATTGAAGCACATATAATTGTGATGAATGGATGATGGTTCCTCACTTTGAGCTAGCTAGGTGAAGATAGAGCTCTTAAGGAGTAGAAATTTCTAGTCCGTCAAAATTTCAAATAATGCCTCTTGGGCTTGATGGAAGACCCTACAATCTAGAGAATTAGCCAAACTACTATGTAAGTGGAAAGTTGGGAATGGCAAACTTATTTCCTTTTGGTTTAATGATTGCACCTAAGGGCCTTCCCATTATTTGGACAGGCAGTTTAGTTAGGATGACTCTTAGCTACCCAAAAGATACTAAGTTGGACGCATTTATTGTAGTAAGGAGTGGGTGTGGCCTAGAGGAGATAGGTGGAGAGATCTTATTAACTCCCTTGGCTAGCTTAAACCTGATGAAGATGAGTGACACACTGGTTTGGAAGGTTTCTGGGCCATATCTTTTGTCAATTGAGCTGCTTATTCTCTGGCCAAGCCATCAGCTCTAAGGGCAGGTTGGTTTTCCCTAGTATGACACAAGGATCTATCTTATGAATGATCGTGCACCAAAAATTACCAACTTTAGACAAGCTTGTTGCATGGGGCATTGCGAACAATAACAGCAGTTATCTCCATCATAATAGTGAAGAATCTCACTTCCACTTTTTTTTGGCTATGATTACGCAAAAGAATTGTGCAGAAGAATTGAGAATGTTACTAATTGGACCCAAGCTCAACCATCTTAACTGAACTCTGTGAAGTCTTTTCTGGAGCCTGCAAATTTGAGAAGGCTTTCTACAATGCAAAGGAAGGGTTTTGCTACTAGCTGTTGCTACCTTTGGAAGGAAAGAAACAGACGGAGAGTGGAGAACATAGAAACCCCTGTACACATTCCTTTTAAGTCAGTTTTCTATTGTTTATGTATTAGTTGAGCACCTTAGTGTTTATATGTATAATTTGATTTGAATAAAATTTCTCACCTGAACCCCAAAAAACAAAAAGTCAGGAGTCATGTCTAAGGGCTTGCAGAAGTACTATATTACCAAAAACAATAAAAAAGCCAAAAAGTACTGAATTGTTGTATTTTTGACAACCTTTTGCTTATGAGATCAAGGTTCTCTCACATATACTCAAAATGCTCATTACTGAAGGCTCCAAAGAAAGGAATGTAAATAAATACAAAACATGCTGATCTAGATGGAGTCACAGCCAGCTAGTATAATCCTCGAGATTCATGCCCTGTGCCAATCACCCTTCCAGTCGACATATCCCAGATAAAATCAGAGGTAAAATTTACTGAGCATCAAATCTCTAGTAAGCTTGCTGATGGAAACTAGATTCAATGGAAACTTGCACACATCCACCACCACATCCACCTCCACATCCCACTCCACTGCTATCACCTCCCCCTCTACTATGTACTGGGGATGCAGATTAAATAGTTAGAGTAGATGTATCCAACATTGGTTCAAAGGAAATAATCCTAGTAGAAGCTTGCAACATCCTTTGATAAGTGTCAAATGGTGAGGAAATAGTTGTTCCCCCTAATATTTGAGTCTTAACAGACTCAAGCTCTAGACACACAGTATGAAGAAATACAATAGTCAAAAGTTTATCAATACGATCCTGCATAACATAAATGTCAGGAGTAATTTGAAGGATTTCCCTAAAATTTGCTACAAATGCTTTAAATTGATCGATATGTGCGGTCATATCAATTTTAATCTAACGAAGCTGAAAAAAGATTCCCAATAACCACATAAGCTCAAGATATATCACTAGTGTAGAGATCACGAGCTTGAGTCCATGTCTCATAGCAAGAAAAATAACATTTAAAAATACTCATAAGTGAGGGGTCAATCACTTGCCAAAGTAAGGCCAAAAGCTTTGCATCAATCTTCTGCCAAGTGAGCTTATCAATTTCAAGAATCTCTTCAACCCACTTGGTGAAATGATCTAATTGACCTGTCCCATGGACCAGACTTTAACTGTTGCAGTCCATGGAGCATAATTTTTTTCATTTAACTTGTCGGTAGTGATCAACATGGACCCCAAAAGAGCCCTTGATCATATGTTAATCACTAACAATGGCCCTTTAGATTTCAGACTCAAACTTATAATGTAATGAGGTAAGTTGAGCATAGCAACTCTTATCTCCTTTTTTCCTCTAAAAAGAATGAGGGGGAAGGAGTTCTACTGTCCATCGCTTCCAACCTAGAAGGTGTCCATTTCCATGCAAAATTTTGTGAAGAAGCATGGGAGTATCAACACCTTGTACCATTTATGAGTGATGTTGAAACAGTTGGTTCATATGCTAATATACACTGTAGGGCAACAAATAAATTCAGATTACTTTCTGAATGTATTCACACTAAATGGAACAAGTCAATTCAGGTTCATCAAAAGAGAGTTTGGATTCATTAATGATAATATATGTATTCCATGATGTGGTTACAACTCCAAAAAGAAGATGAACATAATGATATAAATTTCTGCTTTTTTGCATACAGAGTCCACAGTGTATCTAAAGATAAACAGCAAGAGAATAGGAAGGCTATGATTAAGGAATTTTCTCACCTCAACACTCTTCTTCCCAAACCATGTTCCTATGAGGATTTCCTCTTTATCATCTCCTGGATATGAGTACTGGAAAATGAAGCAATCACCACTATAGAACTTTGACTGGTCAGAAGATGGGAGAAGAACCTTGTCCCTTCCATTCACGCGCCAAACCTGTGAAATGAGCCCGAATTGTTCAGAAGAAATTCTAAAATACACCAGACAAAAGGAAAGGCATACATAGTAGCACAAAAAGAAAAGGGAGAAGCACATCATCCAGTAGCCTTGTAACACATGCTTGGGATCCCAAGAATGTATAGCCAAAAATATAAGTCAAGTGTTGTAAGTCCCACATGGATTGTCTAGAAAAAGTAATAGTGGTCTATGAGGCCAAAATATTATATCGACATAGTTCTGTTTTATGTGCATAAAAGATCCATTGTTCACCCGTTGACATGGTAATTAAGAAATCTAGGCGGGGGCATAAACGACTGGTATTTAGGATAAATCAGTTCCCTATATTCTTTTAATATTATTACCCATTCTTCTCATATTTATCTGAAGCTATGATTTGCTCTTTCAGATTTTCTCTAATATATCTTCCAGTATCATATATTTTTTCAATATACAGGGAACACAGTCTTATAAGATGCATCTGAACCTATATGTATGAAATCCTTTTATTGACAGTTTGAGCAAAACTTGGAATTCTAACCACCTTTCCAGAATCCAAGGTAGCATTCGGCTCATTTAATGCTGGAAAATTCTCTAGCTTCAGGCATTAAGAAGGTTTCATTCTTGAGAGATGTTTGCAAGAGAAACTCAAGGTTAATAACCTAGATTATGCGCATCACCTGCAAGTTTCCTGTGCAGTCAATATATGGCTGAAATTCTTCTTTGACCGGAGAAGCTTTCATGAGGCCTTTTACATTCACCCCTTGGCGTTTCAATAGAGCTACACAGAAAATTGATAAACAATATAAAGAGAGTTGTTGCAGTAATGGTAGCGGTAAAAGTATTGAAAGCAATGGTAATGGAAGAAATAGCAAAAAGTTACATTCAAGATCATGATAATGACAAATATATTGCAAAAATATCTCAACAATAAAATAAAATTTTTCTAACCTGCAACTTTGCCCCTTCCATCCTCCGACACAGTTACTTCAGCTTGAGGCCATGAATCAAATTTTGACCGGAAAACCACTGTTTCAAATCCCTCGATCACACGAATTATATGAGATTGCGGCCGGTCAAGAGTCTGTACTAGTTCCTGCTAGATTGGAATAACCAGATCAAATAGCATATCAAGAGGGATGACATTAACCAAATTTCAATCTAAAAAACATGAAAAATTACTTCTGCTGCAGCACTAGAATTCTTCCTCTCATCAAGAGACGTGTTTCTACCCATCCATACAAATACTTCCACACCACAATCCAGAAGATAGCACTTATTTGTGTCCAGCAAGTTTCTAGTCAGAGGCTCAACACCAACATGTTCAGGCTTTCCTTTCACAACACTAAAAGCAAAAGAAGCTACATCAGAAAATTAAGTACCATTAAAACCATATTTGATTGAAACGGAGAGGACATTGCAACAGTATTATTCATTCTGTTTGTTGTAGACATGCTCATGAAAAAATCTACATGCACATATGTTGTACTTTGAGAAAAAATTTATAGATTGTTTCTTTACCCAAGTGCTAACCAATATATGTAAGACCACATCATATCCGAGAGGTTTAAGCATTTAGATTAGATGAATTTTATATTTTATTGGTTAAAGTATGTTAATTTGGTGTGGTTTTACATTTATTGGTTAATACCAGGAATGTAACAATGAAGATCAGTAAGAAAGACAATTACCAGAATAGATTGGTTTGATCAACATCAACAGTCTTCTCATCTTCCCCAACCATTTTTCTTGGCAGAGGAGCAAAGCCTCCAAAAAATCCCCAAAACTCTCCGGTCTCTGGATCAGCCATTAATTTTCCATCCTCTGCATAGGAGAGACAGAATCAGTTTCCAGAAAAAGGCAAGTACATAGATGTAAGTCACATTTTCTCATATAATAATTTGCTAACCAATGGCAGCAACTTCACATTTTCCATCATGGTAAGTATCCTTGATATATTGGACAACTTCCAGAGCTTTTGCTCTCTCCTGAATTGAAGAATTTGAACCATTAAACTGAAAAATTTTGGACTTGGTATCCAAAATAAAAATGTCGTCATGGTTGAGTGAAGATCGAGCAAATGAAACCTGTATTGAACCACATAATCAATCAAAAAGTATATTCATTTAGCTGAACTAGTAAGGGAATCCTCATCAAAGGAATTCTTTTAGCTCATCAGTGTGCTTACCTCCTTCACATGGACTACATGTTTACCTCTGCAGACAAACATGCGTGTCTTATGCTCTTCTGCCTCAGCATGCTTGAATCCAGAGGCAACCCCACCTTGCTGTGGGATTATACATGGCTTAAAATAAGATAAGAACTTCTCCGTTTCATGGCCCTGCACTTCACGATATTGAACAGCACGTCCTCCCAGGGCTGCATCCAGTTCAACTGTCTTGATTGCAGCAGTACCAGCCTCGTCCTATTTTGTCAAAGCTTAAATCAGGGATTACTAGGACGATCTTATGATGTTAGTGCATTTTTCAGAATTCAAGGAACCTACCTGACTTGTATCCTTACCGAGCCAATAGTGGATATCATGACGGAGTGCACCCGTCTTTAATGCAGTTGTCTGCATTTAAAAGGTAAGAATATTTACAACCAGAGATAAATGCTTGAATCTTCATCAGTAAACTGCACTACGAATATATGGTAATTGCATCAATATAACTTCATTAATAATATCATAATAAAACTGAAGAATTCAATAGTGGTTGATGTCCTGGGTAATCAATAATTACAAGTGCTGTGGATGGAGATTCCAATTTAGTTGTTCTTATTGTCATCTTCTTAATTTGTCATTTTTGTTAACTATTATAGCAATGGAACACTGCTACAAGATATCTTGAAGGGTATGAGGACTGTTGGATTGTACAGCTCATTGTGTTCTCTATGACTGTGCATGTCGATTCACTGTATGTGAGTAAAGCATAAACCACTGACAATAGAATCAGATGGAATCTGAACCTCACCTTCAAAACCACATAGGAATCCCCTGTGAAAAATTTCCCATAAGAGGACTTCGAGACGGGAACAGGATGAAAGTTCTCAATGCGCCATATCTCAATACCACTAGAACTTGTCAAGGACAATAAAGTACAACACACAGAGATTTAATGAAATCCCTGTCACATACCTCTAGAAAAAAGCAGCAAATATTAGACATTACCTTTATCCAAGGAAAATGAAAAATACTAGAGGTTGCATGCCATGATTGATTAGCCATTTGCATTCAGTCTATAAGAGCCATCAGATGTTCCCCCACAAACCTCTGGGGAAATTAAGTGGTTAATTATCTGAACAGAAAGCTACATAAGTTAACTGAAGGATACGCCTTTTGTCCAGCTCCCTGGAAAGCGGGATCCAAATCCCTCATTGAAACAGCCATGCTGTTTTCACAGCTTTGAACACTTTGGTCTCCACAAGTTTTGGGCGATGACGAACAGAAATTAAGCTGCAAAGGTAACAGAAATCTATGAACAAAGTGATATTTCAAGCAGCATAACGTTCAGTGGGAGGGACAAGTCAATATATTGCTTGCAGAACTTCTTCATATACATTAAGCACATCGGAAGTTTTTCTGCTGCTCTGCTAATGTCGCCAAACTTGCAATGGTAACCAAGGAACTAACATATTATCAGCATCAAAGGTGCTGTTTTGGAGAACGGCCTCATTGTATATTGCATGCCATATGTCTACACAAATGGTGGCAATGTATAGCTTCTAGAAAAACTATTATCCATGTTTTACACACACTAGCAAGTATTTAAATTTTGTCGGTACTTGCCCCTCACATGCACCTACACATGCCATATAACATCTAATTAATCTTTTTTTGTCCTTCTGGGCATATCAAGCTAATAAAAAATTAATTTAGTGAGTACCTCCTAAATGTATTCTTTCATTTGCCAATACATTTTACATAAATGTATCTAACACAAATATTATTTATTTCCTTTTTTTTGGAAGAGAGAAAGTAAAAAAAAATAATAATAATAATCTCACAGAAGCAAAAGGTTGTGCACAGGAACCTCACGATTAATCAAGCAAGATAATAATAGCAAAGGCTATGATTTGAGGGATTCTTTTGAACATGTACAAAAAATGCTACAAGGGTTTCACATGATTTAGGACTTTTGATAGTCCTTTGCCAGCTGCTTTGCCCATTCATTCATTTTTCGCTATATATTTTGAGTAACCCAACCTAGATTCGGTATTGCATATCTGCTCTGCATCCTAGATTGTGTCATTCATTTTCTATTGCCAATGGGAAAAGGGCATAATTTATGTTCTATAACATAAATGCACTTCCCGCCATTCATTATCTATTGCCAATGGGAAAAGGGCATAATTTACGTTCTACAACACAAACAAACTTCCTGCATCCCCAATTTAACAAGTTAATGAGATACTGAAAATGGTCTACACATGTGGGTGCTACAGCTCTAAGCACCCTGCAGCTGAAGCATCTCTGCATTAATTTTCTCAATTGCTTCCCATGTAGCGGAATTGTTAATTTTCACAAATGAAAAAACAACTTTGCACATTAAAACAAGTAAGAGTACAAAATGTTGTGAAAAACTAGGACAGCAGAGAAGACATACAAGAGGGCCAAAAAAGGGCAACACATAAAATGTGAGGTCAAATCACACAACAAACTGTAATTCATCTAATGACTGGACAAGTTAGAATAATCAAGCAAGAGAAGAAACTACAAGTAAACAGCTTTTAAAGAAGATCTTTTACGAAAATTGTATACACAATTGATCCCCCAAGTTGCAAAATAACTAACAATGCCCACATTGCAGCAAAACATCAATATTCCATGCAAAAAGAACAAAACTTGAATATCACAAATAATAATAGAAACCAATAATGAAGCACATATCAACATTCACATTTCAAATGCAGTGTTCACTTGAGAAAACTAGATTAAGTACATTCTCATATCCGATCTCACATAATCAACCCAACATTAAAAATTTACAATCTTAAAGAATACCCAGAAACTAAAATCTACTGAATGAACAAAATTTACATTAAGAAAAAAAAAAAAAACTTTTTTATGGTTTTGCTCAGATCATCAACATCAAACTTTAGTTCAAACATACACAAAGCTATAAAGCACAAAACTTTACTCAAAAACTACCCAAACAACTCAAATTAAGCATCCATGTAAAAATTTGAATAAAAAACAATACAGTACCTGGTGATGAACTTGAACTTATAACCTGAAAAGAATCAAATTGAACTAAAAGGTTTTCATATAGATCCAATCTAATGAAGAAAACCCAAAAAAAGTATGAATTTGATAAAATGGGTAAAGAAAAAAGAGACCAAAAAGCTGAAAAGAGAAGAAAAAGTTGACATGAAATGAAAACAGAGCACCGGTGTGGGGCTGGTCTAACCAAAAAAATGAAAAGGAGTTCAAGTTTTTTTGTATTTTTTTAAGAGAGAGAGAAAGAGAATGGAGGGAATGATGAAATGCCAGGCGTGCTTATCACTAACGGGCAACAAAAGCGAGACACAACACACACACACACATATAATTAATTATCATAATAATTATAAAAGTTTCCAAGCTCATATGAACTGTAAATTACTGATTCATTTAGCAAAGGTGCATTTTTGTCAACTAGGGCATATTGTCATAACAGCAACAGTAAAGGCATCTTGGTACTGTATTCATTATTTTCTTTTGTATATGGAATGTTAATATAGATTTGGATCTTTCAATTCTCTCCTAAAATTTGCCCTATTAGTTTCTTCACATTAACAATGATGCATTTTCTTTAAAAAAAATTGTGTGCTATCTAATTACGATTTTAAAAGGAAAATTTGAAATAGGTCTAACTAACTAATATTTATATTATTAAATTATAATGATATTAATGCATTATTTGTAACATTATTCAATGTGCATTGAATTAGGAAATGGTTTTGTCTAAGCAACCTCCATTAAAGCTGCAAAACTACCTTTTTTTTTTCATTTTGACAATATAGTGACTGTCTTTTCAATTTGAAAATATAGTCAAAACATTTAACCGCATGAAATGTGGAATTTAGCCAAATGAGTCAAGTTTGGTGAGTGTCAATTCATTTCGAATGAAGAAATGAATTAAGAAGGAAAATACAAAAAGAATTAGAAAGAAAATAAAATAAAAATAAATAATTATTATATTTTCTTATTTATATAGAAGGAAAGAAGAAAAAATGTATATGAGCATAACACTTAATATTAAAATATACTAAAAAATAATGATAAAAAAGTGAGGATATAATTAGAATTGTAACAATTTTCTATCGTAAGTCATTATAATTTGAAGAGGAAAAAAAAAACGTCATAAGGAAAACTTTATCTTGTGGATATATCCCCTTGCATTTTCCATACTTCTCCGAATAAGAGAAAATTTCTCTCAGTTTGCATTTTCTCCCATTTTTCTTTCCTTCTCCTCCCTATTCTTCCCTTTATCCAAGAAATGATGTGAATCTGTAATAAATTGAAAAATATGCTCCCGTTGGAAATCTTATAAGGGAAATTGAATTTTTTTTAATAGTTAATGTTTTATTGGTTCTTTACCTTTTGCCAACTTTAGAGTAAGGAGATTTAAACCTAATATATCTTAATAGAAGATCAGTAACGATGCTATTAAACTATAACAATTTTAACTTATTAGTTCTCTACTTAAGTTTTAACCTTTTATTTTTCCACATTTGAGTAGTTAATATTTGCAAATGAGGACTTTTTTATTACCATAAACTTTTCTGTTAGTGACAATAGTCTATGTAATTATATCATATAAATAATAAAATATAATATGCAACAAATAAATAAAATTATAAAAAATAAAATAAAATAAAAGTTGTAAGAATTAAAAAATGAAAAAAACAAAAAGAGATTCAACCACTTACATAGAGTCGCCCAAGTTATAAGTGACTAAAACCTCCTCACTTTTGCAATGTACGTCACGACTCACAATGTAAAATGGATAGTTCAACTACCACTAATGATGAGTGGTCATCTATCATCAATGGTGATTCCAATGACCTATGTATTTTTGGGGTTCCTATGATCTTCCCCCTAATTGGCTATTGACTATCCCTTGTCTTGTAGTAACTTAATCATTTTTTTTAAATCCTTTTTTTATTTTATTTTATTTTACTTGTAATACCTTGAAACCTAAGATGTCACAACCTACTATATGTCCTCAAAATCTACTAATACATCATACATCCTAATTTTATCCTACTCTACAATTCTCTCAAAAAATTTCATCATAAATGCTAATAACAAAATAAATCTCCATATAAAATCTAAAGGTATATAAAATTCTTATCCACAATTGATTGCAAGGATTCAATCTACTGCCCTACTTTATTTCATATATAAGAAAGCATACATAGTCTTATTTAAAACTAATGACTAAAGTAAAACAATGAAAATTTAAAACTCTCCTTTAACCAAACTAAAACCATAATAGCATCTTTATGTAAACTAACCAAAAGGAGTCGTAGATGACTCCTAAAACAATCAACCGACTGTAAGGAAAATAAAAAACAAAATCAACTCTCTAGCCACAAACATAAAATTAATAACTAAATAGCTCCATATCCATTATCACAATGGTAATCATAATACATAAAAGAGTCCTCATAGGTGTAGTTGTGATCCTCATAATAGAACCCTCCATAATCTTCTTAATCTGTACCTAAAACTAAAAGCATAAAGTCCCCAATGGCAAAGGGTAAGTAAAGGTCAGTACAAGATACACACACATGTACAAAAACAAGCAAAAACCACATCTACACATGTTTCTTGTAAACTAATGCATCAACAACAAATTTTAATCTTTGTTTTAATCCAGCAACCATCATAGTTCCATTGAACTTGGAGTAACTCATAACTCCAAACAAGAAATGTATATAATACTATATAAATATCGATGTCGTGTCTTCCCCAATACTCTAGAAACCAAGTATTAGTCCCATATAAGATATCAAAAAGGGGGTGAATTGATATTTTTAGAAAATTTTTGAAACTTTTTTTATGTGAATGAAAATTATCTCTCTTAATAACTTAACTTAGTGAATAGTGGTAATTTAATAATTCAACACACTAATAATACAAATAAATAACTAAAAGTAAAAGAGATAAAGAGGAGAATATCAAGCTCAAGATCTATAAAGTTTTGGCCTTATGCTTACTACTCTTCTCCAGCTCCACTATTGGAGACCTGGTTTTCTTTACTAGTACCATTCCACTTAATCGACTATATTAAAACAAATCAAGAGAAATTTATAAATATTTGCCAAACTTAGCCTTCACAACTTTCTGCTTTACCTATTTAGCCTCCTAACAATCCAAGTGAATTACATATTTACAAAGTACAATCAAACTTCTCTCAAACAATAGATAATTTTTACAAATAAAAAATGGGAACAACAATATAAATCTTAAATAGTTTAGCATGAAAACAGAATTAAAGATTAGTACAAATGTAGCTTCAATTCAACTCTCTAAATAAGTCTTTGAGAAGTGTTCTGTGTTTTTTCAAATAGCAAATAGTAATCACAATCAGAATGTAATGTATATAATTTTTCCTTTTTAGAATCGTAGGTTTTATTTTGAATCATTTCTTCTTTTATATTAGAGTCTAGAATGTTAATGATTATCTCCACCGCAAGTTTATCTAATTTTAACATTTAAAAAAAATGATTCATAGATATTTGGAGAAAAGTTTGGAGTTTAAATTTTAATCTGATCTTATATCGGTCAAATCTCCTTTATGGATATACTTGGACCATCAACTTTAGATAACCTTGAATTTAGAATTTGATATCACATTAAATTTGAAATCATCATTATCCTTATCCAATCTTAAATATTTTCATGTGATTTAATTATTTTCAAAAATTAAATCTCTTAAAGATAACCCCGGTGGATCTTAATTCAAACTTAAGTGAAACAAGATTAAGTGTATTTACTTAATATACCTAATCTAGTGAAACTAAGATTTATTCACTTTGAATCTGATGTCGTGTTATTTTTCAAAATTACTCTTCTAGACTAACTATCCGAATGACCCTTTGAAGGTATTTCAGTTTACTTAACTTCAAAGTCTCTAAATAATTTTTTAAAGTACTGTATCGACTCGTCTTATATAAGTTTTTGAAACATTCTCTAAATACTTTTTAAACTTGTTTCTTTTTCAATTGATTAAGACCTTCTAACAAGTCTCTAAATGAAACTTAACTCACAATTTAAACATTTTAAAGAACTATCTGAATACATGTACACTCGTTAATACATTAGCATTGCTCTCTTTTTCTTATCATCAAAATTCGTTAGAGATATCTAGTATTCTTGCCCTTTTCAATGATAACAAAATACTTGTAATTCTAAAAACATACAACAATTCGATATCTATTATTTAAACAACAAGAAAGAAACATTACTGAAAACAATTATATGCAAACTTGCTATGATGACATGTTTATCATGTTTGCTAGTATGATTCCTACAAAATTATTTTTTGCCTTTCTCCCTCTTTTTGTTATCATTAAAGGCTATTTAATAACTCCTTTTTAGTACTTATAATCAGACAACATATACAAAAACTAAAATGGACTTCCATTAATAATGGAGAAAGAACATAACATAGTCCATATATGGACTTGACATAAAAAAAGAAAACAAAAGATTGAATCATGACAAGAGTTTAATTAAAATGAAAGAAAACTTAACAACAGAACATAAAAGACAAAACACTTGAATAAGAAAAAAATTATTTATGTGCTCTCTTAGTTTTCTTCTTAGCATAAAGTTTCATTGTGCTAAAGTAAGTAACAACTATCTTGCTAGGAGAAGGCTTCACTTCAGGTGGCTGCTACACACTTAAAGTTGGTTTAATGTCTTTCACAAAAGTTAGAGTAGATTAAGCTTGACCCAATGCACTACCATCCTTGTTGGATCCAATAAAGAGTTTCTGTGTTTCCTTCAAGAGTATTTTATCCTTCAAGATTAAGAATAGGAGTTACAGTTGGAGGTGCTAGAGTTATAGTAAGAGAATCCTTAGTTTCTGAAGATTGAAGAGAGATAATTGGAGTTTTGTCAATTTCTTGAATAGGTAGCTAATCAGTTAGATCATCTTACTGTAGAGTAATCATAAGAGAATTTTGTTTAGGTGCTAGGATTTGAGGATTCGGTTCAAGAGCAGGAGGTTTAGATAGTGGATCAATAGGTTAAGTCTCTACACTAACCTTAGACTCAAACATTGTTTCTTTAACCTAGATTTCGAATAAGTCCTTCATGCTTAAAATTTGATCCTTCATAACCTTTCGAAGTACTTCCTCAATTCCCACAGAAATTTTCTCAACAAATACATAACTTTCATCTTGTTTAGATTGGAGGAATTTATAATTCTGTACTCTCTGAATCACTATTTGAAAGTGATCTAGCTACTTCTCTGAATTTAATCCTACTGACCCTTTTTATCACTATCCCGTTCTTCTTTTAACCTTCAACAACAAGTTCCTTACCTCTTTCCTTTTCTTCTCACCATCCTTCTTTCAACAATGGTTACCCTCTTCTTAATGTTGGAAAAGTGAACATAAACTCCTCCATTGTAAGAGTGCCAAAGTTTGTTAGTCATATAGATACTCATTTGCTTAAAAATTTTCTATCTTAGCCTAATAGGATAGTAAGGACAGGTTGATTCTCTTGGAATTTTTAGCTTCTTAAAATTAAACAGAGCCATCAATAAACTTCCATATGGCTTAACATCTAAATGTCACCATATATGCCTTCATATTTACTATGTCTACTTTCCTTTTGCCCAACATAGCCATCACCGCTAGTGCATCTTCCCTAGTCATAGAGGTTAAACTACCCTTTCTAGGTAACACAAAGGTGTTAACAAACTTATGTAGAATCTTAAGCAACAGTTCAAATTTAATCTTGAATATGTCTCTACCAACACTTAACTCTATCTTATCATTTATTTCAATAAAGACATTTTCTTCAGTCAACTACAATAAATTTTCATCTTCTTGAAATTCTACCAAAGCACTTCAAGATGTCCTTTTTTGAAATTTCAATTTTCTGAATCAACATTATAGATTTCCACACATCTTAATGCTTAATGTCTAACTTTCAATAAAATTTGTCTACTAGCTCGTCATACACGACACCTCTCATGTTTACTAAATTACTTAACCCTAAAGCATCTAGATATTCCTTCTAATAAAATTTGTTTTTCTCAAAGAACTCTAAATCTAAGAAAAAGGATTCTTTGATAGATACACTCTTACCTTTCATAATATACCCTTCTTCAGTATATCTCTTTATTTGGAGGGTAGTTTTTTTTTTTTTTTTAAATCACAACTTTCTAAGGTTTCTGCATAGGTTGAGGAGCAACTTTCAAAGTCTTTTTCATAGGCTATGAAGACCTAGTCTTGTGAATTGTTTTCTTCGATTCAAGTTTAGGAGGTTGTTCAAGGGGATCTAACTCGGTCTCAAACTTTTTTTTAGATGGTTTTTCTAAAGAACTTGAGTCTTTGGATTTTTTAACTTCTTCAGATGAAGAAGATAAACCGAACTTCTACTTGTCTTGAGAAGTCTTCTAAGCGACTTCTTGGACTTGTTTAAAATGGGGTTCAAAACCATTCTTTTGGGTCACTTTTGGAACTTGTTCACCTAAAGGCTTATCTCAAAGTTCTAGGGTTTGGGTCGTTTTAGATGATTCTTGTTGAGGTTTAGTAGGTTAATTAGGTTGTGGTTCTAGTAGGTTGGTGATGTTGGTCTCTTATTCAACAAGATCAACTAGGTTATCTAAATTGCTTTGGATCATGGTTTTAGGTCTTTAAGCAACAATGCATAAAGATTTTCTTAGCAACATGTTTTTGAGAGAGAAATAATAGTAGGGAGATGAAAAGTTTGAATGAATGAGAGGAAGAAGAGATAAGAGTAATCTTATACTTAGAAAAGAAATAACCGTAAGATCTTGTGGTCCTCATCCTATATGCATGGACTCATTAAATGGACCTACTTTCAAGATATTTTAGGACCTACTAAGGAATTTTTTAAGACCCACTAGTTGCACTTTTCTTGTGCACTACACACATTTAGATGAAAAACAATTGCACACACGTTTAAACTTTCAAGCTTAGAAAAAAAAATATGCTCTATTTGCACTTGTCCAAATTTTGAACTTAAAGGGAAATAATTAAATATTCTCTATGCTAACAAAAAGAGTTATACATACCAATTTCATTACAAATAAATTCAAATCTTAATTTATCTAATGGTTTTATAAATATATTTGCAAATTGATATTTAGTTGATACAAATTCAACACTCACATCATCATTTGCAACATGGTTATGAATAAAATGATGCCTTATTTCTATGTGTTTTTACCTTGAGTGATGAATTGAATTTTCTGTTAAATTAATAGCACTGGTATTGTCACAATTTCAATTGCTATTTTAACCAAAGAATTTGTGCATAGTAATTCCCAATTAAAACATATTCAACTTTTGTAATTGAAAGGGCAATGGAGTTTTATTTCTAGGACAACTAAGAAACTAGCTTATCCCTTAAGAAAAAGAAAATACCTAAAGTACCCTTGCTATCCACTTTGTAACCTACATAATCAGTATTTAAATATCCCATGAGATCAAAACTTTGACTCTTAAGATACTAATTTCCTAATTTTGTAGTGCTTTTTATATGTTTAAAGATCTTTTTAACTACAGTTTAGTGTGTTTCCATTGATGAACTTTGAAATCTAACACAAATACAAGTACTAAACAAAATATCAAGATGTGAAGCTGTTAAGTATAGTAAAGATCTAATTATGCTTTGATATAATTTTTCATTTACCTTTTTATCATAGCCTATGATATCAAGCTTTGTTGGGGTATTCATAGGACTTAAAAAATCCTTAGTATTTTCAAAACCAAATTTTTTTAATATTTGTTTGGTGTACTTCTCTTAGTGAATAAAAATTCCATTCTTATATTGTTTGATTTGTAATCTCAAGAAAAAGTTTAATTCTCCCATGAATGATTGATACGTCTCCGATGTCGTATACATAAGCGTCGTACCACAACAAACATGAATAAGAAAATAAAAAGAGGATTTTAGCAAATCTATGAGCTATTTATAGAGGTATGTAAGTGGACTTTGGCCTGTAGGCTGGTCCATTTAACCTTATTTTAAAACAAGTTTGGGCCAAGATTTTTTTGTTCATTTAAAATTAGAAAAAATGAGCTCGACCCGTTTAATTCGTGAGCTAAAGCGAGCCGGTTTAGGCCGGCCCGTTTAATACATTTATACCTTTAGCCTGCAAGCCGACTCATTTAACCTACTTTTTAAAAAAATTAAGGTAAAGGTTTTTTAGCTCATTTAAAAGCGAGCCAAATGAGTTTATCTCATTTAACTCGCGGGCTAAAGTGAATCAAGTTGAGTTGGCCTGTTTAACTTGTTTTCACACCTCTAGCTATCTGGTTGGATATGACGCACTAACAAGATCCTATACAACTTACAACTCGCTAGATGTAACTCACCAGTTTGAGATATATGGTTACTGATCACAATATTTGTTAAAGGGATTAATAACAATAGATAAAGAAGAGTTTTCCATGAGAAAAGACTCAAGAGTTTATCATTACTATGCCAAAATCTATCTAAAACCCTATACAATTGTCTTATTTATACTTAATGATAAACTTATAAATAAAATAACTAAAAAGATGCTCTACTAGTATTCCTGTAAATATAAAATAAACATGAGAATAATTTAAAAATAACATAAGAAATAAGAAGTCCAAATAACATAAGTAAAAATAAATAATCAATGAGCTACTTGGGTAAAGAGGAGATGAGTTGGGTTGATGAGCCGCTAGAGACCTTGAAGAGTAGACTAGACCTACAAAGTAGAGTAGACCAGAGCTACAAAGTAGAGTAGACCAGAGCAGACTTGGGAAAGTAGAGCATATTAGCCAAGTAGATCAAAACGAGTAGAGTAGAGTAGGCGAACAGGGTATTGCAAACTTAGTAGAGTATAGCAAATTTTCCATATTAGTAAAGCTCATAAATTGGTTTTTCTATGCATAAGGAGCTCACCAACAAGTCTCCAGTATAGCTCGAAACTTGAAATTTGGTTAGGTTAGTGCTTCGAACCTATTAGTGACATCTCAAATTTAACTTGCATCAAGCTTAAAAACTCTTGGCAATATTTTTCATTAGTTGCATAAAAAATAATGTCATTAACATAAATTTGTACAACTAACATATCTTTTCTATGATGTTTCATGAATAGTGTAGTATCAACTTTTCCCCTTTGAAAGTCATTCTTAATTAAAAATTGACTTAATCTCTTGTACTAAGCACAAGGAGCCTATTTAAGGCTATACAATGCTTTTTTCAATTTATACACATGATCTAGTTTGAAGGGATTTTCAAATCCAAGAGATTACTCAACATATACTTTTTCTTTTATAAAACTATTCAGAAAAGCACTTTTTACATCCATTTAATACAATTTGAAATTTTTTAGACAAGAAAATGCAAGAAGTTATCTTATAGCTTCTAGCTTAGCCACAAGAGCATAAGTTTCATCAGTCTATTTCTTTTTCCTGAGAATCTCCTTTAACAACTAAACAAGCTTATTTCTTACTATTTTTCCATGTTTATCCAATTTATTCTTGAAAACCCATTTTGTACTTATAATTGACTTATCTTTAGGTCTAGGAACTAGATTCCATACTTGATTTCTCTGAAATTGATTAAGTTCCTCTTGCATAGGTAAGATCCAATTATTATCATTTAAAGTTTCATCAATTGAATAAGGTTTAATTTTAGAAATTAAAGCAAAATAGTTTTCAAAATTTTGTAAGCTCGATCTTATTCTTATTTCAGATTTAACATTACCAATTATAAGTTCAGGAAGATGATTAGATTTAAATCGAAGTGTTGATAGTGGTGTATGAAAATGTTCAAAACCTTCAACCTACCATTTGGACGAGTTTAAAAAAACTTGGTATTAATCTAAACAACCTTCTAATGCTAGTTCTATTTTGGACACATTAGGCATTTTTTAAACTTCTAATCTTCTTTCTGATGGAAGTTTTGACTTACATTTTGAATCAAGTCATTAAGAATTCTTTTTATTTGAAGTAATTGAAAGTTCGTCATCTGATTCTTTATTGCCTGTTTCTTTAACAAACTTGACATTTATTAATTCATCTACCACTTTTGTCACTTTATTGTATACTTGATATGCTTTCTAGTTCAAAGAATAGCCTAAAAAGATTACTTTGTCAACTTTCTTTTCAAATTTTCCAGATACTTTTCCTATTTTCTTTCTAAATCACTTACAACCAAATGTGTGAAAGTATGAAATATTAGGTTTTCTTCCTTCATAAATCTCATAAGTAATTTTGTTTATCAAGGCTTATCATATACTCGATTTATAATATAACAAACTGTTGATGCAACTTCAGCCTAAAAATAATCTGCTATACTGCTTTCATTAAGTAGAGTTCTCATCATTACTTAGATAGTTCTATTTTTGCATTCAACTACTCCATTTTGATGTAGAGTATAAAGTGCTGAAAAGTTATGATTGATATCCTTTTCTTCACAAAAAGAAATACAATCAGAATTTTCAAATTCCTTTCCATAATTAGCCTATAGACTAACGTTGGAGAGGTTTTTCTCCTTTTGAACTCCTACAAAATATTTCAAAACTTTTAAAGGTATTACTTTTATGATACAAGAATAAGATCTAAGTAAATCTAGAGAAGTCATCTACTATGATAAGTCCATACTTATTTATCCTAAAACTTAGAGTGTGAGTTAAACCAAAGAAATCTAAATGTAACAATTCTAAAAGTCTTTGAGTAGAAATAATTTTCTTACTTTAATGTGATGATGAAGTCATTTTATTCTTTGGACAAGTAGCACAACGGATATTTTCATAAGCATGTAATTTTGGTAATCCTTCAATTAAGTTCTTTTTAAATAATTTCTCAAGTTGAGGAAAATTTACATGTCCTATCATTTTATTCAAATTATTGTATTATTATTCATAGAGATAAAGAAACTTTCAGATGATATTTTAGATGGTTTAATTAAATAAGCATTTTTCTTTTTGAATCCTTTAAACAACTTTAATCCATCCTTATTAAAATCAGTACATTTGTCATGTTTAAATGTTATTCTATACTCTTTGTTATATAAATGACTTATGCTTAACAAATTATGCTTCAAACCTTTAACCAACAATACATTTTCAATTGTATGATGTGTCAAACCAATTATACTTACTGTAATTATTTTACCTTTACCATTGTCATCAAATTTCACATATCCATCTTCCTTCCATTCCAAGTTTGTAAACAATGAAGCATCACTTGTCATGTATCTTAAGCATTCATTGCCAAGATACTGTGTTTCTTTTAACTTAGCTCCATGTTCCTATACACATCATAGCACAATCAAGTTTTTTTACAAACTCAACGAACTTAGGTTCATGAAAATTTAAGTTCAATTTTTGAATTGAACCTTGATTATTATTGAGCTTATATTTTTTGAAAAAACAATGTTTCTCTATGTGACTTAATTTATTACGGAGAAAATAAGTATAGACATCTTATTTTTGTCTCTTTTTATTTTTCAAAAATTTTAGAATAGGTCTTAAATTAGAAAAAATAGAAAATTAAGAAAACCTAAAAAAAAAAAGAAATTTAGGAAAAATACAAAAAAATAGAAAATTAAGAAAACCCTAAAAATAAGAAATTTAGAAAGAACTAGAAATTTAGAAAGATACAATGAAATGGAAAGATTAAGAAAAAATAATAAATTTAGAAAAAAATCACAAAAAAATATAAAGTTTAGAAAAAACTACAAAATATTTAGGGAATTTAGAAAATAATAAATTTTTAAGTAGTTTAATAGAATAAATTTTTTAATTTAAATAAATTCAAGGAAAGGACCATTGGACTTAAACTCAGATTTAAATTTAGCTCAAGTTAACCCAGTCTTTATATGCAATTTAATTATATATATGGATAAAGCATAGACTAACGGCCTAATCGAAAAATACATGAACATAGGATTGAGTATAACTTGGAGGTTAGGAGTTCGAATCTTGGCAAATGCATTAAAAGCCTTTTAATTTTTTTAGATGACACACTACCACATCTACCACGTATCAAGATTTCACCGTACCACGTATCCTGACACATGGCAGTCTCAAATTAGTTGATGCTAACATGGCATGCCATATTAATTACTACATGTCATTGTAGGACATGTGGTATACAACAACTAAACGACACAACTGATATGGCGCTATGTTAGTACCACGCCAGCCACCTTTCTCTCCCTTCCTTTCTTTCTCCCTTAATTTCTTTTATTTTCTTAGCAAAATAACAGCCCATACCCTTCACTTTAGACTCTTTTTTTTGACACTTTTTCCACACTTCAACATGCTAATTAGTGGTAGATTAACAAAATAGATATAGCTTAGTTTTAATAGTGATTGAATTCTTGTCTAGATTTTGTAAAATGCGTATTCAATTTGGCGGTTGAAAATAAAAAAAAAAGCTGAAATTTTAGAATTTTCATTTAAATTTGATTTTAGCTTTCCTTATTTTCTAAGTTGATTCAGTATATAAATAGGGGTCTTAGGTTTGTTTCATAACTCACAAGAGCATCAGATTTACTCACAAACACTCTCTCTTTCGCCTCCCTTAAAGTACACCACTGCCTTAGTTTAGCCCTCAAGCCACCAGTTTCTAAATGTAACCACCCCCACCTCTTGTTGTAGCCCGAAGCCCTTCTACCATTAAAACCCTAATTACTACCTTCTACTTCGACAACTGCTACTAATGGCCAAGTTAGACTATGGCACTTAGCCTACCCCCCCTTAACTTTAATAAAAAACTCACAAATCTTCATTTCCCCACTTGCTTTAGCCACCAAATTGGCTCGAGTCGCCTTCAGTAGCAGCTGCTGCTACTATTGAAGACATTGGAGCCCGATTTGGATCCGAAGTCTAACTTATGATCTGAACCACGAACCGTTCCTAATTGATTCGCACACTTGATTTAGTACCTGGTCTAGCTTTGTTTGTTTGCTTTCTTGTATTTTGTTTATTGGTTTTGTATTTTGTATTTTTTTTTCATTTTGAATGTAAATGTAATTAAAAAAATAGGAAAAAGAAAGAAAAGGAATAAAAGAAAAGAAAGAAAAATAAAGAAAAAAGAAAAAGACTAGTTTTTTTTTTAATTTAGTAGAAATAGATAAAATAAGAAAAAGATAATACAAAAAATAATGAAATTAAAAATAAATAAATGGGTTAGTGAATAAATAATTTGTCATATTACTTAGAAAATCTTTTTTTTTTCAAATAAATAAAATAAATCAACCCATGTTTAAAACTAAGGCACTTTAGAACATTTCAAAAAATAAAAGTTCAAATTTATGACCTTTTTTTATAAATTTCCTTAAATAAATCAAATTGGGTTAAAAACATAAATCTGACATATTTTCAAATTAAAACAAACTTAACCCACTATAATTTTACAAAAAGGAACTATGTATATCTGATTTCGAATAGTGGGTACATAGGCATTTACGAAGCAACGATAAAAAATAAAAGCCTATTTTTCCCCTTTTTTTTCATTTAGATTACTCGAGTTGTCTAATTCAATTAACCAATATTCGAGTTCTGTTTTATAGAATTGAAAGGCAATTTTTAAAGTTAAAATTAAATTTGGAAAGTTAATGGTACCTATAAGAGTTTAAAAAATCCTAACTCCTTGATTCAGATCTCTAATTTTAAAACCATTTTTGAAAATCGGTTTTTATCGTTGGATTAGTAGTTAAGTTATAACTAATTTAACTAATTGGTTATAACTTAGCTTTTTTTCTCGACTATAATAAGATGGTGACCCCAAAGTATTTTTAAGATTAAAAAAGCAGTTTTCTTTAAATCCTAGTCAAAGGTCAGTATTAAATGAGTAGGGTTTAATACTAGTTGGTTTAAAGATGACTAATTTATAAAAACTAAGAGGAAAGAACCAGGCTCGACGACAAACATAAGGTCTTTGCTCATTATACCTATTACTTACCACTTTAAGTTAGATTCTTTTTTATATACCCTTCATTTAACCTTCTATTGTACCCTCTAAAGGGGTACTTATTATTGTTTTAAGAGTATTGTCAATTGTATCTTTTGAGAAGTTTAACATTTTTGCCTTTATCTCTTTCCTTAACTGTTTCTTAATTTTCACCTTTTAATTTAACAAATACTATTTCTCTTTTTGTTTTAGATATTTTTACAGATTCAAAACCAAGTTCAGATTTTGAATTATCTGATTTTTGACTAGAGATCAAGATTAGTGACTTTTTATCACTTTCATCAAACTTTTGGAACATAGTTTTGATTGACTTAGATGAATCCTCTACACAATTTTACAAATTTTTAAATTTTTCCTTCAAAATAAGGTTTTCATTGATTAAAGCTTCACGAGCAATATGCAATGCTTTAAAATCATTTTTTAAGAAATAGTTTTCATTTGCCAATAATTGATTTGTTCGATTAAGAGCTTGTTTTTTACTTTTTAACGTCTTCACTTTTGATTCAAGCTCAAAGATCTTGTCATTTGACTAAAAAAAAGCTTTAAGCAATTTGTTGATTTTGGTAAGTATATCATCAGGTACTTCTGTGTCAAAGTGGGAATCAATCTCAAAATCTACCTCAAAGAGTACCATAAGACACATATTTGCTTCTCCACATTCTTTTAAACTCTTTGACTTAGTTTTTGATTCTTCTGAATCATTCCATATAGCCATAAGAGATTTGCATTTCTTTTTAAATTTCTCCATCTTCTTGATTAATACTGGACATTCATACTTGATATGTCCTGGTTTCTTATGTTCATAGCATATAATTTCCTTTTTAAACTTCTTCTCTTATTTTTCCTTGATTACCTTACCTGCATTATTAGACTAGGTTTTATTAGGAGAAAATCTTTTAATAAAGGTTTTCTTACATTTCTTCTTTAACCATTTGTTGAGTTTTCTAACTACAAGTGTCACATCCTTGTTCTCTTCTTTAAATGAGTCTTTTTCTTCAAAATCAACATATGTTTCTTTGGCTTTAAAAGAAAAAAAAAAGAATAATAATAATAATAAATAAGTAAAGTAAAATAAAAAATACTAATAAAAAAAGAATGTTTTCATTACTTAGAAATATTATTTTTCAAATAAATAAAGATAATTAATCATTTTCCAACACCAAGGCCCTATTTAGAATTTCCTAAAAATAAAACCTCGATTTAAGACTTTTTTTTAGAAAATTTTCTTGATAATCAAATCAAATAAAAAACGTAAACATGACATGTTTTCAAAATTAAAACAAATCCAACACACTAAAATTTTACAAAAAGAACTACGTATATCTAATCCCGAATGACAAAGATGATTTTGGTTTAAATTATGCAATTGATTGAATTTCATAAGGTAATTTTTAAAAGATGATTTCAAAAAGATTAAATATCATTTTAAGTTAATGGTACCTGTAAGTATTTAAAAACCTAACCACCAAACTTGATCTTTTAGTTCTCATAACCGTTTAATAAAATTAGTTTTATCAAAAGATCAGTAGCTAAATTATAACCAATCCACCTAATTGGTTATAATTTAACTCTTTTTTCTAACTCCGATCAAATGACGACTCTAATATGTTTCAAAAATAAAAGAACATGTTTTCTTTAAATCTTAGTCGAGGGTCAGTATTAAACGGGTAAGGTTTAATATTGATCGGTGTTAAGAAGACTTATCATTAAACCAAGAAAAAACTAAGCTCAAAAGCTTCACAACTCTACTGCGGATCATCAAGCGGGTTAGCCATTCAACTTTCTAAATTTAAAATTAATCTCTAAGAAACCGCCTTATAGATAGTAATTTATTTATTCATTTGTTATTATTTTTTGTCTATAATTATGGTAACTAACTTGCAGGGTTAGCCTTATTTAACTTTTTTTAAATTTATTGGAGAATTTGCTTTGTGAAACATAAATGTATGATAGAAACTGTCAAACTTGGATTGTATTAAGACCTTAGAATAGGGGTACCATTGTGTAGGCTCTAGGTATAATAGTGTAATCACCGCTTGGGTTTGATTAGGCTACCTTCACTTAAGCTTAATGTGAGTAATGAAAGTGTTTTGAACAAGTGAGGTCACATAAGCTTAAGTACCTTTTAGAAGCTATCCTTTATACATCCACTACATTCAGAACTAATGAATAATCTAGCAAGATGGAAATGAAAAAGAAGAAAATAAGTAATAGCTTAGAGTTTCTTTAATTTCCCTTGTAATTCACTATGTTGTAAATTTAGAGTTGATGAAAATAGGTTTTTCTTTTTGTTTTATACTTTATTGTAAAGAGCAATTCTTCAATCTTGCAACAAACATTTCCTTTGTAATTCAGCCTAAAGAAATGGCCTGCTCATCCAACTCCATCTATTTTAGAGAAAGGTTCATCAATAAGCCCATCAACCCAAGACCGCTCTAGATTAGTAGCTTTAATACTTCAATTTAAGGGAACAAGAGACCATTACCAACAAAATCAGACCTATACTATCACTTCCTAGGGTGAAAATTAAGATCAATCTAATTAAGGCCTGACCAACTTCTAGGAACCCAAGGAAGTAACTTTTCAAGTTAGGTCTTACTTGATTAGTCAAACATTTGAAGAGTATATCCAACTACTTTAGGCCCCTTCCTTAGAAGATATATACACTATAAATTTGGAAGTGGACCCAATGAATGCATTTTCAAGGTTCCTTGGGGTTAGAAAAGCTGAAGTAAACAAGGCTCTAAAAAGTTATAATCGAAACTACATCAAATTGGAGGATTTGAAAGCCTGGTTTACCACTGAGCCTAATGCCAACAATTAAGGCATCTTCTATGGCAATCCTAAAGAATGGAGGTAGAATAGAATAAAGGCCTTTATTTTAGCTGCATTTGGGACTCTCTTATTCCATAACAGAAAGTTCTTCATTCATTTTAGGGTCCTTAAATTAGTGAGCCAGTTTCTCGAAGGCAAATCATACGTCTCAACCCTCTTTACAAAACAAATTAGAAGCCTCCATATTTTAAAAGAGAAAAATAATGGTGCACTGAAGACCAACATGGAATTACTAACAGTTTAGTTTGTGAGCTACATGAATGTTTTAGGCTTGATCTGATTTGAGGAGAATTTGCCTACAATATTGATTTGATTGATTCTTTTGTCGATAAGCTTCATCTCTTAGAAGAGAAGTCTACTTACTACTGGGTGGAAATGCTACAAAATTTCTAAGTTTCCAATATCTTATGGACAACAACATGGATCAACTTTAAGAAGGAAATCTTAGTCTATAAAAACTATCAAGTAATCCCCCTAATTAGGATGAAATGGTATACAAACTATTACCTTAACCATATGATTAGACAGTTCGAGGGAATTCAACATATAGTCTACAAGCATCCCCCCCCGCCTACAACCAAAAATCACGACCTTAGATTATGAGGAACTTTAGGTTCCAATACCACAAAAGATGTCTAAACTCTAGACGATCAAGCAACTATAGGAAACAAAGACTATCAGCCCTAACATCGATTTAGGAGAATAGTTAGGACAAATGGACAAGCATAGGGTCATTAAAGAATATTTGTACAATCAACTCCATAAGATAGGAGAGATCCAATATCGAGCACTAGAGGTCATACAACCCCTACCAACTAAACCAGACTTTGAACTCAAGACCTACATGGACTAAGTTCAAGTCTATGTAAAAGTTATCTATGAAGAGCACGACATGTGGGAAGATCTATTTCAGGAATCCAGACATCATTCTTGGGCCTTAGAATATCAATTAAGGATGACTCAAAAAAGGCTCAAAGAATTTGAAGAAGTAGATGAGCCTAGCCTAAGAAAGAGGAAGGAAGCACTGGCAAGATTTAGTAAGCAGAAGAAGGAAGCACCGGCCAAGTGCTAGAAGAATGTCTATAAATATGAGTACCTTTTTTGTATTCTCCTTTTTCTCAAATAATGTAAAAGGGAGCTCCAAAAATTGTAAAATAATGAATAAAAATTACCATCTTTCTAGATAATTGTTGATTCTATTTCTCCACATCCGTATGCTATACATGTTTGCATTTATTTATTTGTTTTTCATTCATCTCATTTCTTTAAAATATTTATGTGCTAACTTGTTGAGAAGTAATCTTGAACCAGGTTGCAAAGATAGCTCCCAAACGCCAAACCTTCTAAAGAAGTCCTATTGAAACCTGCTCACAAACTAGGATGGCTAGCCAAGGAAATGACAACATCAAGAACAACAATGTGAACGTAGAAGTTGCTGATCCTACTAAGTTGAGGTTCCACTCCTTGGAATGAATAGTTGGAAAGATTGCAGATTAACTAAGCTTCCTTCCTAATAGTATCATTTTACTCCAATCCATAACACCATCAAACAAGAAAAGCTCTAAGGCCTGATATGGAAAGAATATCGAAGCCCCTACCCCTTGAAGCAAAAGAAGCCTATCTTAATGTTAACCCAGCCTTCAAATCTTTATAAATAGAAGGAGTCTATCCAAATTTTAACCTGACTTTTGAGCTAAACACTTACTTATTTCTGGTTAACCTGAAGCTAGAAGCAGACCAAAACTGATTGAAAGAACTAAAAAAGTGGTTAACCCAGCCGATCACTAAAAAGATGAAAATGCTCAAAGGTTATGATGGTTTTGAGAAGGCTGATATTACAAACTTCTCAACTTATGACTACGGAAGCTTCCTTGAAAAATTCAAGATACCTGACTTTGAGAAGTACAATAGGATTTGGATGCCCTAAATTGCACACTAGATTGTACATACAAAAGATAGGCAAGTATGTTAATACAACTGACTCATGGTATAGAATCTTTAGGACAGCTTAATAGGATTTGCTTTAACTTGGTACAACCAATTGGATTTGAATCAGGTAAATACATGGGAGAAACTAGTTAGGGCATTCTATGAGCAATACAAATTTAATGTTGAAGTAGCACTAACCATGATGGACTTAGTTGCCTATGAAAGACGAATAATGAGTCATTCAAAGAATACGCTTAGAGGTGAAAATCCTTAGTTGTAAGGGTATCTATCCCCTTAATTGAGAAAGAGCTAACTTCAGCTTTCATCAACACTCTTGAGTGACCTCACTTCTCTTACCTAATTAGGTAAGCCTCCTCTAGTTTTGTAAAGGTAATAGCAGCAGGGTATTAGATTGAAAGTGTTGCCTCCTCTAGCAAGTTGCAAGAACCATCAAATACGAGACTACCTTCTGTTAAACCTACCACTAGTAAGCCTAATGAAGCTACTGTTGGTTTGGTCAATTCAAACACCAAACCCAATGCTCGGGTCTCTTTCAGAATGAATCTTCTACTAGTTTAGCAACAATTTAGAAGCCATTTGCAAGTTAATTAGGGCCCAAGACAATTAACTAAGATACCAGTTTTTCTTAACCAGACCCTTAAAAAATAAAGAAAAGATAATTTGCTCCATTTTAAGCCTCCTAATGAAAGGTATAGGCTAAGAGTTTTTTATCCCAATGCCAAGTGTCAATATCGCTTGGGGCAAGTGGGCCATTCGGTTAACTCATGCTAGATATTAAAAGATAAGATTCAAGACTCAATCAATGAAGGTATAATCTAATTAAGCTTCATAGAGGTTCCAATTCCAAACATCAACAACAACTCCCTGCATAACCATGGCCCTATCATCGACATGATATTTGACGACTCAGATCTTGCCATATGCATGATTGTTTCCAATTGAGAGCCCAAGGTCTACAAATTCTACAAGTAGGAGGAGAAACGAGGTTCAAAGACCAAAAGGTATACCTTCCATGTACCCTTAGCCCTTGGAAGCTATAAAACTACCCCTTTCAACTATCAGGTAGTAAACCAAGGGCAGTTGAGTTCTCTCATGGGAGGGATTACTCGCTATAGTATAATTTATGACTTAAAAGAAGACATGAAAAAAAAGAATGTGCTGGAATAATCAAGTAACAAACCAACTAAATATGAGGAAGGATTGTTTACCTTCACAAAAATAATCAAGTCAAGTGAGTATAAAATAATAGACTAACTCTCTAAAATTCTAGCACAGATATCACTTATGGGTTTGTTGATGGCATTTAAACTACATCGGGAAGCTCTATTTAGAACTTTGAGGGAGGTGAAGGTCCTTTATGAAATACTAGCTGAAAGAACAAGATCGATCACCAACTCCATCCTTATTATGGATTAGATTTCTTTCTCCACTAAAGAGTTGAATGAGGAAGGTTATCAACACACCAAGTCTCTCTTTATAATAGTAAGGGTAAATAACATTATCATAGCTAAAGTCTTCACTGCCAATGAGTCATCACTAAATGTTTGCCCTCTTGCCACCTTAGATTTATTGGGCATCAATGTAACCACAATTAAGCCAAGTTCAACAACAGTTAAGGCTTTTGAGGGTCTAAAAGGGAAATTATTAGGGGGATTGACTTACCAATTGATGTTGGCTCATAGATTTTTAACATCTAATTTTAGGTCTTAGATATCCCAAGGACCTTTAACCTTTTATTAGGAAGATCCTAGATACATTTAGCAGGGGCTATACCTTCAAGTTTGCATGAAAAAGTTAAGTTCATCTCAAATGGCCATGTCATAACAATTTTGAGTGACTAGGATGATGAAATATATAAAGAAATGGCTATATCCTACATTAGTGTTGAGAAATAGGAGGACTTTAGGCTCTAGATGTTTGAAAAAGTGTATATGATTATCAATAAGAGGAAATACGAGAGGCTAAAATTCAAAGAAGGGCAGGTTGGTACTTATGAGCTTGGCTATATGCTAACTACGATAGAAGAGTTGCAAAACTTGTAAGTGAAGGGCAAGAGAGGTAACAAATTGTATAACGCCCTAGTGACCTTTCCATTACTAACAAAGACATTCATCTAGGTTGATGTTTAGACCTCAAAACTTATCAAATAGAACACGCTCAGCAAGAATGAGATACTGGGCCCATCCTATAAGCTCTAGCCACTAAATAATTGGTTCTCCATCTCTGTGAATAGCAATGAGTCTTCTCTAAGGTAAAGGATGAATCATGGTTTAGTATTTTCTTGAGCTTTGTAATAATTAACTTTGTTCTACAAACATGCACTTGAAAGAATTGTTTAATCTAATAAAAAAACAATTTCCTTTTCCTTCATTACACTCCATTCATCCATTACTTACGCTCCTTTCTTTACATACTTTTGACCTAGATCTAATGCTCTAAATAAAAGCTAGGGATACCTCATATAGATAGGTGATGAACATATTGATATCACTTCCGACCCCACTGGGTTAGTCATTAAGAGTAATGTTAATGACCATAATGACATACAAGAAAGCTGGCAAAGATATGAAATGAGTAGAATTCCCATGGATGAGCCAATCGAGACAATTAATGTTAAGATTGACGATAACCCCAAAGTTTTGAAGATTAGAGAGAATTTGAAAGAAGAACATATGGTAGAAATGACTGTACTCCTATCTGAGTATCAAGATGTGTTTGCATGGTCTTATAAAGATATGTCCGGTTTAAATCCATCGATTGTGGTCTACCTCTTTCCTATACGAGAATATGTTAAACCTAAGAAGCAGAAGCTAAGGAGACTCCAACTAGATATCTTGTTGAAAATTAAAGAAGAAGTCAAAAAGTTATTGGAAGCCGATTTCATTGACATGTTTGATTATTCTAAATGGATAGCTAACATTGTGCTAGTGATGAAGAAGAACAGAAAAGTTAGAGTACGTGTAGATTTTTGAGACCTCAACTCGGTAACCTTTAAAGTTGCCCCATATTGACGTCTTAGTGGATAATATAACTGGGAACCATCTCTTCTCTTTCATAAATGGATTCTCTAGATATACTCAGATTCAAATATCTAAAGAAGATAAAGCTAAGACAATATTCATTACAACTTAGGATACATTTTGTTGCAAAGCAATACCTTTTGAACTCAAAAATGCCAAGGCAACTTACCATAGAGCCATGGTCATAATCTTTCATGACATAATGCACGAAGAAGTTGAAGTGTATGTAGGATATGATTGTAAAGTCCAAAGAGGGAGAAAATCACATAGATAATCTGAGAAGATTATCTGATAGGTTGAGAAAATTCCAATTAAAGCTCAACCCATAGAAGTATGCCTTTAGAGTAACTTCAGGGAAATTATTAGGTTTCACAATTAGCCAAAGGGGTATTGAAGTAGATATTGATAAAGTTAAAGGAATAGTTGACTTGTCCCCTCTATGCATACTTAAAGAAATCAGAGGCTTATCAGGTCACTTAAACTATATAGCCTGGTTCATATTTGAACTTACAGATAAATGTCATCCCTTGTTTAAGTTGTTGAAATAGAATGCCAAAATAAATCGAGATGAAGAGTGTGAGCAAGCCTTTACAACAATCAAGGAGTACCTTATGAACCCTCCAATTTTAGTAACCCTTAAACTTGGGAAACCTTTATTTTTATATCTTACAATATTACCAAAATCTATGAGGTGTATGCTTGATTAGAAGGGTGGGGAGGGAAAAGAGTGGGCCATATACTACTTGAGTAAGAAGTTTACTATAGGGGAACAAAAGTATTTAGAAATTGAAAGAATGTGCTGTGCTTTCATTTGGGTAATGCATCGTCTCAAGTAATACATGCTTTATTACCAAATTGAATTGTTAACCCGATACAATCCCCTAAAGTACTTGGCAGATAACTAACCCTAATTAATAGAATCTCAAGGTGACAAATGTTGCTATAAGAGTTCGACATTACGTATGTAAACCGAAATTCAATCAATAGGCAAGCTTTAGTGGATAAATTAGTAGAAAATCCCTTTAATGATACCCTTTAAGAGGTATAATTCAAATTTCTCGATGAAGATATCTTAGTAGCTAAAGGAGGTTTTGATGAAGAAAAAGATGATGAACCCCTGAAGTGGAAGATGTTCTTTGATAGAATTGCAAACGTATCTAGGTGTGGAATTGGGGTAATACTAATATCCCCTAAAGGTATGCAGTTCTCTGTAGTTGTAAAGCTCATTTTCCTATACACCAATAATATCACTGAATACGAGGCATGCATCATGGGACTCAAAATGGCCTTAAATAAGGACATCTAAGATTTACGAGTATATTGGGATTCTTCACTCATTATCGGCTAAGCTTAGAGAGAATACAAAATGAAGGATTCTAAACTAATATCTTACCACTGGTACTTAATTGAATTAATGTAGAAATTTAAAGAAATTACTTTCACTTACGTACTGAAGATACAAAATCAATTTACTGATGCATTAGCCACTTTGGCATCTATGGTCCAAATATTCGGTAGAGTCAAAATTCAACCCCTCACTATTAAGATTGAAGAAAAGCCTACCTTCTATCTTGCAATTGAAGGTATACATGATGAAAAGCCTTGGTATCATGATATTAAAATGTTCTTACAATAAGGCACATACCTTGAAGAAGCTGAGAAAAAGAATAGAAAGATGATAAAAAAATTGGCTATACAATTCCTATTAAGCGAATCTACTTTATACTGACAATCATTTGATGATATGCTGTTAAGGTGTATAGATGACAAAGAGGCTGAGATTTTGATGGATGATGTATATGAAGGAGTATGTGGTCTCCACATAAACGAATACATGCTCACCAAAAAGATTATGGGGTTAGCATATTACTAATCAATGATAGAAGGCAATTGCATCAACTATGTCAGGTATTGTCACTTGTACTAAGTTTATGTAAATAAGATAAATGCCTTACCTTAAGAATTACATAAACTCTTTGCACCATGGCCATTTTCAATATGGGGCATAGACATCTTTGGCCCAATCACTCTAAAGGCATCCAATGGCCATTGCTTCATATTGGTTGCTATTGACTAATTCAATAAGTAGGTTTAGACCCCATCCTATTCAAATGTTATTAAAGGGGTAGTGGCTAAGTTCATTAAGAGAGATATCTTGACTTAATATGAGGCTCTAGAAATAATCATCACCGATAATAGCATAAATCTCAACAATAAGCTTATGTTGGAGTTGTATCGATAATTTAAGATCATCCATAGGAACTTTATACCTTATTGACCCTAGATGAATGGGGCCATCGAAGCAACTAACAAAAACCTCAAAAGGATAATTGAAAAAATGGCTATTACATAGAAGGATTGGCATAAGATGTTGCTGTTCGCACTCATGGCATGTTAAACTTCCATTAGAATATCAATAGGGGCAATGCCTTACTCTTTAGTGTATGACATCGAAGCAATGTTACTTGTAAAGGTTGAAGTTTCATCTCTTAGAGTGCTATCAGAAACCTAGTTGGATAAAACCAATTAGGAAAAGAAATGCATTGAATAACTGAATTTGATTGATGAGAAAAGATTGACAACCTGGTATCATAATCAGTGCTATCAATAAAGAATAGCTAGAGCTTTTAACAAAAGGGTATGGCCTAGAACTTCAAAGAGGGTGATATGGTGTTGAGAAAGGCTATTCCCAATGCACAAGACTCTAGAGGAAAATTTGCTCCCAATTATGAAGGCCCTTATATCGTGAAGTGAATGTTACCAAGAGGGGCTTTAATTTTGTCCCAGATGGATGGTCTAAAATTGAGAGACCTTGTAAGTGTTGATGCTATAAAGTTGTATTACCTAAGAAAATTGATGGAAATTTTTACTTAGAACACAAAAATCCCAATTATCTTAAATGTCTTTATAGTCTATTTTTCATCTTCTACAAGCAAACTTAGTATCCTTAGCAGTTGTTGGTATTGGAATTGTCTTCATCCTTTTTCATGCTCTATCAAAAGGTCTAGCTCCCTTACTCAATTTAAATGAACCCATATATTGAAAACATGAAAGAAGTTGAAAGTGAGATATAGAACATCGGTAATGAACAAAGCTCTTTAAAATACTTTATTATGGATTGATCTTCCTTGAAGGCAATTTTATTGTCTTCATTTCAGGGAAAAGCGAAATCCAAATGGGAAATCACCTCACAACAGATATTTACTAGTCAAGGATAAAGGTTTTAGTTTATAAAAGACAATCAATTGATGGATAAAAATAGTTGGTGGCATTTTGTATCGGGTTAATTTCCATGACTTCTCTAAAGGGCCAGTGAAGCCTCAAAGGCACCATGCTAAGCTCAGTTGGGTTGTTGACAAGGGATCAAAAATTGAATTCATTTTAAAGAATGAGGTAGTTGGTTTCGATAAGACTTTTCAAAGAAAGGTTTGGTAGTTTAGGTGCTATTGGCAAGATTAGGTAAAAACTTCTATACGATGTTAGCATATTGGTTCTTGAGCATTGCATTTGCATTTAGATTATGTCTCCTTAGATAGTAACCAGTATTTGCGGCTCTTTCTCCTAATAGTCATTTAAGTATAATTTTTAGCCAACCCATAGGGCGCTTACTCTTTGTACCATCTTTTAGGTCTTAGTCAACTTTTGAAGGCGTTATCCCAACCCATAGGATGCTTCTCTTTATCATTTTCTTTTAACGAGCCTATTAGGCACTTTCCTTTACCAATTTCTCTTAAGTGAGCCCATAGGGCACTTCCTTTCATCATCGATTCCTTTTAGCCAGCTAGTAGAGCACTTCTTCTAAGACAATTAAGGTTTGCTAGTCCCCTCAAGACATTCCCACCTAAGTTAGTTACCTCAGAGTAGCACGACCAGATTTTCTAAATCAATTCCAATTTATGGTTGCTAGTTCCTTAGAGATGCTCCCACCTAGGCTAGTTAGCTTAGGATAGCACAACCAGGTTTTCTAAATTGATTCCAATTTATAGTTGTTAGTCCCTTAGAGATGCTTTCACTTAGGTTAGTTAGCTTAGAGTAGCACGACTAAGTTTTCTAAATTGATTCCAATTTAGGGTTGCTAGTGCTTAGAGACACTTCTGCCTAGGTTAGTCAACTCAGAGTAGTAGATTAGGTTTTTCAAATTAATTCCAATTTAAGGTTGCTTGTCTCTTGGAGACGTTCTTACCTAGGTTAGTTAGCTCAAAATAACATCACCAGATTTTCTAAATTGATTCGAATTTAGGGTTACTAGTACTCTAGTGACATTCCCACCTAAGTTAGTTAGCTTATAGGGATATGACCAAATTTCATATTTTGTTTAGGATCTTAGCTAGCTCAAGGAGCACTTTGCCTAGGTTAGTTAGCTCATAGGGGCACAAATAGGTTTTGTTTTCTCTTTAAGGTCGTAGCAACTCCAGGAGAGCTTTGCCTAGGTTAGTCAAATCATAAGGGTACGACTGAGTTTCAATTCCTCTTTCAATTTTTCAGCCAACTCTTAGAGCGACTTCTCTCTCTCTTACCTTTCACCATTTATCAAATCTTTAATGGACTAAACTTAGGTAGTTAGTTAGCTAGCTACACTTCTTAGGGCAAATCCTACCCTTGGGGCAAAAATATTGTCTCATTTGTCTTTGTGATAAAATTTTACTTAAACTTCGCTACAAAGAAAAGCAATTGTAGACACCTCTTTTTTGCTACCCCTTCTTTTATTTTTAGCATTTATAGGTTAAGGTAAAGGGTCCTAATTTAGAAAAAACCAAAAAAAAAAATTAAAAATAAAAAAAATAGAAAATTTAGAAAACTACAAAAAAAAAACTTGCAAAAATAAAATAAAATAATTAGAAAAATAAAAAAAATAGAAAAATCACAAAAAGTAAAATATTTAAGAAATTCAAATAAGTATTTAAATAATAAGTTTTAGTGTTTCAATAATAAATTTTTTATTTTTAGTGTTTTAATTAGGAGATGAGTGTTAGACTTGGGCTTAGATTTAAATCTAGCTTAAGCAGACTTTGTCCATATGTGTAAACCTTGTTCATATGTGTAATTTGATTACACATATGGATAAGGCACAGGTCAACGGCATAATGGTTCAGCACTCTAACTTAATATTGCATATGGCTTAAAGGTCTTGGGTTCGAATCTCATCAATGCTAGAAAATTTATTTTGTTTTTCTAAAAAACATACTCGCTACGTATCATGATATTATTGGGCCACGTGTTCGGTTATGATACGTGGCACTACGAACACACCACGTTACGTATACGTGTTATTTATGTAGCATGATACGTATAATTTACATACAGCATGTCATGGACACGTATTAGCTGTATGACTGACACATGGAATGACACATCATCGGCCAAGTGTCTTTCAGGATACATGGCAATTCCCTATTAGATCGCATAGCTGATGTGGCACTACATCAACACCTCTTTCTCTCTCTTTCCTTTACTTTCCCTCACTTTCTCTCCTTTTCTCCAGTAAAATAGTTTCACCCCCTTCACTTTGGCTTCATTTTTTGCTCAATTTCCATGCTTAAACACACCAATTAATAGATGATTCTTGTTATAGACATAGAATGCTTTGAATTGAAATCGAAATCACGTTCGGATACAACCATTTAATGAGTCAAATCGAGCTCTAAAAATCGAAAAAAGCTGGAATACATAACTTTTCATCTGAGATTGAATCTCCATGATTCAAGGTATGAAATGATTTTCAAAGCTTCTACTTGATCCTTTTGACAAAAATAAAAGTTTGGGATGTGGTATTTGACCAGTGATTCACTTCCATTAAAAGCAATCCAAAGGTCAAGCATTTAAAACCTAATTGAATTCGATTCTTCGAATTAATTACATTTTGGTCCTTTCCTTAGTTTCTTAGGCTCGAATTAGTATAAAGAAGGTTAGAACCAAACGAATCACTCACTTCCAATCTCAAAGAAGTCACTTACGACATCTCTCTCTCTCTCTCTCTCTTCATGGCTAAGCTCCCTTTCTCTTACTTAAGCTTCGATTGAAGCTCTTTGAATCAAACTAAGAAACTTACGAAACTCCCCATACTTTAAGTTTACGAACCTAACTTGCCTTATATAGGACCATACCTCTTAACCCCCCAAATGAACCACTATTAATAAACCTTAGGCGCTACCTTAACCTACGATGACACTACCACATCTAACCACCTTCGATCGAACCTAACACCATGGCTAACTTCACTGTATCTTAAAACCCTTAACCCAACCACCACTGCATACCCAGCAACTCTCATCGGCACTGTAAGCTTCACAACTAGCCATTCGAGGTTTCAATCGGTTGAAAGATCCAATCGAGCCTAAATTATAAAGTAAAGTTAGAAATATTAGTAAAATGATCCCGTAATTTTGAATTTAAGAAAATAAGCAATAAAATAAAAAACTATAAAAGTTCCAAATTTTAAATATATAACTTGTTATTTATCGAAAATGCGTAAAATGCATTCCGATAATTAATGAATTGCTAAAGATAAATTATATGTATATTAAAAATCATAGAATGACCTAAATAATATTTATAAATATTTATTTGTACTATATATGAATTTACATATATGCAAAAATACGCGAAATATACTAAAATAATAAGAAATACTTAAAGAAAATTCATAATTAATTAAGAAAAAATTAGAAAAAATAAGGAATGATCCAGAATTGGGTTATAGCAGCTGGGAAAAATAAGAAAAAAATCAGGCAATTAAATTAGAGTAACACAAAAGCCAAAAATTAAGGGATTTGGACAATGTCTTGTCTAATTTAATGCACATTAATTACCACAAAGCCCTATAAATAGCAAGAAAAATTCAAAAGCTCATTTAGACAGTTAGAAATCATAGAAAATTAGGGAGAGGAAAAAATTGAGAGAAAAATTAGGGTTAGAAAAAAAATAGGAAAAACTGTACAATCAGGGCTACAAAGGAGAACTCAGACCCGATGAGCAACTGGGAGTGGACGGCCACTACCACCACACGGTGGTGGAAGCACCTAGGTGGGCCGACACACCCATGGCCACTGACAGTGGCCGGAGCCACCCAAATTGGTGAGTTCGATTTCCAGCTCAATTTTGTGTAATTTTGTAAAAATAGTAAATATTATTATAAAATTATGAATTTTATTATCATGCAATATTTTTGTATGTAGTTTTTAGGAAAAATATTATTTTGATGAAAATATGTCTTGTGTTATAGGGTGCTCAATAAATCATGCAAAACTGAGCATGTTATGGTTTAGAAATAAATGATCTTAGGAGTGTAGTTTTGAACCCAAAATTTTTGTGTAGATTAATTAGATGATATATAACAATTATATGAAGCCCGTTTTCAAAAATTAATTTTTGAAAATTTTAGATACTTTTTAGGCCTTAAAATGAGGCATAAAATGGGTAATTTAGGGTTAATTAAGTAATTAAATGATTAATTATTGATTTAGTGAATAAGTATATATTTTAGGATGTTGAAATCCAATGGAGTATGATACTTGTAGCATTTAGGGTGTTAGATGTAATTGTTAGGTTAATTACGTAGTAAATAAGTGATATGGAAAAATAGTTAATTTTAAGTTAATTTTGTAAATTAGGGTAATTAGGTGTAAAATCTGATTTAGGATGAATTTATACATTTTGAAATGATAATTGATGTTAGGAGATGGTAATTAAAGTAATAGAAATATTAAATGTGTATTATGTATATAATAAGTAATAGTACATAATATACAAATATTAGAAATATAAAAAATAGAAAATATTATAATAAAAATTAATATTATGATAATAATAAAAATGTACAATAAATCTGATAGGAAACTTGAATTTATGCAATTAGAGGAAAAATGTAAAAATTTCTCACATCAGGATTGAATTCAGTACACTACTACGGATTTAAGTGTATTAGGTAAAATAAAATATTAACTAGGGGTAATGATAATATTAATGAGATCGGGAAGTACTGTGATTAATTTCACATCATGGGTTGAAATGAATTTCTAGGGTTCAAGTATAAAACAATACATAAAAATCGAATTATAACATAATTTAGAAATCGATGCGGAAACCGAACTGGAACCAAATCCCAAACCTAGAATAATTGTAAAAGACTTAAGACCTAGATAATTAGGCATATTAAACCCTAAACAACACATAATAATAAGCGTTATAGAATAAAATGAACCTATAATAGTTATATGAAAAACTGAAACCACGTTTGTGTTGTAAGGATGATCGGCGATGGCCTGAGCAAGTTGGACCTCGAGTGAGTGAGCAAGGAGTTGAGGTAAGTTGGGATTAATATGTTGCTGTATTTTGGAGGCTTGAGATTATGCTTGGTTGTGCTTGTTAGATAGTTGATTGTGTGCATGTGTTTAATTATGAGTGATGCTATGATTCTGTCTGTTGTTATGATTTGTATTGTATGATTTGTGTGAAATGATATATCACCCTAAATTAGACCTAATCAAATATACGACCTGTAATCATAATCGGACTTACATGGTAACCCATTAGGGGAACCTAGGATTTTCCGACCAAATACCGACCCCTTCGAAAGGGATAGCACAGGATTGCAAAATAGTCCCTTCTTCATCCTCAGTTGAACTAAGTGACAGGAGAGGAGGTCGCAGCGAGGGTGAAGTCAATGGTTCGAAGGTAGTTGCGGGAGGAGCCATGTCTCCATTGCACAAGCCTGGGTTTGGTCGTAAGCTGTTGCATTAATGGTAACTCCTCAACCCAGATTAAAGCGAGCGCAATTTCTCTAATCTCACGACGAGCCAGACAACATCGTGCGATGGCATTTGCTTAAACATGCATTGCACCTAATAAGTTGATTGATAACCTTGTTGTATCTGTAGTATAGTTTTAAGTCCTCCATCCTAACTTACTGAGCTGTGGTTACTCACATCCTTATAGACGTCGTGCAGGTGCTGGCTGAGAAGCGGTAAACAACTACTCTGAAGCTAGTAACTGCTGGGTCTTGGGGAGTGAGGAAAAACATTTGAAGAACAGACATATATTTTTAAGGTTTAAGCTATTATCGTTGAAAATGCTAATTGTAATAACTGAATTCTATTATATATATATATATAATTTTCATATTTTGTTATGTAAATGATTTATTTAAATTACAACTGTATACTTTAAAGCGGGTTAGTTATAGACACCTTGCGTAGATCAGGTCTAAGATAGCGGTTGTAAGGAAAACTTCTATCTTAGAATGGTTTACACGACGGGGCTATTACGACTCTATCGCTTCAGGGCGTGACAGATGCCTAGCCAACACCATCGCCGCTGCCTCCTTCTAACGACCACCTAAACACTAACTAAACTCTATGGCACTTTGCCTAGCCCTTGTAAGCTTAATAAAATATTCATCAAAACAATCTTCCCCACTCAATTCAATGTCCAAATCATCCAAGAACACAACCCACCGCTGTCGCTGCTATTTAAGAAGACTTGGAACCTAACCTGGACGTAAATCGGGCCAACATGACCTAAATCTGACTAAACTTACCTGAAGACCTAGATTTGACCCGTACTTGCAAGCTTTTGGTCTAGCCTCTTTGTTTTCTTTGTAATATTTTCTATTTATTTTTTATTTTATTTATGATTATATTTTCGATTATACTTGTAAAAAGAAAAAAGATCAGAAAAAGAAAAAAAAAAAAGAGAAAGGGAAAAAGAAAAAAAATAGGTAAGTTTAATTTTATTTTATTTCACAAAACACAATAAGAAAAAAAAGTAATAAATAAGTAAAGTAAAATAAAAAATAACAAAAATGAACTTTTTCATCACTTAAAAAAATTATTTTTCAAATAAATAAGGATAATTAATCATTTTTCAAAACTAAGGCCTTATTTCGAATTTCCTAAAAATAAAACCTCAATTTACGACTTTCTTTTAGAAAATTTCATAAAATAATCAAATTAAATAAAAAAACGTAAACTCAATGTGTTTTAAAATTTAACACAAATCCAACATACTAAAATTTTACAAAAACAACCATATACGTTTGATTCCAAATAGCGGGTATGTAGGCATCTCTAGGGTGACATAAAAAATGAAAGAAACTTTTTTTTTTTTAGTTTAAATTATGCAATTTAATTAAGGAATGAGTGAATTTTATAGGGTAATTTTTAAAAGATGATTTTGAAATGATTAAATTTTATTTTGGAAAGTTAATGGTATCCATAAGAGTTTAAAAACCTAACCTTCAGAGTCAATCTTCTAGGTCTCAAAACCATTTAATAAAATTGATTTTATCAAAAGACCAATAGCTAAATTATAACCAATCCTTTCAATTAGTTATAATTTAACTCTTTTTCAGGACTTTTATCGGGTGACAACTCTAATATGTTTAAAAAATGAAAGAATCAATTTTCTTTAAACCTTAATTGAGGGTTAGTATTAAATAGATAGGGTTTAATATTAATCGGTTTAAAGAAGACTTATCAATTAAAGTGGAAAAAAATCAAGCTTGATAATGATGGATCGTATTCCAATCAAAAGGTTGGGCCTTTCAATTTTCTCACCTATTTACTCTTCTGTGGTAACTTGTGCGATAGCTGTCATCCCAGCCTTCATTACGCTACAAGGGTTGACAATTGTCAAACATATAATAACCGTCAAATCTCTAGTTCATAACACATTAATCTATACTTAAGCATCTAATCAGTACATCATTCCCATCAGAAGTGTATTAAGGTTACGAGGGGAAATCGCTCATATGTAAAGGATTTTTCATATTAGGAGAAGATTTCTTTGCTTTATTCTCATTTGTATCCACAAGTTCTTGTTTTCTTTCAACATCTCATCTTCGTCTTCCAAATTCCCAAAAGTTCATGATTTTATCATGTAGCTTCAATCAGGTATGGTTCGAAGCATTATTCATTGACTTGTTCTTTTAGATTCTAAGGCTACTGAGGCTGAAGCTACTTCTCCCTCCTGAACAAGGAACAACTCAGCGTATTCTTCAAGTAGCTTAGCGAATAGCACAATGGAGTGTTGGGAGAAACTCACTTGCATCAATGCTCTTTTGCTGGATAATTATCTAGAAGATAAGCATGGAAGATCTGTTGCTAGGTATATGTATAAAAATGTAGTTTATTTCACCAATTCTCTAGATGGAGTGGTAAGTGGTGCCATTAAAACAATAGTCTTGAACTATAACAAATATTGGCAAGATCTTCCTAAGGCATGGAATCTACATAGACTAAGCAAAGAGGAGAGAACGTGTCTTCCAAAGGAGTATGAGTTTCACATATACTTGAAATACCATGATTTTGGACTACGCTTCCAATTTTCAACTTTCATTAAATAGTTTTTTAATTACTTCCAAATTGCACCGAGTATGTTTTCATCGAACACATATTGACTTCTCTTAGTGTTCGAAGTCATTTATGAGGAGGTTGAGGTTAGGACTACGCCCCAACTTTTCAAATATTTCTTCATGATAAGAAGGCAACTTGATGGTTAGCATTTTGTAGTTACTCAGCATGGTCGTAAGTTTATGGATGGTTTAGAGTCTAAAATTCATAAGTGGTATGATAAGTTTGTTTCCATTGTATCAAATGAAGATCTGGATTTTTGGACCTAATGGATCGAGCCTATCCACACAAAAGATATTGATTTGATGCTAAATGATGCTGCTATCGCTAAAAAGATATAAGAAAGAAAGAAGAACAAGATGTTCTTTTGGGATGCTAAGAGGATAATATGATGCTATGAGAATGGGGAACCAATTTTTTCTAAGAAAGAAGGTAGGTATTAGAGCAACTATCGTACTGAGTAGAGCTACAAGAGGAAAGCCATTCTAATGACTTTAGGGGGAGAATAATCACCTTTGACCTTTGCTTGGAATGAATCTCATAAGTGATTTATTTACCTCTCTTCAATTCTTAAAATTATTATCATTTGTTGTAGATATGGGTGTAGGCAATGTTGATCCCGCAAAGTTGTTGGCCCAAGCAAAGGCTAAAAAATTAAAGTTAGACAAACATGCAAGCATTAAGGTGCTTGTTGCTTGGATAATAGCGTAGAAAAAGGCTATACAAGAGAAGGTCATAAAATAGACTGTTGTTAATAAAAAGGTTGTTTGTCCTACTAGGAAGGGTCAAAGCATTGAACAACCTAGAGCTGTATAGGCTACACCTAAGGTAATTCCCCTCACTAAGAACATTCCTCAAGAGGAAATGTTAGGAGACTTGTGCCGAGAAATTGAAGATAATAGTGGCACCGAGGTCATTCATTATAGGGTAGCTGAAGGCCCATCAGGCTAGATAAATAACGAACCAGGTCCCATAAAGAGGAGTGGGAAGGAACTTATCGGTTAGCTTCCATCCAAGAAATCTAAAACTTTAGATAAAAAGATGAAGGAGGCTATAAAGAACAAGGCTTTCGGCATCAGTAGTGCCAAGTTCATCTTTAACTGTAAGGTGGATGAGTACTTTGTTTCTTGTTGGAGCCACAACGTCCTGTACACTAACTTGACCCTAGGTAACAAGACAAAATCTTTAGCTTTGATGAAAGGAGTCATTTTCCTTAAGGATAGGGAGATTGCAAAGAAGGACATTGATAAGGTAGACAGTTGTAATAAAGCGTACATTGTTGCTAAATTGTACGATGTGAGTTCCAATAAACTCTTTACTTACAGCATATGTTATGTTGCTAACATAATCTTGTTTGTATGTAGATTAGCAGCCATGTTTTAATCGCTTTGGATGAAGCTGATGGTATTACATTTACCAATTCCACAAGTCACACGCTAATAGGAAAAATTGGCTCCTTTTTAAAATAGTAGAATGAATACACTACTAATTGATCAAGCTTACAAATTTTGATAAAAACTTATGGAAACCACGAAAACTTCGGCAAGCATATCGATTAATTAGTAGTATAGGGTGAGCTCCAAGGTAGTATTTCCCAAAGGAATGGTGTGCTAGCTATCAACCATTTTTTTATTATTCATATCTCGGTAGGCCAATAAAATTTGATTTATTTATTAAACAAAACTTAACAACTCGCTTAATGCTGACGAATAAGTGATTCCAATACCAAAAAGGATAAAGATATGATTTTTATTATACCATCTAATTCTAAGAGCAATTCCTAATTTAATAAAGCACAGGATTCCAACACTCTAATGATTACGATTAAGAATTAAGTAAATGAATTAACAAGAGACATGATGTTTGAATTCTTCTATTGTTCATGTGCATATAGATTAAAGATTGATTCCAAAAGTGAAATCTTAAACGAATCACCATGTATCAATGATTAATCCAAGTTTAACAAACATGGAGATGACTAAAAATCATGCTTCACACATTCCTTCACAAGTGAAATACATGTTTAATGCTTGAAACCCATAACACGTAGAACACATAATCACAATAAACAACATAAACACCAAATATTAATCTATTAACATTAAAATATTCATAATCTTCATGAATACAACTGGATTACAAAGTTAAACAATATCCTAAAACAATAAGAAATCGAGTAGAGAGAGAAATCACTTAACAAGAGGAGTTCTAATCTTCAATCCGTGTTGGAATGATGTTTTTCATGCATCCTAGAGTTGAAATCCACTAAAACTAACTTAATCTAAGCTAAATCTAATCTAAAATAACCTAGGTTGGTGAAACCTTAAAAACCCAAGAGAGAAAAGAAGAAAGGAAGTCAAAAAAGAAAGAAAATTGCATCCCCTAAATGAGTTGCGAATTGTAGCTTTTTATATTAAGAGGGTACCATCTTGACGGTAGCTAGGACTAGCGGCATTTCAGTAGATATTATCATGACGGTATTTGGGATTACCATCAGGATGGTATAGTCTACTCTTTGCAATACTCGCGAAGGTTCTATTCTAAACATCGGCTTGACAATAGTTGGAATTACCATCAAGTCAATGGTTCTTGCTCTATGTCTTCATCTCCTTTTTTTTTTTTTTTTTTCCTTTTAGGCTTCTCTTGTAGGGGCATGGTAGCTTCAAGACTTGCAAGAACAAGCACAAAGAGCTTAAATTCTTCAAATAAACATAACTTTTTATCACTAAAACATAAAAATATAAATTATACTTATGTTAAGAAATTATATGTGATTTTAATAAAAATTCATATACTTTGGCCCAAAATTCTATTTAATCACATAAAATTGTTACCAAAATCCTTTATATAAGAGTGTAGTTTTGAACACTTATCAGCTGATAAGGAGATGAAGAAGGTAACATTTCCATGTAGATGTTATTGTTCTACTAAGAACTAAACCTTACTTTATTGTTGTCAACTTATTGCAGAAGTTTAAGGATGCATGTAATTCTTCGAAGGCTTATACTACTATAGTTGAGAGCATAAGGATTAAGATCGAGACGAAGGCCGAGAGACTTCAAGAAGAGCTAGCAGCCGAAAAGTTAGCGCACTCCTTGGTAGTCAATGAAGTTTTGGGCCTCAAAGCCAAGAGTAAGGAGTTATACAAAGAGATTGAGGACTTGAAACAGAAGCTTTGCAAGCAACAAAAGGAGTATTAGGAGTTAGGTCGAATGCTCAACTTGATGACCTGTGAGGAGGATAGGCTTAGGATTCAAATAAAAGAATAAGAGATAAATGACTCTGAATTGCATTCTCGTGTTGTCGAATTAAAGGAGGCAGCAAAGAAGAAGCCTTCAGTTAAGGAAGCATTGGAGATTATCACTCCTAGTTGGCAGTATGAGAAATTGCTAAGGAGAAAACTCTTGTAGGGGGTTCAACAGGCATGGGAAGAAATTTTGAAAGTTCACCCTGACTATGACCTCTCATGTCTAGACTTTGTCGACATTGATCACAACAATGTCAGTAGTAGCGACGAACAAGTCAGCGATGAGGTGGAGACTGAGGTTCATGGTTAAGGTGATAATGAGGCCGATGTTGAAGCTCCTGTTGAAGATGAAGAGAGGTCATCAAAGGAGACCCCTTATGTTTGTAAAGAGGCATCCGCTCGCTTCAAAACCCCCTAGTGCTAGAAAAGAAATAAGCTCCAAGAAGGTCCCATCTTCTTTCGATTAAGAAAATACCTTGGCATAATCAAAGAAAAGGAATGCTTTAGATCCTTGAATTTTCATTAATTTGTATTCAACACTAATTTATGTTGTATGAACTAGTTATGGTTGATGTACTAGCTTTTTGTTGTAATGAATCATTTGGCATTTAAACACTTTGCCTTTGGTATGTTTCATTGTTTATGTAAATTACAAATCCTTTGTACGTTTTATTGTACGTGCAATATGTTAGTTTTTGGTACGTTTTATTGCAGGTGCAATATGTTAATTTTCAGTACATTTTATTTCACGCGCAAAATGTTCGTTGTCTCTTCAAAGACAATGTCCGTTAGTTACATAGGACATAAACTAGTTTCCTTCTTTCAACCATGAGATTGCTTATAAGAAATAAATAAATTCATTCTTTGACTTCTTGGCTTATATTAAATAAGAATTGACATTTTTTGCCAATTTGTAAAGTTTGCAAACCATTATAGGCCTGAACTCATTAAATATTAGTTCGTTCGTTATGCAACTAGAACTTAATAGTAATCTATTAATCATAAAATGATCGGGAATAAAAATGAGTTGCCATTGAAACTTGAAATGAACATTCACTTTTGAGACATAATGCAGTCCATAGCCTTGCAAAGCCTTAAATAGAAATAAACCATGACATTAAAGGGATTAATTAAAATAAAACTTTAAATTCTTAGCATTACATGCTCGAGGGATGATTGTTGCATCCAACCTTTTCAGCTGATAGGCCTCTTTGCCTACGACTTCCCAAATCTTGACAAGATCCTCTTAGTTTGCATCAAGTTTTCCTTGACCATCTCATGCACTAGTCACTTCCAATTTTCAGCAAACCAGATCACTAAGTCAACAGACCTTGTATTTCACTTTTTAGTTGTAATATTTGGCTACTTTATGCTAATATGCAGCTACTCTTGCCTTTGCAACATCTCTAATTTCTTTAATAGTATATAAATTGGTCATAAGACCAACCTAGTTAACCATTACATCAAAATTCTGTATACGAAGATTGGGTAAATCTAATTCAATCGGCAGTACAGCTTCCAACCCATATGTAAGCGTAAAAGGCATCTCTTTAGTTGAAGACCTATGGATGGTCCTATACCCCCATAAAATGCCTGACAATTTATCTACCTATTTACTCTTCACTTGATCAACTTTCCTCTTTAAACCATGTAGAATAATCTATCGACAGTACAGCTTCCGACCCATATGTAAGCGTAAAAGGCATCTCTTTTGTTGAAGTCCTATGGATGGTCCTATTCCCCCATAAAAAGCTTGACAATTTATCTGCATATTTACTCTTTACTCGATCAACTTTCCTCTTTAAACCATGTAGAATAATCTTGTTGATAGCTTCTAGTTGCTCGTTGGTTTGAGGGTAAGCCATCGACATGTAATTTAGTCAAATGCCTTGTTTCTTACAAAATGCCCGAAATTTATTATTATCAAATTGTTGTCCATTATTAGTGATTATCATAAAATGGGACCTTAAATCTTGAAATGATAAAATTGAAAACGAATACTTCCACCTTTTGTTAAGTGATTATAGCTACTACTTCGGCTTTTGCCTATTTTGTAAAATAATCCATGGCAACTATGACGAATTACCGCTAGGTTGTGGACTTTGGAAATGGTTTGAGTATGTTCAATTCTTACTGAGCAAAGGGCTATGGACTAGTGAGACCATGAAGTTCAGTAAGAGATACATTGCTCAGTGCCTCATGTTTATGACATTACAAACATTTTTGAATAGAGAATCTCGCATCTTCCTTCGAATTTGACCAAAAGTAGTCAAGTTGCAATACATGGACATATAAGGTTTGTCCCTTCACATGATTGTTGGAAATACCACCGAATAGTTTAGAAAGTACTCATTGTACGTCCTTTAGCAAAATGTAACAAAGATAAGGCTAAGAAATATTGTGTTTGTATAACTAATCATTTATCAATGTGTAGTTTGTAGCCTGATAAATCAACATTCGACCTCTTTTCTATCGTTAGGAAGGACACCATCCTTCAAGTAATCCATGATTAGGTCCATCTAATACTTTTCCTTTGGGCAGGGAGCTAATTTGCAGCTCTACCCAATAGTTTGTACGCTTTTATCAGGAAGATATTCAATAAAGAGTTGTCATTCAAATTGGGGAGTGCCATACTGGCTAGTTTTGAAAATTTATCGATGGTAATGTTCTTGCTTCTTGGTATTTTCTCAATCGAAGAGTATTGGAACTCTTCCATAAGCGCTTGTACCATTGATTAGTACTTGCCCATTTATTGCTTCTTTTGCCACACAAATTCCCCTTACCTGATTCCCAACAAGTTGCGAATCAAAGAAAACATCAACTTTCTTGGCACTAACCTCTTTCATTAATTTGAGTCCAACTATTAAGGCTTTATACTTAGCTCCATTATTGCTTGCTAGAAACCTAAACTTCAAAGTGTAATTAACTTTCACATTATAGGGTCCTTGTAGAATTAGAGCCGCTTCATATCCTTCCTTGGTAAAGGAGCCATCAATATATCGGTTCTATATTGGCTTCTCTATCATCTTTTTGTTATCCTCTTTACTAGTGAATTTGGCCACAAAATGTATTAACACTTGAGGTTTCAATGCCATTATAAGTTTGTATTGCACACTATAGGCACTTAACTCTAAAGTATATTTCATCATTCTCCTTGAGGAGTTCGGTTATTATAAAGCTTGTTGCAAAGGCTGATATATTAGGATAACAATTTGATGTGCCTCGAAGTATGGCTTTAACTTTCTCATCAATAGAACCACTGCCAATACAAACTTCTCAATTTTTGTATATCGATGTTATGGTCCTTGTAAAACATTGCTCAAATAATAAATCAGTCAATGTTCTTTACCTTCTATTCAAACCAAGATAGAAAAGGTGCTCAGCTACTAACTGAGAGATATAGATATAATTTTTTTTCGGTATTGGTGTTGAGAGAACTAGTGGTGACATAAGGAACTCCTTCAGGTTGCTAAAGGCTTTCTTACACTTGTTCGTCCACTTGAAATCTTTTTTATTCTTTAAGATTTTAAAGAATTCTATACATTTGTTGGCACTTCTTGAGATAAATCTATTTAAGGTAGCTATTCACCCTGTTAACTCTTGAACTTCCTTTACTATGTAGGGGGACTTCATGTTCCTAATGGCATCAATCTTCCTTGGGTTTACTTCAATGCTACGTTTGGTGACCATATAACCTAAAAATTTTTTAGAAATAGCACTAAAGACACTTTTGTGGGTTCAACTTGATATTGTACCTCTTATAGTGCTGAATGTCTGTTCAAGATCAGCAAAATGCTGGCTTTCTTATGTGCTTTCTACTATCATGTTATCGACATATACCTTAACATTATGGTGAATTTGGGGCTTATACATCTTAGTGATAAGCCTCTAATAAGTCGCACTAGTGCTTTTTAGCTCGAAAGGCCTTACCATGTAATCATACATCCCAAAGTTAGTGACAAATGATATATGAACCTCATCCTTCTCATCCATTTATATTTGATTGTAACTAGAAAATGCATCCATAAAGGATAGCAAGGCATGTCTAGTAATTGAATTAACCAATTGGTCTATTCTCAGGAAAGGGAAACAGTCTTTAGGAGAGGCATTGTTCAAATCCGTAAAGTCTATGTACATTTGTCATTAGACTTATTGACTAGCATGAAATTAGCTAGCCAAGTCAGATAAGGCTCTTCCCTAATGAACCTTGCCTTGAGTAGCTTTTGGACTTTTTCTTCTATGGTTGCTTGCTGTTTAGGAGCAAAATGTCTTTTTCTTTTCTAAATGACCTTTGCATTAGAATAGATATGAAAATTGTGGGCTATAACATCTTTAGGATACTTAGCAAATCCAAAGGAGACCATGTAAAGATATTAATGTTATCTTGCAAGAAATTAATCAAGCTTTAGTGAATGTTTGCCGGCAATGGTTTCCCTATCTTAATTGTCTTCCTTGGATCATTTCCTAATGGAATCTCTTTCATCTCTTCTTCGGCATTCTTTATGCCAATTGATTTTTGTTTTGAACAAGTTTCAACTTGAAAAATTTCCTATCGGTGTAGTGCCCTTATGTATAAGGATCTTTCCAGTTGTTGATCCCCTCTATATACACCAAATCCAGTAAGGGTAGGGAATTTAATTTTGGGATGTGCAATAAAAGGGACCATGCTGAAATGGCTGACCCATGATTATATTATATGGGTATCAACATTCGACTACGAGGAAATTTACATTGTCTTTTGCACTATGTTTGTCGTCTCCAATCTAAATAGGGAGAGAAATTACTCTATTGACCTGAATAGGTTGATTATTAAAAGTATATAGATTACACTCATAAGATTTCAATTGTACCTCAGTTTTCAGCCTTATTTGATCAAAAGCATTGTAAAAAATGATATTTGTCAAAGTTTTGGTATCAATCAAAATAGTTTTTACCTCAAAGTTGCCAATTCTTGCACTAATTACCAATGCATCATCATGGGGTGTTTGAACACCTTGAAAATACTCTTTCAAGGAAGATATTGAATTATCGACCTTGACCTTCTTACCCTACACATTACAAACATAATGCATGGCATTAGTCGAGTCTAAAGAGCTAGATTGGCCTAACACAAAAGGTCTACCATCAATAGTATTTATTATACCATTCAGTGTTGTACTACTGCCTCCATCTCTTATAACTTTTGCAGCCTAAGAAGGTAGCGTGGCATTCTCCTGCTCATCATGTCTCCTTTGATTTGCTTATTTTATGTTTTCAGCATCGTATGCAAGAAACTTGCTTAAATACCCTCATTAAATTGCATCCTTAATTACATTTTTGAGTTGGATACACTTGTTAGTATTATGACCTCTATTGCGATGAAAATTACAGTGTTTATTCAAATTCCGTCTCGAAGGATTTCCTCTCATTCTCTATAATTATTGCAGTACGCCTCTTTAGCCACACATTTCCATCAATATGTTCGTAATTAGATGATTAAGTGGTGTATAGACAGAATATTTTACAATGCGTAGCCTCTTTTTCTTAGTATTGTATCCTTCAGAACATTGGTCATCATTTGTTCCGATTTGATCTTCGGCACACTTCTTCTTGTCACCTTTCTAGTCTCCTTTACTTTGATCGGCCTCTCGTTGAGCTTTAATGTTGTTTTCTTGATGGATGTACAAAGTGGCTTTAGCCTTAAACTTGGTAAACATTTTCGGCTTGTTTTTTTCTAAGGACTTGAGGAAGTCTCCATGGGGTTTTACACCATCAATGACTATATTAAGGGCAAAGCTCATGTCTAGCTTCAAAATTTGGACCAATTCGAACATAAATCTAGCCAAATAGTCCTTGATAGATTCATTTGATTTTTGCTTACTGGTGCTAAGAATGGAGGAATCCTTAATCAGAAGCTTGTATACAAGGAAGTGTTGTAAGAACACTTCTACCAAATCTTCAAAACATGAAATTGTGTTTAGCTTCAAATGTTTGAACCATGTGTTAGCTACATTCCTCAATATTAAGGGAAAAGCTTGGCAAGTCATGGCATCACTTAAGCCGTGCAACTTAGCCATTATGCAGTAATATTTGAGATGATTTTTAGGGCCTCGCATTCCATCATAAGTCATGAATTGCGGCAACTTGATGTATCGTGGTATTACTTCATCCAATATTTCAGGAATAAAAGGACTCCTCTTTATTTAGAATTGCTTACTTATTGTAATAAGGGTGCTAACATGCGAAGGTCATACATGGTGCACCTATAGTGGTTGTTTTCCTTTGTCATTTTTCTTAAGAGCAAGGGCTAAAGATCTCGACGTAACTTCAGCCTACTTTCTTGGTAATTTGGGAGAATAGATTGAATCATTGCTGTTTTCAGGATTGTGATTGTTATGTTCTTGGTTTTGACTTGGGTAAACAGTTCTATAGAGGAGATTAAGGATGTCATCATGTTTTTTTTTGCTTAGTTTTTGGTTTTCTTTGGCTAAGGCAAGGTAAAGTAGCTCTAACTTAGCCAAATGCTGGTCGTCAGTATACCTACTTCCCCCTTCATGGTGATGGGGTGAAGAACTAACACCTGTACTTTTTGTTAATCTTGTTCTTTCCATGTGGGTGTGAAATGAAAAATAAATGGTGCCAAATGTTGTTAGGTGGTTTTGGGTTAGGACTTTCTTCTTGTAAAGAAAGAAAGAAAGAACTATAATGTATCAGGGCTAGTCTAGTGTAGCCATTCTGATGCCTAAGTTAGTAAGTATATTTAGATTAAGAGTAAATGAATGAGTATTGAGATAAGGGTTATAAGAGAGTTCTTACAATGCTTCCTCTTTATATTTATAAGAGAAAATTAGATGTTTAAAATGACAGTTAATCATTGATAGTGGGATATGTAGAGATCTTATAATCAAATAAAATGCCTAAGATATAAGAAGAGCGAAGAGTTATGTAATGAGATCATATTAGATCATAACTATTCATGCCACTTTCTTAAGTTTAAACCTTATGTGTTAATAGGTTGGGCTTTAAGGCCTACTAAATGGTTTAAGCTTTAGTTGGCATTAGCTGAAAACCAGGTCAGTTGGCCTTTTGTTAGCTAAGTAGATGAATAATTTTATAAGGTGAAAACTGATCGTCAACACCAAATATCTTTTGTTGTAGCACTAGAAGCAATTGGATAGAATTCTTAGCCTTTGAATTAAGCTTAACTTTAGTGATATCTTCATTGGATGTAATAATGGTTTGAACTTTGAGATCTTCTATTAAGATGATTTTTCAAGCCTAATAGTCTCATGCCTTCACATAAGGCTCCATCTTGAATTTTCAATAAAAAAGTTACTTTCATAAAAAAAAGGTGCCTTACCAGATTGAACTATTAAACTACTACTTGGTTCACCCATGAAATAAATAACTCAAAGTAACGGAGATAGAGAGTAGAATATTGGCCTTAAAATTTATAGAGCTTTGGCCTTCTATCTACTGCTTTCTTCAGCTTCACTGCTGAGGACTTGGTTTTCTTTACCAATGCTGTTCCCTTTAATCCATTGTTCACCAAATTAATATCTTCAAATAACCTTAAATTTTGAATTTGATATCCCATAAAATTCAAAATCATCCTTATCCTTATCTAACTTAGATATTTCCATGTGATTTAATTATTTAAAAAAATTAAATCTCTTAAAGATAATCCTCGTGGATCTTAATTCTAACTTAAGTGCCTAATATACCTAATTTAGTAAAGTTAAGCCTTGTTCACTTTGAATTTGATGTCATGTTATTTTTCAAAATTACTCTTCTAAACCAACTATCTAAATAACCTTCTGAAGATGTCTTAGTTTACTTAACTTTAAAGTCTTTGAATAATTTTATGAAGTGTTGTACTAACTCTTCTTATATAAGCTTCTAAAACATTCTCTGAATACTTTCTAGACTTTTTCCTTTTCAATTGATTCAGACCTTCTGAACAAATCTCTAAATGAAACTTAACTTACAATTTAAACAATTTGAAGAATTGTCTCGATATCTATACACTTGTTATTTTAGTACATTAGCATTCCTATCTTTTTGTTATCATCAAAATCGATGAGATATATTTAACATCAAGAATCCACCTAAAACTACCTAGATCATTTCTATGCAAAACTTTACTCATGACACTGTCAAGGGAAGATCATCGAGGTGCTAGCTTAAAGTCACCGATCCTCTTAGTCCCTTGGGCTCAACTAAGCATACACAACACATAATTCATTATAGCCAAATGTTAGTTAAGTCAGGTTAAATTTTTTAGCCTATAAGCACAAATATCAGCCAACGTCTTGTACCTTATTCTTATGGCAACTAAGGATTAGGAATGACCTCTTTACAACCTATAAACATCATAAGCAACTTAACTTAGGTTTAAACTTGCTATTGTTATTGTCACTTAATCTTAAAAGCCTCACCCCTTTCATCCTCCAACTAAGTTACTTAAAGGAACAAAATCCAAGATGAAAATAAAGTTGTTTTGATTATTATAATGGGTTGGAAAATGCTTTAGAAAGGTTTAAGAGCAAGAAAAGAGGCTAAAAAATTACTAAGGAACAAAGGAAAACTTGTTGTAACTATTCAAATACATGGTGTCTGAATGCCAACTTATTAGCAGGGAATCCCCCTTAGCATCTAAATGTTATAAGGGTAGGCGTTTTCTTGCTATGCTATTTTCTGCAAATTCTGTAGATAGCAACACATAGCATATCTACCCTTGGACCCCCACTTTGAACCTAATTGAAAACCACCAATCTTGAGGATTTTTCTTCACTTAAAACTTGATCCATACCTCTCCAAACACCAGCCAATAAATCAAAACAAAACTTTTACCTCCTTTATGCTACAATTCTTAAAATCAACACCTCCAACAATATATAAGAAAACTCAAAATAAACAACAATCAGTATAGGAGAAAAAGAATTAGCACTCCTTTTAGATTCTCGATGTTTAGGGACACAAAGACTGATGCTTAATTTGTTTCTCTCCTTACCCTAGGCAAAAAAAACGTATTTTTTAAAACCAAAACTAGGAAACTCACTAAGAATCACTCGTTTCAAGATTTACCTTGATCTTTCCCTTTAATCTTGTGAGTTTGCCATCGATTCTTGATCAATCTAGTGCGAGAAAATTTGTTCAAAGTAGTAGCGGGTGCAAGAGGACAGAAAAAAAATAAAACTTGACCCAATCTTTTGCTTTGATTAGGTTAGGGTTTTTAAGACTTGTGAAATGTCACAAGTACCCTTAGCTCTTAACTCTTATCATTTCTTTTATTTTTTGCTTTTCTTTATAAATTTTTATTATTTTAATTCCCATTTTTACATTAATTTTTCTAATTTTGAAATTTTTTATTGATATAGTTAAGTCATATGTATTCAATTATATTATTTTCTAAAATTATTTACATTGATGAATTAGAGGCTACCACCAGGTAACATTGACTTGAAAATTTAATGTTGTTAGAAAAAGGTCTAGTTTCACAAGGTTTGATAAATGTTGAAAATCAAATAGAAAAAAAAAGGAAAAATATTTAGAGTAAAGAAAAAATCAATGAAACAATAAGGATAAAGGATATATTTATGCTAAGGTCGTTATAGCCTAGTAGTATAGACATCGATCTCCAATAGGATGAACCAAATTGGAATCCCCATTCCCTAGGTTATAATATGTAATGTTCTTGGCCAATATATATATATATATATACATATATACACACATACACATTTTTTTAAATCTAAAATTAGACCTAGCTTTTTTCCCTCCTTTTAAGGGTTTTAAACATGAGACTTATAGAAAAATTTTACAGCATCTTATCTAAATGTGTGTGTATTTATATTGATGAAGAAAGAAAAATATTATTACTATTGCTTATACTCTACAAATCAAAATAGTATGGATAGAAAATGGTTATAGCTTTAATTATGAAATAATTATTACGAAAATATAAGGGACTAGTTCTTTTGACAATCTTTAAAACATTTGTATCATAGATGGAACTCAAATTCATTGTGAATTAAAGTTCTGTGCAAGGAAAAACTAAAGAGAAAGTTATAAACTTCTTATTTTATACACTTCCTTTTCTCATATCACAAATACTCCATATAATCTTGATTTATATATGAATATACAAACATGATAATAGGTAGCTTAGAAAAGAAGAGTCATGATTTCCTCGATGGCTTCAAATCCTAATCAACCATTCTTAAATTTTGGTTCGATAATGTTAAATCTACATTATGTGAGATTTTCCATATTAACGGATTTAATTGAATTAGAGTTTGAGGAACAAAATGGACTATGAATTTAGACACTTTCCATTGGATATCCATTAGAAAAGGAATATATCTCATTAAAATCTCACTAGAGAAAACCTAGTAGGAAAAAAAAACCTTTGTAAAGGAAAGAGTACACTACTCTTTGTACATTCACCTTATTCATAATATTACTAAAGATCAATCCTATTTTGTGTAATAATCTTTCAAATACTAAAGTATGTAATGTCATAATGAACAAGTCTAATAGATTATCACTTAGATGAATTTGTTGAACATCAATATCCCTGTTCTTTTGAAGATCATGAGTGTAAAAAGTATTTGGGTGAAACATGAGTTATTTTATCTCCTTTGATAGATTCTTTGACAATTGAGCTATACATGCAGTTTTTTCTTCATATAGTTTAGTTAGGCCTCCTTTTGGAAAGTCAGCTACAAGTCTCTCAAATTTATTGAGTCATAGATCATAATCATACATGTTCTTGACTAGCTTCATGAACTTATAATCTTTACACGATTAGTAGGAAGTGTTCGTTTCATAGGACACTATAATATAACTATTTTACCACTTGTAGAAGAATAGCCTATTTGAGATTGAACCTTGTGTGAATTAGATAAGCACCCGACATATGCATAACAAATGAGCTATTATCCAAATCATTTGCATATAACAAGCCCATATTAATCATACCTTAAAGATATTGAAGAAATATTTAATTCCATTTTAATGTCTTCTTATTAGACATGAACTAAACCTAACTAACAAGTTGATAGAAAAAAATTATATTAGGTCTAGTACTATTAGTGAGATACATTAATGTATTGATTTCACTAAAAGATATGGTACTTAAAGTAAAATAAGTCAAATTAGTGAGGTCGTTTAACAAATAATTGGGAAGGAATTTTCCATGAATTAAAAATTTTATCTTAAAAATTCCTAAATATTTTTTAAAGTTAAATTTCTAAATTAATTATTTAGTTAAAGATATCTTCCTATGATTCCTTTTAAACCCTTTCAAGTGGTGTTTAAGCTATTATGTTGTATTTATAGTATTCCTCCATTCATCTTTGAACTCGATATTATCCAAACTATAATTCTTAAGCCCTTCCACCTATTGTCATATTGTTATGTATTAAACTAACTAATTCAAGGAAACTTCCTACTATGATTTCCATCATTTTGAGATCCTAACTTGTGGAATCAATGATCATTTTATTTCAGCTTCTATAATTCTCTGTTAGCACTTACTGTCTCAATTCATTATTAAACCACTACCCATCTTATGGACTTATCACCATAGTAGTTTAAATGTAATTTCTAATTTATCCTCTGTGGTATCCTTTATTATCCATTTCTATGTTTTAGTTGCGGTTACCAATAACAAGATTGATCCTTTATGTGCTATGCCTATCTAATCCTTAGACTTATTACTTGATATGACAAACCCAAATCATCATCAAAGGCAAGAGACTTGACAAGGAAAAAACTTAATAGTAGTAGATTTGCCATTCTCTTATTACTTGCCCATTGTACTAATGTGCATATGAAGGATAGTATTTCATAATATCTTAATTACACCCCTTGTTATAATTATTGATTCCCTTTCTTAATAATGGTTATTTCTGGATTTTTTTTTTTAAACTTAGTTCTAGGTTTTCTTACTTTTGCATGGAATGTATATTCCAAGAAGTAGGGTTAGCTATATGATCAATCAGAAAGCTCTATCATTACTATTATTAGGGTCATCAATGTATCTCTATTATTCCTTATTAGTGTTATCATACTGAATATTCGTAGTTATGAAGGACTAGTCATACATTTTATACTTTAGGATTGATCCTTTATGGTTGTCTAAGGTCCTCATTTACCTATGTCTCAAGTAGAATGCCTTAGGGTCACTTTAAGGCCACTTATTAGATAACATGATGAGTTACTACTACTAAAGTCACTTTTAGAGTTAGCTACTTATTAGGGCTTTCTTAATCAATAATTTTATATGACGGTATTTTAGGGTTTACTTAATTGGTGTAGAGTTAGAAGTAGCAGATAGGTTATGGATCTCTTAACTGAGCTTTAGATTATTTCCTCTCATATCCATTAAATGTATCCATGGACAATGTTATGCTAGTTAGTGCAGTGACCATCTTTATTCAATAAATAGAAACAACCCCTAATATAACCATGGATTGCTATTGATAAGGCATGTTAAATCAATATACCATAAACAATTTGTGTGCTCTCATAATATAAAAAGTAGAGACATCTATGATTTCCATACCATTGGCTAATTGATACCTACAAAATTTAGTTTATAATCATAACTAATGTGCTCTCGAGATATAGAGTTTGAGTAATTATACTACATTTAAGATCAATATTTTGAGTTCCTATATATCAAATTTGCTATAACCTATTTTAACTTCAAAAACACATACAGAAAGTACCTTTATATATTAGCACTTACATATCATAGTTAGATTTTATGTATAATTGATCTGATTATTTTACTTCATATACAAACATTTTGTATACACATGCAAATTACAAGTTTACTCAAGTATAGAAACATCTTCTTGGTTGCACAACATCTACTATCCATTTACTAAGTTTTGTTTCATGGCTTTAAGCACTTGTATTAGGAAAAATGGGAAATATATGAGTCAAGTTTTTAGTGTCACATAACTATTACCCTATGTTCTTATACATATTATACGATATATAACTCACTTTAGTTTCCATCTACGAAAGCACATACATTTATATACATATAATGACACAAGTATATTACAATAGATAATATATACTGTCGAGCTTGAATTTTTCGGTTTTCTATTTAATTTGATTTCCCATTTTTTTTATTAATAATAAACCCTAACCCATTCAATATTAGTTATTGACTAAATAAATTTTGAAATTTTAGTTCTTTAAAAAAAACTTTTGGAGTTTTCAACTGACTAGAGTCGAGAAAAAGAAAAGAAATCATAATTAATTGGGTGTATTGACTATGATTTATCCATCGATCTTTTGTTTCAATTTGATAGAAACTAGAGAGTTCTAAATTCAAGGGCTAACTTATTAAATCCTAACGAGTACCACTATTTATTTTTGAAAATTGCATTTATTTTTCATGATTATCCTTTTTTTTATATTTTTAAGAAAAATAAAAGAACCAAAAGAAAATAAGAAAAAAACTTAAGTTTTTACAGATTTTAACATATCACCGAATGTGCCTACATACCTATTAGTCAGGATTAGACATCTGTAGTTGTTTCCCAAAACTTTAATGTGTTAATTTATTTTAATTTTTGAAAATTGATCGAGTTTAGGTTGTTACCGATTCAATTTATTCAAATAAAAACTAAAGTATCCTAATTCTTAAGTGTTTTTATTTTATAAAAAAAAAACTCCTTAAAAGTCCTGTATTTTTTGAAAGGGGTCTTTTATAATTTTTTTATTTAAAAAATAAACTCTATGTAAGGAAATCCTAGAAAACTTAATGCTAAAAACATCTAAACTAATATATATATATATATATCTATTTACATATCATGTTATAAACTTAACTAAATAATAATAATAATAATAATAATAATAATAATAATAATAATAATAATAATAATAATAATAATAATAATAATAATAATAATAATAATAATAATAATAATAATAATAATAAAGAAAGAAAGAAAGAAACAAATAAGTAATTAAATAAAAACAATAATCAAACTTGACTTAATGTTCGATGAAGGATAGTGAACATGCGTATATATGGTTCGTAATAGGGGCTGTGGCCGTAATTGATGTATATTGATGGAGTTGCAGGACATTATGTGGTGTAGTAGCGACAGTACAGTGGTATGAGGATAGAGGAGTAGCTGCCGTACGTGAAACACATGCTATTATTGTGTGATTATGTTGGTTAATTGCGGATGTCGCTCAGCGTGTTAGGTGATTTATAGGTGATCGTATTTGATGGTGAAGCATATGAGTGAGTGCTTAAAGTAAGCAATAGCAAGAGAAGTGGAAAGTGATTGGCAATTGCGTAGTTGTTGTATTCATTGAGTGTGTAAGATCGGTTTTGCTGTTGCATGGAGTGTAGCATGTATGGACATGTTCCAAGTGTATTATGCTATTGTGTATATCAGTGTAGTGTGCATGTGTTGGAGCGTCGTCGGAGAAGGAAGGTAGCGTTAGTTCGTCAAGCAGATTGTAGTTGCGTACTTACTGGTGTTTGGATTCGGTTTGTGCTGATCACGTATGCAACAACGTAGGTGGGGGCTATAGTGAAGCTTGGATGTAGACTGTAGTGCTTGTTTGTTTGGAATTGCGTGGGACAGCGAGTAGCACATATGTAGTGTTGGATGTTGTTGACTGCTACTACTACCGCGTGTGAAGAGTTTGGTCGTGCATATGTTCTAATGAAGAGGATGGACTACTGCAGTTGTTGTGTGACTTGCTATCACCTGTACTTGTTCGTGTCGTGCAAGTTGATGATATACAACAGAGATTGGTTCTAGGTTGATTGTAACTATTTGAGATATTGATTCTTGGTCATGCCCCCTATGAGCTAATTAATTAAACTGGGTGAGGCGCTCCTTGAGTTGGTTAAGACTTAGAGAAATATAGAAAACTTGGTAGTACCCCATATGGGTTGACTAACCAAGGCAAGCGAAGCATTCTTTGAGCTGATTAAGACCTTAAAAGATAATGAGAACTTGGTTGTGCCCCTTATGGGCTGACTAATTAAGGCAAGTGAAGTGCTCCTTGAGTTAGCTAAGACCCTAAAAGATGACGAGAACTTAGTCGTGCCTCCTATAGGCTAACTAACCAAGGCGGCGAAGTACTCCTTGAGCTGGTTAAGACCTTAAAAGATGATTGAGAACTTGGTCATGCCCCCTATGAGCTGACTAACTAAGGTGGGTGAAATGCTCCTTGAGCTTTCTAAGACCCTAAAGTTATTGAAAACTTGGTCGTACTCCTTATGGGGTGACTAAATAAGGTGGGGCGAAGTACTCTTTAAGCTGGATAAGACCCTAAAAGATATTAAAAACTTGGTCGTGCCCCTTATGGGCTGACTAACCAAGGTAGGCAAGGAGCTCCTTGAGTTAGTTAAGACCCTAAAAGATATTGAGAACTTATTCGTGCCTCCTATGGGTTAACTAACCAAGATAGTCGAAGCGCTCCTTGAGCTAGCTAAGACCCTAAAAAGAATATTTGAGAACTTGGTCGTACCTCCTATAGGTTAACTAACCAAGGTGGTCAAAACCCTCCTTGAGCTAGTTAAGACCTTAAAAGATGATATTTGAGAACTTGGTCGTGGCCCCCATAAGTTGACTATCCAAGGAAAGCGAAAAGCTCCTTGAGTTGGCTAAGGCCCTAAAGGGATATTAAGAACTTAGTTATGCTCCCTGTGGGCTAACTAACTAAGGCGGGCGAAGCGCTCCTTGAGCTAGCTAAGACCCTAAAGAGATATTGAGAACTTGTTCGCACTTCTTATAGGTTGATTAACCAAAGCGAGCGAATCGCTCCTTAAGCTGGGTAAGACCCTAAAAAGATATTAAGAACTTGGTTGTGCCCTTATAGGTTGACTAACTAAGGTGGGCAAAGTACTCCTTGAGCTAGCTAAGACCCTAAAGCGATATTAATAACTTGTTCATGCCCCTTATGGGCTGACTAACCAAGGTGGGGAAGCGCTCCTTGAGCTAGCTAAAACCTTAAAGTGATATTAAGAACTTGGTTGTGCCTTTTATGGATTGATTAATTAAGGTGGCAGAAGTACTCTTTTAGTTAGCTAGGATCCTAAAGAGATATTGATAACTTGATCATGCCCCCTATGGGATAACTAACTAAGGTGGGCAAGGCACTCCTTGAGTTGCCTAAGACCCTAAAGCGATATTAAGAATTTGGTCGTACCTCCAATGGACCAACTTACCAAGGTGGGTGAAGCACTCCTTGAGCTAACTAAGATCCTAAAGAGATATTGAAAACTTGGTCGGGGCCCCTATAGGCTAACTAACTAAGGCGGGTGAAGTACTCCTTAAGATATCTAAAGTCCTAAAGAGATATTAAAAACTTGGTCGTACCCCCTATGGGTTGACTAACCAAGGTGAGCGAAGCACTCCGTAAGCTAGCTAAGACCCAAAGAGATATTGAGAACTTAGTCATGTCCCCTATAGGCTGACTTGCCAAGGTGGGTGAAGCGCTCCTAGGGTGGGTGAAGCGCTCCTTAAGTTAGCTAAGGCCCTAAAGAGATATTAAAGACTTAGTCGTATCCCTTATGGGATCATTAACCCAAGACGAGCATAGCACTTCTTGAGCTGGCTAAGACCCTAAAGTTATTGAGAACTTGGTCGTACCTCCTATGGGCTGACCAACTAAGACGAGCAAAGTGCTCCATGAGCTAATTAAATCCCTAAAAGAAAACATGAATTGAGGTAATGCTTTATGAGAAAGTTAGAACCCTAAACATTGGATGGGGACAGCTCTCCATGAGCTAGTTAAAGCACTAATGAAGATATGGATCGGGATAGCACTCTATGAGCTGGCTATGTCCTTGAGAAAATGGATCATAGGTAATTACCCTACGAACTCGCTAAAACTTTATATGACAGCCAAAAGTAAAACCAAGAAACACAACCGATTTGAAAAAACTCTTGATTTGAGAAATTTACAAAGGAAGACATTGGTGAAAATCATTTATGACAAGAATTGAATACTTTGCCACTAAGGTCGGCATGAATAGAAAAAAATTGTAACAAGCCTTTACTTTCTCTCCATCTTTTCCTTTCTTCTTTTGTTTCTCATCTTTTTTTCCTTTTTTCTTAAAAGTCTACTAACGGATACAAATTCTTATTTGAGAAACAAATGCTATAACTTCCCTTCCTTGGTAACCATGTAAGCTATCTCGTATTCGTCTTAGTTTCTGACAGTGAGCTCCTTAGATAATCCTTAAAATTTTGAACATCCATCTCTTAAGGAAAAAGTAACTCACAATTAGTCTAATCGAAGAGGACTTCCTTATGCACTTTAGGTCTAAATTTTTCCCTTGATTGCTATTCCAAAAATTATAGTCTAGTTTGCAAGTGATACGCTTTGATCAATTTGTTAGGTCTTTTTGGGTTTAGTATTGTGAATTGAGCTTTTGGTTAAATGGTTTCAAAAGGAATTGATAAGAGGGTCTATTTTGAAAGAAGTACTTTCATCCAACCCAGGTAAACAAGTTTAGAACCCCTGGAAAAAACTAGATGTGTGTTTGCCCCAATTTCAAAAATAATTTTTATTTTAGATAATTTTTTTCTAAGATTAGAATAGCTTCAAGTAAGGAGATATTGTAGGTGGGAAAGTCTTATGTTTGAGATTCAGGTGAATAGAAAGGTTTTGTGTTTGTTATTTAAAGTGTGATTTTGAAATGAATATGGGGTTTTTGGTTTGTAGTTGAGAATGTAATTTTGAAATGAATATGGGATTTTGGTTTGTGGTTGAAATGTGATTCTGAAATTAATATAGGGTTTTGTGTTTTTGGTTGGGAATGTGATTTTGAAATGAATATGGGATTTTGTGTTTTTAATTGGGAATATGATCCTGGACCTTGTATTTTTAAAGCAACTTAGACTTTTAGGCCTTTTTTGGTTAAGGCTTTTCTCAAGCTCGATATTTAGGCCTTTCTTGCTTTCTCTTTCTTTTGGTTTTTTCTTTTCTTTTTCTTTCCTTTTGCCCCATTCTTTCTTTCTTTTCTCTCTTTAAAAGTAATTATCACTTTTGTTTAGTCTTTATCTTTAGATGACTTAAGGCCCTAAATCCATAGGTTTCAAGTATATAGGCTTGGGTAAGGCATGTGTGGTCTTGAGGTATTTGAAAAAGTATTGGCTCTTCTTTAAAAGGAATAATTTATCGAAAACAAAAGTTATCCTTGAATTGTTGTTACTAAGATAAGCATAAACAAGTCTTTAACCTTCTCTCTTAATAAATTACCCTAACCTCTAAATTACCTCACTATAGGGTAATTCTTGACAAGGTTTATATTTGAAAGGACTCTAAATTGGTTCAAAGAGGTTAACAAAGGATAATTGTGTTTGGGGATTTAAAATGAATACCTAACTTCATTTCGATCTGCGTATCAAATTCAAAATTGACCTCTTTTAAAGAATGAGTTCAAAATATCCTTACCATGATGTATTTTATTTCTCAAAGTGTTTAAGGGTTAGTGTATAGGATATAGCTCACCTCTTTTCATTCTAAACTTTTTAAAAATGAGTTATCGATTCTTTAAGTAAGAGTCCATGTTGGTTTGCCCCAGTGTGAAGATTAACCTTGCTCACATGCTCTAGTTGTGAAATTTCAATGACTAAATTCCTCATACCTTTCTCGCTTTTACTCAAATTGCCCTAGACTTATAAGTCTTAACGCCCTTAGGCTTTCATGTGTGGTTTCAGGTTTGGTTCAATAGAGTTCAAATGGGCTGATATTAACTTTTGAAGTGGAAGGGACTAATGAATTGCCCTTTTTGTTTGTACCTAAGATCAAGCTTAGGATAGTATTTCACGGTCTCGTGTTTTGACTTAGTTCATATTTGGACTTGATGGATCGAGAATTTTGAGTTGGTTTAATATTCTTGATGGGCTAAGGGTTAGTGTTTAGTTGGTTGCCTTCTTGAGCCAAGTGCTTAGGTTAGCTGTCTTAATGGGCTAAGTGATTGTATATGTCCCGAGCCTTGTAAAGATTTGGATCCATTAGCAACTTTCTTTTTTCTTCTTTTCCTTTTTTTTTTCTTTTGAGAGAAAGAGAGAAAAAGTTAGAGCTTTTATGTTACAAAGACTAAGTGATCAAATTGTAAATGGAGAATTACTTTCTTAGGATTCAATATATAAGCTTACAGGATTTAATGGAATAGCATTACTGAAGGTCTATTTACAAAAGAGAAATTCTAGAGAATGAAGAATAAAAGGCTAAACAGGGAAAATATCTAAATCCTATTTATCCTAAATGAGAAAGGCTATTTATAAAGTGTTAATCTATCCAAAAGAATGAATATTCCTAACTAGTAGATTACTTGGCAAAATGGCAACTGCCTAAACATTATTTTACAGGTTTGATTCTTTTTGTTGTGTTGTTTTATTTTTTTTTTCTTTTTCTTTTTCTTTTATTCTATGAGGGTTGGGCTTGACTGGTGTGGGCCGAAATAAAAAGTGATAGATTTGAGCTCCCATAGATGTTCTAAGGCCCACACTAAGGTAATATTCATAAGGGCCTTCTGTAAGGACAAGATGGGCCCAATCTTGTTACTAATAAATTCTTACTTATCTGGGTTGAAAAGTCAAAACTACATTTGAAGTAATTTTTAGGCCAATGAGGTAGGTAGATGTGGATTTGTTCGAAAACTACTTAACCTAATCTAACTACTCTTATCTAAAAAAATAAAATTACAATTAAAGCTTATCCTAAACTATATATGGAATTATTGCAGGATATTTATAAGGAAATATTATAATGGGACTATATAAGAAAATACAAGGGAAATATAACTTCATAATTGCCATTGTTTGTTTAGGTTTGCTATACTATGAGTTTTCACAAATTTTTTTGAAATTGGTTTTCATGTATGCAAAGGGTGTGTTCTAATGGTCATCGAGTTCTACGACCACTGTATTTTTGAAAGCAACGGCTTTGTGGTTACATTTAAACTTGAGTGAGGTAGCTTGATTGGTCTTAAAAGGTGGTTGCTCTACAATATCCGAAACTTATACAATGGCCTCCCTTCTAAGGTCTTAAGATGGCCTAGTTTTGACCATATCTACCATACATTTATGATGCGGAAAATAAAAAAAAATAAAAAAACCTAAAAACGACCCCCCTAAATGAGTTGCAACATACATGTTAATATAAAAAATAAAAATGAAATAAAATAACAATCAACTCAAGTACATAACTTTTATGAAAAATAATCCTAATTTCGGTAAATTTTAGTGGTTAGCCTTCTTGATGGCATCCCCAATGGAGTCACCAAATTGTCGAGCTTAAATTTTTTGCTTTTCTATTTAATTTGATTTCTCATTTTCAGATTAATACTAAATACTAACCATTCAATATTAATCATCAACTAAAGAAATTGGAAATTGGGAAATTGTGTTTTTTTTTTTAAAAAAAAACTTTTGGAGTTGTTACCTGACTAGAGTCAGGAAAAAGAAAAGAAATCATAATCAATTGGGTGGATTAACTACGATTTAGAGACTGGTTTTTATTTTAATTTGATAAAAAAACTAGAGGGTTCTGAATTCGGGAGCTAACCTACTAAAACCTAACTGGTACTGCTATCTATTTTTCGAAATTGGATTTATTTTTCACGATTATCTTTTTTTTTTTTATATATTTTTAAGAAAAATAAAATAACCAAAAGAAAAAAAAAAGCTAAGTTTCTACGGATTTTAACATCGTACCAAATGTGTCTACGTACTCCAGTATGGTACGTATCTACTAGTTGAGATCAGACGTCTGTAGTTTTCTTTGAAAACTTTAATGTATTAATTTATTTTAATTTTTAAAAACCAATCAAATTTACGTTGTTAATGATTTAGTTTATCCAAATAAAAACTAAAAGGTCCTAATTCTCAAGTTTTTTTACTTTATAAAAAATAACTCCCTAAAAGTCCTATATTTTTCGAAAGGGGTCTTTTATTAATTTTTTTATTTTAAAAAAAACATCCTATGTGAGAAAATCGTAAAAAACTTAATGCTAAAAACACCTAAACTAATATATATACATATATATATATATTTACATATCATGTTATAAACTTAACTAAATAACTAATAAAATAATAATAATAACTAAATAAATAAAGAAACAAACAAATAAATAAAATAATCAAAGCTAACTTGATATTCAGTGAAGGATAGTGGACGTGTGTGTGTGTGTGGTTCATAACAGGGGTTGTAGCTATGATTGGTGCATGTTGATGGAGTTGCAGCTGCTGTAGAATGTTGCGTGTTGCAACAGTGATGGTACAGTAGTGTGAGGATGGAGCAGCCGCCATATGCGTAACACGTACTGCTGCTGTATGATTGTGTTGGTTAGTCGTGGATGTTGCTCGACGTTCTAGGTGATTTGTAGGCGATTGTGTTCGGCGGTGGAGCGTACGAATGGGTATTCGAAGTGAGCAGCAACAAGGGAAGTAGATAATGATCGGCAATAGCGTAGGTGTTGTCTTCACTAAGTGTGTGGGATCGGTTTTGCTACTATGTGCAGTATAGCGTGTGTGGACGTATTCTAGGCGTGTTCTACTATCATGTAGATCGGTGTAGTGTTCGTGTGTTGGAGCGTTGTTGGAGAAGGAAGGTAGTATTGGTTCATCAAGTGGATTATAGTCACGTACTTGTTGGTGTATGGATTTAGTTTGTGTTGATCACATGTACAGCAACATGGTTAGGGGTTGCAATGAAGCTTGGATGTGGACTATAGTGTTCGTTGGTCTGGAATTGCACGGGACAGTGAGTGGCAGCATACGTGGGTTTAGATGCTACTGGTTACTGATGAAGAGGATGGACTATTGAAGCTATTGTGTGACTTGCAATCGCCTGTACTTATTCATGTTGTGTGAGTTGATGATGCAGAGCAGAGATTGGTTAGGGGTTGATTGTGACTATTTAAGAGTGATTTGGCTACATATCTCTAGTCATAGTGGGCTACGTGAAGAGGACGGTTGAAAACTTGGTCTGTGATCAGACGGTATGTACGAGAGAGGGAACGAGTCGTGGACCGTGGACATGGATCATGGAAGCATAGGCATATGGAGTTAGGCATTACTGGGTATGTCAAGTCTTTTAGCAAGCGTGTAATTGTTTTCTTCTATGTCATACAATCAGTATTTATTTAGTTTGGAAATCAAATCAATCTTAAAATATATTTGAATTTTTTACATCTCTTAAAATATATTTGAATAGAAGGCACCTATGTGCTTAGTGAGATTCAAACCCATGACTGTAATCTAACCCAATACTAGTAGTTAAATGCTTATTCGTTAGACTGTTGAAATGTACCTTGATATTTAGTACAATTAAATTGTACTTAAAAAACGTGACTCTCTAAAACTATTTGAACCGACCTAAAATCAATTGACCTTAAACTGTTCTTTTCCTTTTAAAAATCTATTTTCCTAAAATTTTTTATAATTTTTATTTATTTCATTTTTTTGTATTTTTATCATTTTTCATTTTTTTAAAAATTTTTTGAATTAGAAACCTTTTTTCTTAAAAAAAAAAATGAGGTGTGTATGTAGGGAGGGTGAGCGCAAAAATTAGGTGTCTACACATACACATCTTAACTTGTTAGATAGTTGGTTTTATACTATTTCTATATCTCTTTTAGTTGCACTTCAAAGTTTATAAGACTACATATGAGTTTATCTTCGTTTAACATAAGTTTCATTATAAGATCCAATTATGTTAGTTTTAGCAGCAATAATATCCTACTGCTGAAGGAGACTAAATTCAAACGGTAGTATTATGGATTTAACTACATGTAGGGTTTAGATGAAATCTTACATCAATATAGAGCTATATTATTAACTTGGCGCTCTTTCCATTCATTTAAACTTATAAAAGTTAGCATCCCATATCCTTGTTTCTCATTACTCTCATCATTTATGATCACCACTAAAAGACTAACTTCATTATTCTTTGACAATTTGATCCCTATATTCACCACGTAATCTTCTATTTAAGCCCCTGAATCGGATTCTACAGTATCCCCTAAATTAAGTTATGCTTCATTTGCTACCTTAAGCTTTACTAACTCTATATCCACAATTCATCTGCAAACACATCCAATACTATAATTGTACCCTCAAATTTTCTCTAAGCCCTAGCTTGAGATCCTCCCCGTCTACTGTTATTGTACTCTCTTAACTTCCTAAGTTATAGTTCCTTTCAATTGACCAAGTGATTCATTTAGTATAGTAGGGGTTTTACTATCATGCTCTAGCCTATTTAATCCTAATGGTATACTTCTACATCTATTGAAGATAAGAAGAGTAGTAATTAATTAACAAATGTAAATAACTCTTTCGAAAGACATATTGTGTACTCATGAAGATGAAATCTAGGCCTATCAGATTAAGTCTATCTAAACCTTTTTTTCATCATTACAAGCATTATTTTATTAGTTATCTCTAGCAACAACCTTGAAAATTACACTTTATATTCTATAGGTAGCTCCTTACCTTTCCAATCAATATTTCGACCAAAGTATTATAGGTACTTCTCTAAAATTCTAAAAGTTAGTTAGATGAAAGTTAATCATTTTCCATAATCAATATTGATAATTACACATCATATGTTTCTCTTATATATATATATATTATAGATATAAGCTTATAGTCTAAATCTTTCATTACCCACTTATTACCAACTCTCAATATTTACAACGATGTCCATTTGATTTTATTTACAACACTTCAAAACAAGTCCTTAAGAATTAAGCTTCAAGGTGTGTTGTTAAGAATAATGCTTTAATACCAACTTAGAACTGTCATGCTTCAAGTACTATACTCACAATAGTTCGGACGTATAAATCATTCTAAGATAAAAGCTAGCCTTATAGCCGCTACTATAAATTTGGTTCACATATAGCAAACTTGATTACATAGCTTTAAAGTGTCTAGCTTAGTACCCGTGTTTTCATAAAACATGTATAATAGTACATTAACTTCTTTTGAAAAACCTTATAAAATAGTTTCTCAATACATATTCTTTGATATAAAACTTTATACATATAAGTAAATCTTATAAGTTCAAATGGTTTTACATTCCATATTATCTTATAAACTGGCAAAGGAAACTAATGTGTTACTTGTAGTGGCTCAATTAGTTTCTTTAAAGACAAATAAGACCTTACAAAGGAACAAAAGTTTAGTTACATTTTCATTAATTTCTCACTCCTTAGCCCTATCAGCTTCTAGGCTACAATTTGATGTAAGTTGTATATCTACTCTTGACTTACAAAAGAGTTTATAGGATAGTAAACAACCATTGCTTAGTAAGTAGGTTGGAGAAGGAAGCATTTGTACACTACAAAGTAAGTAGGGTTGTCATCCGATTAGTTAAATATATTGCATAATTAAGCTAGTGCAATTGCATAACATTGTTTGATCTATCGTGAGATAGAGAATTACGCTCACTTTAATCTGAGATGAGAAGTTCTAGTATAATACAACAACTCATAGTTAAACCTATGCTTATATAATAGATACATCCCTTATCTTGTGACTACCTTCGAACTAGTGCCCCTAACCTTATTGCAACTTCCTCTCTTATCACTTAGTTCAATTAAGGATGGAAAAGGACCATTTCAACTATCTCTTTTGAAGAGGTTAGTGCTTAGCCAGAAAATCCCGATTGTCTCCTAATGGGTCACCATAATGTGTTAAGTTAAAATTTAGGTTAAGTTCAAGTTAGTCTATTTTCTAAGGTGATCAACTGATTTTAAACAACCAGTCACGCAATATACACAACAACAAGCACAACTTGGAGCTCAACTCTCACAACAATATATCGATGCCAATGAGACACACTGCATGTGGACATTAAGCTATTCACAATCAAAAGCACAACACACTTTAAGTCTCTAAGTACTATGAAAAAGCACTCCAAAATTGTAATGAGGGATTGATCTCGACTTACCCAGATTACTCATGCTTCACTCAAATGTAGTTGTAGATACTCCTTTGTTAAGAGTTTCTATGTTACAAATAACATCTTCAATGTTTATACGAATTATGGAACATAAACATTTTACTTATGATTCCTAAGAATATATTTATCAGTTTTAGTTTATAAAGGTACTTTACTTAAGTGTTCAAATTTTAAGGTCATTTTAAGTTGGTTGGTACTTAGCTTATCCTTGAAGTCTTCCTTTAGATTAGCATTTGAAATACCCTTTAAGTTCAAACTTAAATGGACAATGTTTGCGAGTGCTATAAATTTTACATACAATGCTGGATTGCCGTGTCTAAGCCTACATTTGCTTAAATGGATAATTCACTTAGTCACATTAAATTTAGGTGCTAGATCCTAATTGTAAATTTTGCATAGTTTACATGTCAAATGGCATATATTAAACAAAAATAAAGTTTCATTTTTATAAGAAAGAATTTAGCTATTAATTGAAGTTGCCTAATATGCAACTTAGCTAACTTATTTTGTGTATGGACATGGGATAAAGGATATTTAATATTCATTTCAATTGGCATACAATAATCTAAGAGCTTATGAAGAAATTTAATTATCATTGTTAAGAAGAATATACTTAATATATAATCTAGAAACTATGCTCTTAATCTAATTGTTTAATCTAGCAATCTTACAAACACCAAATTGCGAGTTGATAATATACATACTTGAGATAAATTTGTTGGATTTGTATATTAATACTATAAAATATCTAATTTGTCTACATAAAGGGTGAATAGGTCTATATTATGTATCACTTTACATACATACTTGAAATATTGGAGATTCGATTTTAACTTTAGCCAATGATTACTTAGTGATTAATTTGCCATGAGAGTAAATGGAAATATGAATTCCTTAAATCTTCAATTTTTTTTTTTATTTTTAATAGTTGCCTTTGTAAACTCTCAATACTTTTTCTCATCATTATTGATTTTGGATGCTATAGTAGGTCATGTTAAATACTAAACATTTTTTAACTAATAATTTTTTTGTTTATTGTAGTATGTATCTTAATCACATTAATTCTTATGTAGAAAGTGGATAATCTTTCTAATGAATTTTTCTTATATGAAAAAATGCTTATAATATGGATGTATTCATTATTTCCATTACATACTGTACTATGTGATATTAATTACAAATGAATATATTTGAAACTCAATAACTTCTTTTTTATAATAAATCTTGTTCCTTTTGGTAATATGATAATAGCTCTACCTAAGTCTTCATTTAATCTTATGCTACAAGATATCGTAGTTTCATGAAAAAAAATTAATAGGTATTAAATAACATGTGTTATTTACATAGCATATAAATATTAATAAAATGTTTATACGAATATTAATAATAGGGATAGTTTGTAAATCTATTACTATGTACACAACATATGTGTCAAGATCTTATTAGTATTTGTATATTAGATGTGCATAATATGTGGCATGTATTACCCACTGAACCATTTCTCTAGTTTCATGAGATTCACTCATTTTCATTTAAATGTTTTATATTAGTAAGGATAATATAAGTCATTGCACTATTTGCTAAACATAATTCTTCATCTATATTTTTCTTTGTTTAAACATGAAAAAAAGAAGTATAAGAAATATTATAAAGTAACTAAATACAATAACTCATATATTTACAAGCATAACTAAACATAATTCTTTATCCACATTTTTCTTTATTTAAAAATGAAAAAAAAAAACAGAAGTATAAGAAATATTATAAAGTAACTAAATAAACATTGAATATGAATTTCATATATATATATCTTTATCATTAAAATTTTGAAATAACTCATATATTTATATATGCAACTAAACATAATTCTTCATCCATATTTTTCTTTATTTAAACATGAAAAAAAGGATAAGAAATATTATAAAGTAACTAAGTAAACATTGAATATGAATTTCATATATACTTATGATTAAAAATTCAAAATAACTCATATATTTACAAGTATAAATGCATTTCCAAATGAAAATTAAAGTAAGTGAAATTATTTTAGATATTTTTAGTTGCCAAGAATATTCTTATTTTGTTACGAATTGACAAATGAATATGACACATCTAAGTCTATATTATTTATATGATCAATGGTAGAGTCATCGTATAAATTAGCCAAATTTGTCATGGCATTTTTCTCCATTTCTTTCATTCTTGTTTGTTGAAGATTAGTAAGGTATTTTGTTGTGTAACAAGAATGTGAACAATGGCCATTTATGCCACAACAATAACATAAACTTCCTAAACTCTTTCATGCTTCTTCTTCTTCTTTTTTTTTTTCCTATTTGTAATTTGTTTGTTGTTTTCGTCTTTATTTTATTGTTGGTGGTAAGAACGTACTTATTATAAGAGACATTATTTCTTTCTTAGTTATGTCCATAATCTCAACTATAATTATATCATTTGTCCATTTATATGAGTCAAGTTGCATTCACTTGAAGGAATAGAATAGATTTGGTTGGATGAGATACATGACTTTTCATCAATAACTTACAATTTTTGTTAAGTCATAAGAAGGTATAAAATCAATTGTAAGTATTTTTATTATGCCTTTTTTAGATTTTGTTGTTACAACAGCACATTTAAGGCTTGAAATGTAGAGACAGTTTTCTCTAACATATCTTTTTTGGTAATTTTTTTAACCAAAAAGAAACTTTATTGATAAACTCCCAAAGGGTAGGAGTTTTAGTTATGATATAGCAACATAAATAGACAGGATGGGGCTTTTTCAACCGAATAATTATAGCACATCTCTTGCTTGTCTCGAGTAGCTACCCAATTAGCACACTCATTCACTTTATGCTTGACAAAGGAAAAATCACAATAAAGAAAATAGGGTTTTAAACTGAAAACATCTATAAAAAATATTACAATTTTCTATGAAAAAGAAGCTCTTCTTACAAGTTAATCAAAACATGACTTAGAATCCATTTGCACACGTATCTCTACCAATTCTTGTCCTTAACTTCTCTTAAACCTTCTCTTATAGGCAAAGCTTCAATTGCATCTTATTCTATAGGCATCAACAAAGCTTTAATTAGTTTACCTTTAAAATCTCGACATTTAACACTAATCCCTACAACTTTTGAAGAGGTATCATATGCACCATCACAATCGATCTACGCTATGCCTTCCATTGAAAGAATTCACTGGTTATCCATGTTATCTACTGTTGCTTGTCCCATCTGTTGATAATTGTTTTGTTGCACTTGTGACTAACTTTGAGCTAACTGCACATTCCTCTTAGCTGAGACTTATTGTTGAGTGTTTGAAACATCTGCCCATAACTTTGTCTTATCCAAAACTGTTGAAACATGCCAAATTACACTGACTTAGTGATGTCTTTGTCTGCTATCATAATTCATCGCAACCCCTTCATAGCTCTAGATAGTATCACTTGAATGCTGCTTAGATGTAGTAAAGCATTGCTGCAATTTTGATTGAATCACTTATATAACTTTCTATGGGTTTGGAGAAGTCTTTATAAAAACACACTCATTTCTATGTAACCAAATGTGCTAAATAGTAACTATTAAATACAGCAACATTTCTTGTCTCTTTAACTTACTCATATCTTTTGCTAAAATCATATCTTCCAACCATTTGGTAGCTTTTATTGTATCAATCTCCTCAATCTTCAAATTGCAAATAGTAAACCAAACAGGTTGAATCTACTAGCATTGAAAGAACAAATGCTTTGTGTCTCATTTTGATCACTATTAAAGCACCTAGCATCTAATTAATAGTCCTGCAAAATAAGTTCATATTAATAGTCAATGAATTTTTACAAATCTTTTGAAGGTGTCTTTGCTTAGGAGCATAGTCCACATGCCGAAGAAGCTCCTCTTATTTGGTTTGAATTTTCCTTACATTTCATATTATAGTAACCTGATTTAATAATATAAATGTCCTTCTTATCTTTTGGCCAAATGAACTTATCAGCCTTGTAATGAGAAGATAAAGGAATATTATGGATAGCTCTCCTTTCCTCAATAGAAAAGACACCTTCGATCTTACTTAAGTTCCATAAAACACTTTCTACATCTATAATATTACTAACTCCAGTCCTTGTAGGTTCCTATCTACAGGCCTCGATTCTAACTTATGGTTGTGTAGGGAGGGAATCCATAGATCAATCTAAACTCCAATACTTTCACCACTTCCTGTTTGCTAAAGAAGGTTGGAAGTTATAGCTTCTTTTCCAATTTGTATGCGCCATGGTCAAGAAGCCTTCCCCCTTTTTTTCAAATGAAGTAAGTCTGTATTTTGGAAATAAATACTCTTTAGGAACTTCACCTAAAAAGCATTTAAATTCTCCATAATCCTCCATGCCAGTGTCCCCAAAAGAGATTTATTGACAATACTAAATCTCGAAATCCTAAACCCCTTCTAATTTGGATTTAGTCAACACCTTCCAACTTTTCAAGCATATTTTCCTTCCGTGCTTTGATTCTCCCTACTAAAAATTAGCAAACATGCTCAACACTTTTCTATACCATCTCTTAGGGAAGAAAAATATACTCATAAAGTCAAATGGGATAGTTTAAGCTCCTACTTTAAGCATAACTTTGCTCTTTGATAAAGATAAAGGCTTTCCTTTTTACCTTTGTAGTTTGAAAGTAACTTTCTCTTTCACATCTTCTAAAGCCCGATTTTTGATCTTCCTCATGTAGATGGAAGACCTAGATAATTCCTTGGCCTATTAGATAAGTTTATATCCAAAATGTTGCAACAAACCCTTCACTTACTCATGTGTAGATGCACTGAAGAAAAATAAGGAGTTTTGGAAGTTCACCTTTTGACCAGACACTAAAAACCAAACATATAGAATGTGTTTCATATTCACTAAGTTCAACTAAGAGGCTTTCAAAAAGAACAAGACATCATTTGCAAAAAAAAAAAAAAGTGTTATTTCTAGATTGTCTCTTTTCGCTCTAATTCCATCGAAAAAGCCTCTATTATTTGCATACAACACCATCTTAGACAAAGCATTTGCAAAAAGAGAAAAAAGATAGGGAGATAGCAGATCCCTTTATCTTATCCCTTTAGTTAATTGAATATATCCCACTTTAACCTCATTCACCATAAGATTATAAGAAACAAAAGAAATACATTTCATAATTCACCTAATCCTTCTTGTACAAAAACCCATTTTAGCCATAACTGATTGCAAGAAAAACCATTATGCTTTATTATAGGATTTTGCCCATTTTTAAAGCACAAAAATGAACTTTTCTTTTCTTATGTAGTTTTAGAAAATGAAAAACCTCATGTGCTATAATTATATTTTCTCGATTAGCCTACTTAAGGTGAATGCACTTTGGAAAAGAGTAATAATAGACTCTAAGATTGGTTACAACCTAGTATGTAGATGATGTGGATGAACATACGACCTTCGGTATCACATGATCCAAGGGGATGGGTTCGAATTTCGAGATGGTTTGAAAAGTAAATAGTAGTAAAAAGTTTGAATCGGGGTTCCTGTGCTAAGGTTGCACTTGATATTATGTACAAATATGGTCGGAGGGTACTAGCCACTAATCTATGCTCACAATGGATTAGATAAGATTAAACAAAAGTAAGTAAATTGTACTTAGCTCACAAGAGTTTGTCTAAATATCAAATGGTATAAATTGTTGTGACTATTGCAATTTACAAATATTTATATGGCCCAATTAAGGTAAGTCCTAGGTTAATGTAAATTACCAAAAGATTCTTACTAATAAAGAAAAAGGAATAATTTACAAGAGTAAAGTTGTAATTGAGAAAAAAGAATATTCGATTACAAAAGGACAATACGAATGTTAGAAAATAAGGAGTACATTAGTTGTCCATTATGTGGTCTTAATGATGCTACTTGCTGAGTAAAATAGGTTCTAAGAAAATCAGGTTGGGGCCGGTAGTTCGACATCTCAATAGCTTAGACATTTTGGATTGAGGTAAGGAGGGGGGGTGGGGGGTTTGGGGTTCAGGAGGTGATCCATTATTAGGTCACCCTTAGCTGGTTGGCTTATGGTTAGGTTCAACTTAGCTTTGGCAATGTATTAGGTTAGCAGTATGTTGGTTTGGTACTTGGCCTTAGACAGATGTATTGTAGTAGGGTTAGCTCGGCCACAGGTTGGTTACCTTGATAATCTTTCAAATGAGGATGAGAGCAAAGTAACTGGGCTAATTAGATTAGAGAATGCATTGCTCTTCAAGGTTAAGCCCTCTTAAGATAACTCGGCAAATCATATGAGTAAGCCCTCGAGCTCGGGAGCATGTGATAGGTCAATGATCCCTATCATAACCTATGTTATGTAAGTTTGGATCTTATCTGCAAAATTATAAAGGTTAATGGGCTTGAACTAATTTAGCTCTTTACGAAATCGAACTTTAGGAATTAAAACTAAATCAGAATTATTAAAAGACTAAGGGAAAGTACCTGTTTGCCAAAAGCTCCTCAACCTCCTATCATGAATCTACCAATGGTTGCCTTATGTAATTGGTGGAATAAGCCATTAAATCCATCTAAGCTTAGGCTATTTATGATTCCTAATTGAAAAACTACATTCTTTACTTCCTCTTCTTCTATTAGTCTTATAGGACACTATTTCATTTTTGCACTAATCACTTCTTCTACATGCTCTAATACTAGATCTACATTGAAACTATTTTTAGATGTATAAAGTCGTCTGAAATAATCCATGAACACCCCTCACACTTCATCTTCATTGTACAACCGATCCCATCCTCATTTTTAATAGCTTTAACCCTTTACAGCTCTACGTCGCACTACACTTTGGAGAAAGAACTTTTTATTTTTATCCCCATATTTGAATGACTAAATCCTCGACCTTTGCTTCCAATGTGTCTCTTCCTGTTCTATTAACAAATTCAGCTGCTGGTTTAATAAAGTTACCTCTTCTTCTTCATGGTTCTTTATTAGCATTACTTGTAACTGACTTGGCCTAACATGAATATCCTCTATTCCTTTCATATTGTTTCTTATAATTGATTTACTCCACTTCACTAGTACTAATCAAAATAGATCCAAAGTTTGCATCAACCCCTCTACATTTGGTCTCTCATTGTTCTTCTACCATGTTTTCTGTATTACTATAGCTTAACCCTCCTCTTTAAGCAAAAATTTTCAAATTTGAAACTCCTAATGCCTCTTCTTCTTGCATTTCTCAATTGAATGATGAGCGATGAATGATCACTATTTACCGTTGAGAGATTAATGACTTAAGTTTTTTTTTTTTTTTTAACAACTCTAGCTCCTTTACATTCATCCATCTTCCACTTCAAGTAAACAACCAACCTTGACAACTAATATCTTGTAAATCGCAGTTCGATTTCATCCTTCTAAATGCAATCATTTGTTTATTAGGTTTTTCTCTTCTCTTACTTTTTCTCATCTAAGCTGCAAAATTTCATTTATGTCTCCTATAACTATCCATGGTTTTGTCATACGGTATGCTATTCTTCTTATTATATCCCATAACATAACTCTTCTAGCAAACTCTGAATTCCCATAGCACCAAGATATATTGACTTCTCTATCTTTCTTCAAGCCTCTTATTCCTGTTAAAATCATGTTAGCATCAATTTGCTTTACTCAAACATCGAAATTTTCTTTCCACTATAGAGCTAATCCTCCACTTAATCCTATTAGATCCATATAAAAATTTCTTATCAAAACCCATCCTCCATCTCAATTCTTTTTTATCTTTAGTTTCCATTAAGAAAACTAGAAGGGCTTATAACGATTGATAAGTCTATAAAGCTCTCTAACTATTGAAGGACACCTCAATCCTTAACAGTTCCACTCAAGGCAACTCATGGCTTACAAGTGGCTAATTTAGACTAGCTACCACAACCCGAAAGAGAGAATTCATTTGTTTTGACTACTTCAACTTCTACTAGATTACTTTCCCTTTCTTATACGTTTTTCTTCTCTTGGTTACCTTTCTTATACTTTCCCAGCTCCTCAAAAGGTTCTTCCCCCTTTAAAATGCAGGCAAATGGTTCACTTCATTCTCATTCACTCTAACCCTTTTCAAAGACATACTTTGGAAAGCCATTGTTACTGGTGATGGGAGAAATAGATGGGCTAATGCGATTATATTGGGGTGTTGTAGCCAAAACCTACTTAATAGGTAAATTTTGGGTAGATTCATCAGAGTTCTCTAGTTCCTAAACAGAATAAGGTTTGTCTAGAAAAGGAACTAGGTTCTCAATGATAAGTAAGGGAGAACTAGAGATTGGAAAATCCTTCTCAAAAATCGACAGAAGATGAACCCCTTGATTGAGCTTAGAAGTCGATGGAAGATCTACTCCTAGGTTTTGTTTAGAAGACTGAAATGTAGGGTTATAGTATTGGTTTGGATAGCTTGCAATCACGTGTATTAGTTCAAGACTGGATTTTTGGCCTAAAAATTGTGGGCTATCTTTATTTGGCTAGGTCTCAAAATGAGAATTGTCATTTAAGGCTTCTTCATCTTTACTACATGCTGACTTGGAATTGAATAAGTCTTTCAACTTCTCCAGAATAGAGCCAGACTTGGTAAAAGTTTTATTACCAAAGTTATACTCAAACCGATCTTTTCCCTCTATTGGAGAAACACGCAAGTCAAAATTCAAATGTAACGAGTTACCATCTTTGGCTTTAAAAAATTGACTCACTTGGTCTGACTATCCCTTTTCTGTAAATAATGCCTTGTCCATATGATTCTTCACTTTATCAGCTTCTACTCCATCAAGTTCATCATTTGACTTCCCTTTTTTATTCACTCAACCCGCTGTCGACTCGCTTGGAATGTTAACACTGCCTGCTTGCCGTAATTGTTGCCCTGACACGAAGAGAAATATCAAGATTCTGATTGACAATGCCCTCGATTTCTTTGGCATAACAAACATTTTCCATATGTCCCAATACTCCGCATCCAAAACAGAAATCTACAATATTCTCGTATTTGATGGGGAACCAAAACCTATCACTCTTTTAATCATTTAACCAATGCCCTTTCATTAGGGGTTTATGGACATTAAAGGTTACCTTGGCTCTTAAAAATTCCCTTCTAATCTTCATCGGATCTTCCACTTTTGTAACATTAATTTGCATTGCATTTCTTAATGTCAACATTCTCAATGGCAAAGCATGAATTTGGATCCAATAGTTGATCATCTCAAACTCTAAATCTTCCACTTTTGCATCTTGCACCCATAATCGTAGAATTAATGGATGTCCCATGACCGACCATGGCTCGTTCATGAGAATGGTATCCAATATCTTGCTATCATTGGACGTGATCAGGAACAGATTTTCCTTCAAACAGTTGATATTTAATTTCCCATACTTCTCCCAAATCCATTGTAGGATATTAAGAATTGCTATCCTTGGCACTAATTTTTCCAAAATTGCCTTTCCAACCAAATGATATTGATTAGTTTGGCTATCCGACTCCAGATCTTCCACACAAAGTTCTACCTCTTTTTCTTCTTGTGCAACCATGACTTTTTCCATGGTAGGAATAGCAAGATCTTGGAAACAAAACAACAAAGGATTTTATCAACACAATCACAGTTAAAAACGATCCGATGAAACAACTCTTGAACAAAAGATCAAAAGGATACTGTCTAAAGACAAAGAGAAAACAAAACCAACAGACAAGCTAAATGACATGAGAAAGGCAAAAGACTTACGGGGAAAGCACAAAGACACTAAACTTCACACGAAAAGGACAACAACAGAATACAAAATCTTAAGAGGCGACACAGGCAAGGAATGTAAAGACACATAGATAAGACAAGAATTGAAGAAAACGAAAGAAAAGATAGGGTAGAATCACCCAGATAGGCACCAAGACGTGCATAGCCTACCAGGGGAAAATTTTGTCTCTATAATGCTAGAGTTTTTGGTAATTTATCCTCCACATAATTTTAATTGAGAGTTAATACAAAATATTTGGATTATATTCACGAACTGTTTTAAAACCTTGCAATCGTAAAGGTATCCAGTCATAACAATTCTTTAGAAGAATTATGATTTTCTAGTGGTTATACCTTTCTTTTAAATTATTCTAGAAAATATGTAGACACTTCTCTCTCTCGTTAGATACTTATAATTTAGTCCTTTATGAAGGTTAAAGATGAAGGAAAATCATTGCCAATATGGAATTGTTTATGTATAATTTTTAGTAAAATTATGAATTTTTATGTATGATTTTACAAGTTTACGATTTTTATTAGATTTATATGATTTTATACGATTTTACAAATTCTATGCATTTAAATAAAGAGTAAAATTGTAATTTTTATAACCATGATATTACCTTAGCTCGATTTTATATTAATTCATATTCTCCTTCCTTAATGGAGTTTCTAAAGACCTACTATCTCAACCTGAATTTCAACATCTAAATATCCAAGATAAAAGTTCTCGCCTAAAAGATCAAGGGCATCAAATTCAAGTTTTGTAAGACTTAATACGGTAATAGAACTACGAATAAAATAAAGAGGGAATTACATATAACCCTTCTAATATTTGATATTAGTGCAAGTATATCGCTTATGCTTTTATAAGATTTAGAGGATTATTTGTAACATTTGAAAATTTAAGGGAATAATTACATTAAGGTCAAGGTTTAAGGAAGTTATTTATAACATTTAATCAATTCAAGGTCAAAGTATAGGTGATTATTCACATTTTTCTCTAAAATTAAACCAATAAAAAACTGAACAATTAAGATGGAAAAATCTTATTAGCACAACTTCGTCAATATGATTGTATTGAATGATTAAGAGCAAACTCGGTCCAATAACTTGCTGTAAAACAAAATGTCATGCAAGAAAAAATTAGAAAGTGATAAACTTCTTATTTCGTATGGATGATTGGATTGAGATTTTCCTTTGCTATCTCTTGTTCTCCGATGTAATTGTAAAGAATTTCTTTTGTTACTAATTTCCCTAAAGTCTGATTTTAGGGTGTTGGTTATGATTTACAACTTCTTTTTTGAATCATTGACATAGTGTAACGTAAATCGTGATTTACCTCTTTCAATGTTTTTCTATAACAGTGTGTTTTGAGTCTTTATTATATTGGTAACTTTTATACTTGTTAAAAAAAATAAAAAATAAAAACAATGTTAAGGTTAGGTAGTTCCTTTTTATTGTATAATCTTCTACATTCTGCCTCTCCTTATCATAGTAAGAGAATTCTTATTGGAGTGACCTATGAAGAAGGGTAAAGGATTTATCTGTAAGATGTTACGGGAGGATATCCCTTGATAGGAATCTAACCAAAGGAGTCATTACACAAGATAGACTTTGAAGACTTCAAAATTTGATACAGAGGATCTTGAGTAGTCAACTAGTTATGATATTGAATCTAATTTTGAGTTTTTATTTTTCTTAACTTAATTAGCATTAAACCTAACCCATTTGATATTAATCTTCGAATAAAAATTAAGAAAAATCTAATCACTCTATAGGTTTTGAAAAAAATTTTGAGATGCCACCCAACCAAGGTTAGGTTGGAATTGACTGGGTGGATTGGTTTCAAGCTAATCATTAGACCTTGCAAAAATCAAGTTTAAAAATGATTTTTGAAAAGCAAAAATTCTTAGATCTTGAGACTAATCTATTAAACTCTAAATGAGTATCATTATAGCCTTCCAAATTTGTTGTTTATCCTTCAAAATAACCTTTTATTTGAAAAATAATCTAATTTATGAGTAAAAAAGAAAATTAAATTTATTTATTTAAAAAAAGGGGAAATAATTTTTTTTTGTATTTTAATTTACCCCTTAGGTGCCTACATATCCTCTAATAGGGAGAAGACTACTCATAGTTTGGTTTTCAAAAAAATTAAGTTGGTTGGTTAGTTTTAATTTTAAAAAAATCAAATTTTTTTTTTAATTTCCATTCTATTTTAAGAAAAATCTAAAAAAGGTCATAATTATGGGGTATTTATTTTAGAAAAAATTAAATAGGTCATAACTTTTTAAAAAGGTTGATTCTATATATTTATTTTTGAAAATATTTTTCAAGTGATAAAACATTTTTTCTTTTTATTAAGAAAAATGAGAAAACAATTTTTTTCTCAAAATAAGAGGAAGTATTTATTGTTGATACTCAAAATTGGGGTGAGAAATAAATTAGAAACTTCACTCGTAATTGCTTTACAAAATGAAAAAGGTAAGGCTATGGGACTCCAACATGGCTACTTCGATACTTAAGTTAAAGGCTTTAAAAGAAAGGCAAATAACTATAAGTGTAAGAGTGTTTAGAAGAACCCACTTTCTATGCTTCAGTCTCTTTTTATAGCTGTAAGTCAATTTAAATTTGGTAACCCCTGCCTTGAAAACTTAGTACATTCATTTAATTTGAACTTAGGACCACTTCCTGATTTAGGGGATATGGGCTGCATCATGGTGGCTTGTAGGTGTTTATTTAGATAAAGAATCTAATTATTTGTACTTGGTGTTAGGATTTGAACCTCTGGGGCTGACCGAGTTAAGGCCCATTCTATAGGTAGTTACTTTAAGCTAAATGAGGTCATCTCAATCTATTTTGGTTGGGTTATTCTATCTAGTTGAGAGGAATTCGGCTCATCAACTTTCCCAAGTTAGTCTCTACACCTAAAAAGATTTAAAGGAGGTCGAGAATAGCAAAAGAGGAGGATATACTTGTATAATAGATCAAACACCACTCTATTTAGGTTAGTTTTGACCTTAGGGGGAAATCTCTATCAATATTTGGCCCTGGACATCTTTTGATAGGTTGATCAAGGTGAGTAATGATATTCATCAATTAGGTAATTTGATTGTGCTCTTTAATTATAAAAATAGTTTTTGATGTGCTAGCACTTAAATCTACAATGTGAACTTCACCTCCTGACCTTAGTTGTAGTGGTTGCACTTAACATCAATTCGTTTTTACTTAACTTATTAGGGAAGCTTTCATCTACCAAAGGTGACGCTCTATATCCTACTATTGGGATTTGTATGGTCGTGTTAGGATCCATGATTTTTAGGAAACATCATTTAATAGGGATTGTCTAATTTAAATAGTGCTTGCCTGATTAGATGGACCATATCGATTGTTAATGGCAATTTGTATAAATCCCCAAAAAACCTACAATTGCTCATATCTTTTATCTCTCCATTCTTGTGCTTTCTTTGTTCTTCCTTCTTCTTTCTACTGCAAATTCTTAAATTACTTACATGACTTCTTCCTCTAATTTTTCCTTTTCTCAGTTTACATACCCTTTATTCACTCATTGTTCTCCACTCATCAGTGTCGTTTACTAAGGTATATAATGTCGACTATGGAATTTGGCAACTTAGCTTGCGCACAATAATGGAGTTAGGAATTGCCCACCGTTCACTAGGTGGCAATTCTCCTCCCTATGAAGAACCTCCTAGTACGATGAGCCCCCATGTCGCTAATTGTCCTTGAGATTTATCAAGGCTAACTAGGTTAGCTAGAATTTGTATTCTTAGGTCATGGAAGGTGAAGAAACTTCCATTTAACGACTACCCTAGATAACTCTTAAGCTCTTCCTCTGAATGTAGGAATTAAGTACAACATAAGTCCAAACAACGTTGCTAGTATAATAATTGAACAAGAATTCAATGCTGTAAGGCTTAACTTTCGTGGTGCCTCTTGAGCTTGGACAATCAAAAGGCCCTATTTGTATGAACAAATTACTGCTCTTAGTGATCAAGATTTCTCTCTTTATGAAAAGTACTTTGAGATCGATTTGAGGTTACCTTTTTCTATCTTTCAAAGGTCTTACTTTACTTATCGTTGCATATGCTATTCCATACTTACCCCGAACTCTTAATATGTGAGGATTTGGAGGTTAAGGCTATTGTTACTTTATTAAGGTACTTTTTTCACATTGAAAAAGAAGGAAGGTTGGTTTTACATATGTGCTTGACCTTGTAGAAAGTTCCTAGTAAGATCAAAGTCCTTAATCCATGACTAGAAACAGAAATGGGTTGTAGTTAAGTTAGCATCGCAACTAGATTTTCCTATTGCTTGCAGTCAATCGATTAGATTATCAAATATCAAGCACCTACTCCCCAAAAACCAAAAGTCTTATGATACGATTATGGAGGCTTATAGCCATGGATGGCTCCTTTAGGATGTGAACATCATAATTTCTAAGTACTCTAATGACGTTTCGATCTTCCCTAGAGATGAAGCTCGAATGGGTGAAGGTATTACTGGTACTATTGATGGGAATGTTGAGGGTACCGTCGTTGAGCAAGATATAACCTTTTGTGATCTTGTCATACTGAAGGGAGCTCATAAGGGAAGGGACCTCCACTTTTACTTTAAAAGTTGAGTGATCTTCCTTGCTCGTATTCGACATGATGTTTGTAAGTTTTTTAATTTATGTTTTACTCTTTCTCTGATATAATTTCTTGGATGGTTCATTACAGACGTATAGTTCAAGGACTGTAGCTTGAAAGATCTATTTGTTAAAATGAAAGCTAGTGGGTCGAAGGGAAAAGAAGTTCCTAAAAAGATGTCTACTAAGTAAGTTCATACTAAGCCATAGGCCAAAGCACTAGGGAAAGCTCTAGTGAAATTAGTGGCAAAGTCTACTAGCTCCCAAGCTGCGAGGGAAAAGGAAAGCCAATAAGTTATGGGGACCAAGGATGCCTAGCAGGCTAAAGCTATCACCAAAACAAAGGTTACTAAGGTTGTCAAGCTAAGGAAGTGACCTAATACTCATGAGTATCTACCCTTAGAGAGAGATCCCAAGAAGGGGAAAACTCTGAGGAGTGATAATTCAAGAGGTAATTCTAAGAATCCAAATGAAGATGAAGAGGCCTTAGAATTTCGAGCTCAATTACCCTTCCCTAGAGATAGAATACTAAGGTCTTCCATTTCTTCCCCTGTTAGAACATTAGCACTGCTGACCACACATTAGGGAATGGTCAAGTGGCGTTGAAGTAGATTAAGGGCATTCGTCTACCTCAAGATGTTCAACCTTTAACAAACATGATCAAACTTTGTTAGAACTTTGGATCTGATAGCTTATTGTGCCTCTCTACCTCTAATTGCTATAACATAAGTCTTTTCCAGACCTTCTAAGCTTAAGTTTTACATCCATTACTTAACTTTAATTTCGCTCTACTTTCTCCTAATGCTTGATGATGATAATATAGGTCCTAAATGAAGAGAAGAAAATTGTAAGTGTTCTATCCCAACTTATCTTTAATTTTGTTTTTAATTTCCATAAACTAACACTTTCTTTTTCTTTTAGATTGCTAAAGAAGCCAAAAACTAAGTGGGTAGTATTGAGGCTGAGAAGATAAGAGAAATAAGGCAACAAAAAGACTAATTGGAGGAAGAGAGGATGAAGATGGAGGAGGAGCTTAAGGCTTAGAAGGAAAAGGTAGAAAAAGAGGCTATCATACAAGAAGAAAAAGAGGTTGCCTTGGTGGAGGAGCAGAAAAAGTGCTCTTAATTGGTGATTGACCTCCGAAGGGCATAGAGTGAGGTTGAATCCCTCAAAAGTAAGCATAGCGAGAAGGCTGCCTACTTGCAAAGGCTATAGAAGCTAAAAATAAAGATGATTGACGTCAAGGAGTAAAGTTCTACATACAGAAGGCCTTATGACAAAGTATATCAAGATATCTAAGAGAGTGAAGAGTATAAGAGTCTGATGCCATGAAAAGTGTTAGATGGAATAAACTTAGCTTGAGGGTAGATCCTCATCCACTATCTTGATTATGATTAAGCTATCTAAACTTTGTTAGATAAGGTTAGGAGAATGAAACCCCAGTTGATGAAGCCAATATTGGTGAGGTTGAAATAGAGGAATAGCTAAGTGAAGATGTAGGCACCCTTGTAGCTGATTCCACCAACATATAGGAACAAAGTGATGCTTTTATGGTCCTTAAAGTGCCTACTCCTGATCCCTCGATTGATCCTTAACCCAACTTTGCTCAAGACTTTAATAATAAAACTGCTGCTATAGACCAAGCTCAAGAGAAATGATTTTCTCCTTGTTTATTTTATGACCATTGATAAAGATATGTGCCTAGGTTAGCATGCCGACCTTAATGTTATGTAATAACTTTTTTAAGACTCCTGTTTTGAACTTTAAGATCATTTCTTTATTGTTGAATATTTGTATAGCCGTTCGTTTGCTTCCTCTAGTAAATTTAGCTGCATTCATGAACTCTCAAGTAATGACTTGTTTCATTACTTCATTGCCTATATTTGTTATAGGAGTTTAAGTAAAGTTCCTCGCATTCTAGTAGCTTGAAAGTCTTTAGTGTGATCCCTATGTATTTGATTTGAAAGCCTTATGGCGACAACAGATTATTTATCTGGGAGTGTTGGTGCCTTAAGGCTTCTAATTAGTTGGTTGCTTAACTTAACGGGTTTAAAACTTGAAGCTTGCCACTAGTCAATAACTTAGGGCTTCCAAATAGCTCATCATATTAACTCATCATCTATTTATTAGACTTAGAGTGTCATTCTAGTTGTCAATTAAAGACTTAAGGATACATACTAGTTCATCATCCTTAAGAGGATTTATAGCTACCATACCTCTCACTCTTATAACAGCTTAAGGCTTTCATGTTTGGTCATCTATTCTTAGGACTTAGAAATCCATGGATATCATTTTCCCATCATTCATCAAACATAAGACTAAGGGATTTAATACTTTATAGTTTACTTATTGCCCTTTAATAAGGCTTAGAGACCTTTTAAGCTCTCTTTTATTAGAGAGATCGAGTGAAGATCATATCTTTATTTACCATTAAATTTACGTTCTTTCAATGGGTATTATAGCAAGATAAGGCAAAGTATGGAATAGAATAATGTTGGGCAACAAACAAACACTTTGTTATATGGAACATTGGAAACAAATTAGATCGGTCCATTGGCTTCGATCTTTCAAAACATAACCACATCACACATATATAGAGGAATAAATAGAACATTCTAGTAAGAAAGAAACAAACATTCTTCTATATTTGTAGAACAAGTCTACCTACGAACAATTCATAACTCATACAAACACCATCATTGAAACATGATAATAAGAAAACACGTAAATAAACAAGCAATCATATCTTCTTCGAATGTTTATCACTTAAAGTATGGTCTGAGGTTGTTAACATTCCACACTTTAAGGATTGGTTGTCCATTAAGTCTTTCTAACCTATAGGCATGTTTGTACCCTACCACCTCCTTCGCTATAATGGGTTCCTCCTAAGCAATGGTGAGTTTCCCTTAGAATTCCCTTGCTCTTAATGCTTTAAGTTTCCTATAGACCAGATCGCTAGGTTTGAAGTACTTATGCTTGACTTGCTTATCATAATACCAAGTTGCTCCCTACTAATAAGTAGTAAGATGAGCCTTAGCCAACATACAAGTAACTTGAAAAGTATCCAAATTAGCTTAGAGGCTAATGTCATTATATTTGGGGTTGTACGCTTAAACTTTTACACTTTCCACCTAAAGTTTAATTGGAAATAAAGCCTTTAACTCAAAAGCTAATTGATATGGGGTACGACCTATTGAAGTCCTCTATGTAGTCCCATAGCCCTATAAAACATTTGCCCATCTACTTCCAATTAGGTATACCCTTTTCTTCAAACTTTGTAAAATAAAATTGTTCATTGCCTCCACCTAACCATTGCTTTAAGGGTGTACAACAAATGTAAAGCACAATCTAATCTACCAAGCTTCATAGAATTCCATAAATTTATCATTATTAAACTGTGGCCTATTATTTGTTATGATAGCGTAGGGTATCCTAAACCTGCTCAAAATGTTATTAACCTATGAAAGCTTCAATGCTCCATTCTGTTATGCTTACTACAGCCTTAGCCTCAACCTATTTAGTAAAGTAACCTATTGCCACAGTGATATATCGCCTCTACTTGGTCGTCTTTGGGAATGGACCTAGTATATCCAATCCCTACTAGGAAAAAGGCCAAGGACTAGTGAGAGGAATTAAGTATAAGCTCAAGGCTTTCTCAATCGGAGCATTCCTTTGATAATAATCACATGTTTAAGCTAGGCGAAGTGCATCCTTCCTCATTGTGGGCCACCAATACCCTAATCACAGCGTTCTAACATATAAATCCATGACTCTAATATGGTTACTACATACCCTAAAGTGTAGATTGAAAAGGACTTGCTTTGCTATAGATGCTCATAAGCATCTTAGGTATGGCATGCTCATGCCCCTCTTGTATAAATTTCCATCAATTATTGTGAAATTGCCTACCTTGTAAACAAGTGGTTAGGCCTCCTTAGTACCTTGAGTCAAACTTCCATTCCTTAGATACTCTAAAATAGGATCTATCCAACAGTTTTTTGTATCCTTCTATTGAACCTCCAAACATTTCATCTTTTCATACTTTTCTCCAACAAATATTCGATGAAGATCCTTTCTTCCAATTTAGTAAGCTTGTAGAAGCTAACTTAAACTATTTGTTGCATAATTCTCTACCCTTGGGATCTTCATCAGTTGTTAGGTCTAGCAATTTTAATCGATCTCCTTTACTAGTCATAGATACTTAATCATATTCAAATTTTTAGCCATGTTACTCCCTACAACCTGATTCATTGCTAGTTGGGAGTTAGAAAACACATCCAAACACTTCACTCCAACCACTTTAGCCAGCTTCATCGTAGCCAACAGTGTCTCATACTCTAATTCATTATTGTTAGTCGGGAATCCAAATTTCAAAGCATAAGAGATTCGAGCTCCCATTAGACTTATCAGGATTAAACTTATCCCACTTCCCTTATTGGTCAACAAACCAACGACATATAACTTCGAGATCAGTTGTTATGTGTTTGGGATAGAACTCTTAGTTCCCATAAATTCCACCATAAAATCTACCAAGATCATAACCTTATACGCCTCTATAGGTTAATATTTTATCTTAAGAGCACTAAGTTCTAAGGTGCACTTCACCATGCATCCTGAAGCATATATTTTATTGAAAGCTTGCTTCAGTGGTTGATGGATCAGAACTATGACCGAGTGAGCTTTGAAACAAGGTCGGAGCTTCTGAGTGGCCATAATGATGGCCAAAACAAACTTTTCTAACTTTATAAATCTCAACTCTATTTCTTGCAAAACATGGCTTACATAATAAACTAGCTTATGCATCCATTCTTTTGCCCGTACTAGCACGGAAGAGAGATCCTGGTCACTTACAAATAAGGATAAGTAAAGAGTCTTTCCCTTGACAGGCTTTGATAAGATCAGAGGTTTTGTGAAAAATTCTTTCAAGGCCTTAAAAGACTTCATACAATCCTTGGTCTACTGAAAATGATTTCTTAAAACTTTGAAAAACTCTACATATTTTTCAACACGCATAGAGACAAACCTATTTAACGCTACCACTTGACCAGTTAGCCTTTAGACCTCCTTACTAGACTTTTATGACTCTACGTCAAGCACGACTTGAATCTTTTTTGGATTAGCCTCAATTCTACACCATTTCACCATAAAATCTAATAACTTTCTAAAGATGCACCAAACATACATATATTCGGATTTAATTTCATGTTATATTTCCTTAGTGTATCAAAGGTCACTTGGAGGTATACTAGGTGGTCATCATTCATATTGCTCTTAACTATCATGTAGTTTAGATAAACCTCAATGTTTCTATGTATTTAAGGTTTAAACATCTTCATAATTAATCTTTGATACGTGGCACTTGCATTCTTTAACCTGAACGACATGACTTTGTAACAATAAGTTCTAAAGTTTGTAATGAAAGAGATGTGTACCCGATTAGAGGGATGCATCTTTATGTGATTGTACCTAGAAAATGCATCCATGAAACTTAACAAGGCATATCTTGAGGTTAAGTCGACCATTTGATCTATCTGAGGCATCGGGAAACAATCCTTTGGACATGATTTATTTAGGCTAGTGAAGTTGATGTACATCCTTCACTTTCATTTCGCCTTCTCCTCTAAAACACAATTCGCGAGCCAAGTGGGATAAGGCTCTATCGAAGCTTGAAATTTTCAGTTTTTTTTTTTCTATTTCCTTAATCCGATTAATATTAAACCTTACCTTTTTACTATTAATCCTTAACTAAGAATTAAGAAAAATGGTTTTTTTTTTTTGTTAATTTTTTTAAAATTTGAAGTTGCTACTTAATAGGGGTAGGGAAAAAGTTAAGTTATAACCAATTTCTTAGATCAATTATAATTTAGCTATTAGGCTACACAAAAAATGATTTTTTTTAAATAAACAATTTTGAAAACCAGAGTTTTGGATCTAAGAGCTAACCTATTAAACTCAAACGAATACTACTTTTAACCTTTTGAATTTTTCTTTATGTTTCAAAATACCCTTTAAAATTAAAAGAGTAGTTCTATATTCACAAATAAAGAAAATTAAATTTATTTTCATAAAAGAGGAAAAAAATTGATCATAAAAGGAAAATAAAAAAAAATTCTTATTTTAAACCACATCGCAAGTGCTTACGTATCCTCTAGTAGAAATAAGACTTTTTGTAATTCATTTTTTTTTTAATAAAACTTTAATCAGTTAGTTTATCTTAATTTCAAAAATGGGCAAAATTTACATTCCTATCCATTTAATTTTTAATTTTTGAAAAGTTTCTAAGAGGGTCCAAATTTGGTGTTTTATTTTTGAAAATTCCAAAAAGTTCCTAATTTGAAAAATAAGTTAATTAACTTTTTTTTGGAAAACATTATTTTCTAATTTGTTATTTTTATTTTTGTAAAAAAAAATCTATTTTAAACTATAAAAGAAAAGGACAAATAATCATTTCAACAATAGAAATTATTATTTTTATCAATTTCGTCATTTTAACAAAAGGATAAACAAACACTTTTTTTTTTCTATGATAAGATGAAATTAAATAAAATAAATAAACAAAATTAAGAAAAGGGAAAAGAAAAGAGAGGTTAGGGTTGGACCAAGCTGTAGGTTAGAATCAGGAGGGCGTTGGTTGGTTTTTAGGTTTGACTTAGGTTGTTTGAATTGATCACATGCAACTTACGTGACAAGTTAAAGTAGAAGCAACAGGCAGTTGAAGGCTACAATCCTGATTCTTTAAGGCACCTTCCATGTAGGAAAAGCGACTTTCATGTGTTTCTCATTGTAAATAGTGGGTTTAGTGACCGCACCATGGCCTAATGTGGTGGTTTTGATGGTAGTGGATGCATGAGGTTCACGTAAGGGTAACCGTAGTTTGAATGAGGGTTAGGTCTTAGTCTTTGGAGTGAGGTGAGTTTACTAGTGGTGATAGATTTGAGTGGGGAAGCATGGATGATGGCACATGAAGGTGGTAGTTCGCGATTGTTGGGGTTTAGGTCACAGGATGATGAGCTGTCAATCACTAGGCCTTTTACTCAAAAAAGGCTCCGAGGCCTCTAATCCCTCATCCAAAGAATTCTCTTTCGGTAACCTACCGATGACGAGAAACTCTATGCGAAAGAAGGATGGTTGAATTCTTTGACAAATTCGAAAGGTTACGCCATGCTCTGTTCTTTCTCTTATGCCGATGCCGACTATTCTCTTGTTGAGGGCTCTATGCTGAATGATTGAACTTTCAATTATCGAGAGACACCTGTTGAATGACAAGACATTCTTCTTCAGGCCAAGTCCTTTTCTTCTAACTTCCTACTAAAGCTTGTTGCACCCTTTCCTCATTTCGATAATCCTTGATACCGCCACATCTTGATTCTATGTAGCTTCTGTACCCAAAGGATCCTTGTACGGAACCAATGTGGCACCGTCACCCATCCATTTTATCTAATATTATACTATTTTTCCTTTTTTTTTTGTTGTTTATCCTTTTTACCCTTTTTTTCGTTTGTACTAAGAATCCCCTTTTTATGTACATCTTTTTGTAATTTCTTTATTTATATTGTTGTCTTACGAACTTACTATAAATAATCCATTCTCCTTGTATGCCGAAATTATCTAACCTTACAGATAATATATTGAATATACTGTTCTTGTGAGACAACCCTCTCTATGTCTATTCTCATTCTTTTATCTAATCTTACCGAGTAACTCAGGATTAGTAGTGGGTGGACCTTAACATCAACTTATGTGTCATATCAAGTGAAGTGTCAAGTCATGTTGTGTTCATTGGTGTATCATTTCCTCTGAGCAGCTTTACATTAGCTACTTTAGTCAGTTCATAAACCTACTCACATTATTTTCTTCGATATTTTGATGGACCCATTGGTTTCAAATTTGCTACGGTAAGTCCTAATGACAACTGAGCTCTTAGGCACATCATATAATCCTAATATCAAAGCTTGAGGTTGTGACTGAGAGTTGTGTGGTTATAATTACTATTAGTTTGTTGTTCATGATACTTTGTTTTTCATTCGAAAGAATAGAACAAGTTTACAGTTTATATGATATTAGTATGTGTAAGGATTTCTTGTGTGAAGAGTATTTTCTAACGCTTTGTTTTCAGAATGTCGAATCTTAGTGTTCAAGGAGAGATTAACGATATCGAGAGTGATGCTTATGGTTATGTTTGAGTTACCCAACAAACCTTATGTACTACTAACAAGCAGATACAAGACCTTGCTGCTATTGTAACCAATTTGGCCTTTTCAGTATAGAGAGTCTTAGAGACTAGGCTAAGATAGAGCAGTTGAACAGGGCTGAGAAATGGGAGATAGGCCTAAAAGGTAGATGAATGAACGAGCACCAAAAGACTTTCTTGTGAACTAAGCACTACCCCGTCATGCCGATAGAATGACGAGAAGAAGGTTAGAGTTAAATGAAGTGGAAGAGTATAAAGAAGAAGAGGAATAGTATGTTGGGATTGATGAGCGTGAGTTTAAAGTACCTAGAGGTATCGAACACCTCAAGGTATAGATTCCAAGCTTCAACGGGCCTAGTAGTACTGACGACTATTTGGATTGGGAGGAGAAGATCAAGAAGATATTCGACTTTTACGATTATGAAGATGTTATTCATATTCAAGTAGCCGCGTTGGAATTCTTTGGATATGCAACAATGTGGTGGAAGAAGTTGTAGAATGTTCGCTTGAAGGCCCATCATGAAATCCGAACATGGATTGAGATGAAGAGAGTTTTGAGAAGTAGGTTCGTTCTCAAACACTACGAGCAAGACACTTTCCGACGTCTATAAGATTTAAGATAAGGTAATTGGTCGGTGGACGACTATATCCATGAGTTTCAGTTACTCATGATTCGATGTGATGTTGATGAACCTAAGATATGAACTATCTTAAGGTTCATTTCTAGGTTAAGGACTGAATATTGGTACATAATGGAACTGTAGAGTCTTGTAACTCTGGATGAAGTTATCAAGGTGGCATAGAAATTCGAAAGGCAAAGGCGGAACCAAGTAAGTCAAATACCAAATAGCTAACCGGTGTTGTTGACTAGGGAATGACCAAGCATAAAATAGTTTCGAGGTGGAATGTTGAGGGCATGTGCCGATCTAACCAGAAGAAGGTTGAGGTAAGAGTAAGGCCAAGGAACTTGAGATTTAAAGAGACCAAGGTCAAAGCTCAAGATGAAATACCTAAGAAATCAAATGTTTTAAATATCTCGGTTTTGGGCATATGGCTAGTCAATGTTCAAATTGCTGATTCATGACCATAAAGGGAGATAAGCCCCAGCTTTAAGTAAAGAGTGCGAGCAAAGGAGAGGAAGATATGGGAGTTGGGCAGATGTTGGAAGAGTTTCAAAAAGACCCTGATGCCGAGACACCTCTTGAGGGCCGTGCCGAGTACTATTTTATCATTCAATGGTGTCTTAATATGTTTGTGGTAGGTAAGAATGAGTAGAGGGAGAACCTCTTCCATATGAATTGCCAAGTGAATGGTAAGCTATACACCTTGATCATTGATAGAGGGAGCTATACCAATATCATAGCATAAGGGGTAGTTAAGGCTATGAAACTGCCAACCTTCCCATACCTTAAGCCATGTAAGATTCATTGGCTAAATGAGAAAGGAGGCTTATATGTTGCTAAGTAAGTTAGAGTACCGGTTACCATTGGTGATAAGTATAGGGATGAGGTGTTGTGTGATGTCTTCCCTATGTGTGCTTCTCACATATTACTCAACCAACTATGACTGTTTGACTTAAGAGTGTTTCATGATGGGTATAGGAACACTTACATGTTCCAGAAGGATGGGAAGAAGATTATGCTGATGCCCATGAGCCTAAAGGAAGTGTAGGAAGCCCAAGAGAAGATTGTTAGGTCACTTTAGCAGAAGTTTGTAGTGATTTCCTAAGCTCAGTTTGCCTTAGAAGTCGAGGCCAACGGTTACGTACTCCTTTTAGTTAGGAGACTCTTGGAGGTATGAGAAGCTAAGAGCTTACCTGTCAAGATACAACAACTAGTTTAAGACTATGCCGACCTATTTCCTGACAAGATGCTGAAAGGTTTACCTCCTTTAAAAGGTAGCTAAGAGCTACTTTACTGAACCGACCCGCTTACAGGCTTAATCTTGAGCAAGCTGTCGAGCTGAAGAAATAAGTAGATGAGTTGGTAGATCGCGGATACATCCGAAAGAGTACGAGCCCATGTGCTATGCCAGCCATACTAGTATTTAAGAAAGATGGGTCATGGAGAATGTGTATCGATAGTCGTACCATCAACAAAATTACCATTAAGTATCGATATTCGATCCTATAGTTAGATGATATGTTCGATAAGCTACATAGTGCCTACATCTTCTCGAAGATTGACCTAAAGAGTAGCTAGCACCAAATATGAATGAGATTTAGAGATGAATGGAAGATGACCTTTCAGATGAAGGATGGTTTGTTCAAATGAATGGTAATGCTGTTTAGCCTAACTAATGCACAAAGTTCATTTATGCGACTAATGAATAATATGCTTAGGACATTGATCGACATATGTGTTCTCGGTTATTTTGACGACATTCTGATCTACAGTGTCGATCTCATCACTCATGTTGAGCATTTAAGATTGGTGTTCAACATCCTTCGTGCCGAGAGATTATTCGATAACTTGAAGAAATGTGTTTTTTGTCAAAGCGAGGTTATATTCCTCGAATATGTTATCTCAAGAAAAGGAGTTCAAGTTGATGATGAGAAAGTCAAAGCTATTCTTGAGTAGCCTCTACCAACTAGTGCCGTTGAAGTCAGGAGCTTCCATTTTAGTTCTACCAAAGATTCATTCTGAACTTTAGTTCCATAATTGCATTGCTAACTGAATTGACCAAGAAGATCATTGAGTTTAGGTGGATGAAGAAAGCTTAGGAGAGTTTTGAAGATATGAAGTTTAAGTTGATGACTACTCCAGTACTCACCCTTCCGAATTTTGAGAAATTTTTTGAGGTAAAGGGTGAAGCTTTTAGTGTTTGCATTAGTACTATCCTTATGTAGGAGCGTCGACCAATTGCTTATTTTAGCGAAAAACTCCAAGGTGATACCCTAAATTACTGGTGCTACGACAAGGAGTTATACACCCTTGTCTAAACAGTACTAAACTGGCAACATCATCTAATGCTAAGATAATTCATCATCTACTCAAATCATGAGTCTCTTAAGCATCTTCATGGGCAGCAGAAACTTTCTCAGCATCATGCTAAATGGGTTGAATTCCTAGAGTCTTTCTACTACGTCATTTGGTATAAGAAAGTTAGCACCAACATTGTGGCAGACGCTCTTTCTCGTTATCATACCCTTATTATGACTATGCAAGCTCAGGTCTTCAGGTTTGGCACCCTGTCCGCTCAGTATGAGTACGACCAGTATTTTGGGCCTTTAGTGGCCAAGTGCAATATTGGAGGTGTTATAGATGGGTTCTACTTCAGTCAGGGGTTCCTGATGAAGGGCAAACAAGTTTGTGTGTCAAGTGGTTTGGTTAGAGAACTACTCATCTGTGAAGCTCATGCTGGAGGCTTGGCCGGCCATTTTGAAGAGAAGAGGATGGTTGAAATATTGAAAGAACAATTCTACTAGCTTAGGATAATGAAGGATGTGCGCTAAGTTCTTAAGAGGTATGAGGTATGTAAACATGCAAAAGGAAGGAGACAACCATACAAAGAATATACACCCCTGCCCATGGATCAACCTAGGCATGGATTTCATGCCTGGCTTTCCTAAAATGTTGAGAAAACATGACTCCATTATGGTTATGGTTGACCGTTTCAACAAGATAAGCTACTTCATTCCTTGCCATAGAACTAATAAAACTTTATTTATCGCTAACCTCTTTTTATAGGAAATTGTATGTCTACATGGACTACCAAGAAGTATTGTATCCGACCGTGATTTGAAGTTCATGAGTTTCTTCTAGAAAACCCTATGGCGAAAAACTTAGCACTAAGCTTATGTATAGTATTTCTTTCTACCCTCACATTGACGGCCAGACCAAGGTAGTAAACAAGATAGTTGGCAACCTTCTACGAGTGGTTGTAGGGAAGAACTTACATGATTGGGACCTATGTTTACCTGTCATTGAGTTTGCTTACAGTCGATCAATTCATTGCTCGACAAGGTCACCTTTTGAGGTTATCTATGGATGTAACTTAAACTTGCCCTTAGATGTAGTTGCCAACTCGATTAGATAAGGGGAAAGTCAATCTAGCTTGCAGCGTGCCAAGGAATTCCAGAAGTTACATCAAATGTTTGCCAAACAACTAGCACAAACTCTAGCCCAGTAGAAGGAACAAGGAAGTTGAGGAAGGAGACGAGTGGTTTACAACCCCGGAGACCTTGTTTGGGTCTACCTCATCAAGGGGCATTTCCTTGAGAAGAGAATGAACAATTTTCCCCCCAGATCAGACAAACCTTTTAAGATCCATGAGCGCATCAACGATAATGCCTATGAGCAAGAATTGCCTGACATATATGGTATATCTACTACTTTTAATGTGGCTAATTTGATGCCTCATGTACCCGATGAAGAAGAGGGCTAAGATTTGAGGGCATATCTTCAACAACCCTAAGGAACTGATGAGTTACCGACTATTAGTCTTCTTACTCATGCATGACTCTGAGGCTTCCAATCCCTCGCTTTAAGAATTCTCTTTTGGTAACCTACCAATGACAAGAAACTCTACGCGAAAGAAGCATGGTTGAATTCTTTGACAACTTTAGAAGGTTATAGCTTGCTTTATTCTATCTCTTATGTCAATGCCGACTATTTGCTTGTCGAGGACTCTATGTTGAATGTTCAAACTTTCAATTGCCGAGAAATACCTGCTGAGTGATGAGACATTCTTCTTTGAATAGAGTACATTTCTTTTGGCTTCCTACTAATACTTGCTACACCCTTTCCTCATCTCGACAGTTCCTGATACCGCCGCATCTTGATTCTAAGTAGCTGTTGTACCTAGAGGATCCTTACTAGAACCAATGAAGCACTATCACTTGCCCATTTTATCTGACACTATTCTATTTTTCCTTTTTTTTTTGTCGTTTCTCCTTTTTACCATTTTTCCTATGTACTAGGAATCCTCTTTTTATGCATACCCTTTTGTAATTTTTTTATTTGTATTGTTGCTCTAGGGACTTACTATAAATAATACCTTCTCCTTGTACATTGAAATCATCTAGCCTCATAGATAATACGTTGAATATACTGTTCTTACGAGATAATCCTCTCTAAGTCCATTCTCATATACTCTTATCTAATCTTGCCAAGTAGCTCAGGATTAGTGGTGGATGGACCTTGACATCAACATATGCATCATATCAAGTGAAGTGTCAAGTCATGTTGTGTTCGTTGGTGTATCATATCCTCCGAGTAGCTTCACGTTAGCTATTCTAATCAGTTTGTAAACCTACTCACACTATTTTCTTCGATATTTGGAAGGACCCATTAGTTTCAAATCTGCTATGATAAGTTTTAGTGATAACTAAGCTACTAGGCACATCACTATAGGCAACTAGGAGGCACGACAATTGTAAGGTTATGGTTGGGACAAGCACCTAGTGCTCGAGGAAGCTTACTAGATAGTGGTTCTACTTAAAATATCAGTGTGAGCTAGCTGGAGAGAGAGAGAGAAAGAGAGAGAGAGAGAATGCTTAAACTTAGAGTAAGAAACCTGAGAGTAAGTGTGTTTTTGGTGGAGCTTGATGATGATTAATGATAGAAATGGAGCTTAGGGATCCTATTTATATGAAGAAAAGCTTGGATTAACTTGGTAAGTATCATAAATGGTTGAATCGACTGTGAATGGGAAGCCTGAATTTCATGCTTTTTCTTGATTTTCTTTAGCCGATTAGATCACCAAAACAAATGAATGTAGCCTTATGTTTTAAACCCAATGCATAGTATGATGTCTGTATAATAAGATTGCACCATGAAATTATACATGTGTATATGTAAAATACAGGAAAATTTGAGGCAAAGTGAGGAGTGTGAGCTTGTGCACACGAGAAAACAAGGGAAAAGGAGAGAAAGATGGGGAAAATAGATGCTGACATAGGTACCATGTTAGCAAGCAGTCCAAGTAGATAACGCTACGTGTTGATGAGAGACATATGGCCCAACTAGAACTTGACACATGTCACTAAGCTTTCTATAAAATAAAAGGCATAATGTGCTTATTGTGAGACATGAATCCAAGACCTTTCACTTCATATAATATTATGACTAAGTGCTATACCAAATGGGTTGTTGACATGTACCCTATTATTTAATGCAAACAAAGTTTATTTAATCTAATTTATCTAAGCTTACTTTTTTTTAAAAAAAAAAAGCAACTTAACTTGATTCCTAAAAACTAAAAATAAACATGTAAATTAATAAATAAAAATTACTAAAATATTATTAATATTAGAAAAAACCTATTTCTATACCATGCATTTTTATTCTTTTGTTATTTCCAACTTTTAAGATTTTCTGTATTTTCCAAATTTTCTAATTTTTGTATTTTTTTCTATCAAGGCAATTTTATTACCTAATGAAAGAAAAAAAAATACAAGGGAAAAATATAAGGTGTCTATAGGCTTTTCCTTAATAAAACTTGCATTCAACAACTTCTGTACTTCTTCCTTAATAGTCGCTTACCTCTTTAGGACAAAATGTCTCTTCTTTTATTGTCTAACCTTTACGCTCGGGCCAATATTCAGTTTATGGGTAATAACCTCTTTAGGAATTCCTAGCATATCGAAAGGAGACCAAGCAAAGATATCCCTATTAGCTTAGAGGAAAAATACTGTGCTTTCCCTTAGGTTGGCTGGCATACTGGCTCTAACCTTGGTAACTTGCTCAGAATTGTCACTGAGCTAAATTGTCAACGTTTCCTCTATAGGTTCTCCTCTTACTTGCATATGATTGCTCAAACTTTTCTCGATATTGTAAAGTGGGAAATTTCTCCTTCTAGTAAGTAGTTGACACTACCATCTTGAATATGTTGATGTAAGATCGGCCTATTACATTGTTCTAAGGTGAAATCAATTTCCTTTTCAACTATGTTCTCATCATCCTCTATTTGTAAAGTTAGGTTAACCACTCCTTGCACCTTAATTGGTTCATTATTAAGTCCGTACAGATTGTATTTGTATGGTTGCATCTTTATATTTTTAAGCTTAGGTTGCATTTGGTTAAATGTACACTTGAAAATGATATCGATTGAGCATGTTGTATTGACCATTACTTCCTTAACCTTAAAATTTGCTACCAGGGTTGTAATGACCAATGCATCATCATGTAGGAGATGAACTTCTTGCATATCCTTCTTTGAGAAAACAATCATATCATCAATTCTATGCCTCTTTCCCCTTAAATTCAATATATGATCACCTTGCACGTCTGATGAACTCGTGGACAAAGAATTCCCTCTTATTAGTCCACTAAAGATCACATTAGTAACATGTTAGGGAGCTCGGTTGCCCCCTCTTTCATTATCTTGTACCCTAAATTCTTAGTTATTAGATTAGGCCCCTACATTCTGAGATTGCTATTCAATTTTCCTCCTTTGCATAGGTCGCTTAATGCATTCCTCTCTATCAGCCATAAACTTCCTTCAATATTCCCTTTAAGCGGCATCCTTGAGTGCATTTTTCATATGTATGCACTCGTCTATATTATGACCTTAATCTCCATGGAAATTGCAATACTTATTAGAGTTCTTTCTTATAGGATTATTCTCTATCCTTTCTAGCCAAGCCAAGAAACCTTAGTTGCATACCTCCATCAAAATATCCAATATTTTTTGGTTGAGGGGGGTATGCTTAGCAAAAGTTGGAATCGGTCTCCTTCGACCTCTTGGAGGTCAACTAAGCTTACTGTGAGCATCAAAATTCCTTCCCAACCTATCCTTCACAGATCCTTTATCTTTTTCTGAACTTCTCTCATGCTTGTCTTTCTCAAACCCTCTCTGGCTTGCATCTAATCTTCTTAATGACTAAACTTTTCCAAACTCTTGGTAAAGTCATCCAAAGAGGTTGGTGGTGCTTGACAAGAAACTTGAAGAAGTCCGAATCCTCCCTAACTCCTCTACAGATGGCATGTAGTGCGATACTTTTGTCATAGCTGGTGATTTTAATCATCAACTGGTTAAATCTATAAACATAATCCTCGATTGATTCTCCTTGTTCCTATCTAATTGAAGTCAGGAGTGAAGAATCCTTGGTTAGAGGTAGAAATATTAACAGAATTTGTCAACTTATTGGTTAAAGTAAGAGATAGAAGCTACCCTTAATGAATTAAACTAGTTATTAGCGAACTTCCTCAAAGTAGAAGGAAAGACCTTACAAGTAATAGCATACGATAAGACATAAAGTTCCTTTAGTGTTCGAAATGTATTCAAATGATCATTCGGTCCTTCCTTCCATCATATGTATGAAGGGGCTTGTTTTTCTACCTGTTATATTAGTCTCCTTCTTAAAAGCCCCTTCCCTTCTATAGTCAACGTACAAACTCATGTCTGTTATAGCTCTTTGTGGCAAATGAGCAGTTATATGTTCAATCTACCCATCTATAGGCGTTTGCACATGTGGTGCAATAGGAGCATGCAATGGAGTTTGTTGGCAATTTTCTTCTACTCGTGGCTCATATCTCTACTGTGGGTCATTCTCATCTACCATAAGAGCTTTTCCTCATAGTGTCATAAAGCTTCTTCCTACAGGATTGGATTGGCTTTCGCCTAACTTACTGGAGAGAAGGAGTAGAAGAAGAGGTGGCATCGCTCTCGTTGAACCTTTAATGCAATTTACTATTGTTGGTTCAGACTTCCTCAAGCTCTTTTGTGAACTTAGCACATAAAGCCTCTAACCGTAGTATTTTTTCTTCTTGATTTACTCGAAGGTCTCTATTCCCCCCTCCCCCCAAAGTGTTGTTATCCTTAAACTTAGTTCTAGCCAAAGTAGGTTTATAAAAACAAACTACACCAATTATTGATACTAGAAATTGGAGTGAGAAATAAATTGCACACTTCACTCATAATTGCTCTACAAAACAAAAAAGGTAAGGTTATAGGGGGGGTGTTAAGGAAACTCTAGCGTAGCTACTCCAATAACTAAGTAAGTTAAAGGATTTAAAAGAAAGGAAAAGGACTAAAAGAGAGCATAAGAGTATCCATAAGAACCTGCTATTTATGCTCTAATCTCCTTGTATAATTGTAGGTCAATTTAAATTCAATAACCGTTGCCTCTAAAACTTGGCACATGCTTTTAATTTGAACTTAAGACCATTCCCCAATTTTTTGGGATATGGTTGACATCATGGTGGCTAATGGGTGCTTATTTAAACAAAGAATCTAACTGGTTGCACCTGGTGTTAGAATTTGAACCTTCTAAGGCTGATCAAGTCAATGTCCAATCTATAGGTAGTTATACTGAGCTAAATGAGGTCATCCTGATCTATTTTGGTTAGGTTATTTTGCCTAGTTAAGAAGCATTCAGGTCATCAACTTTCCCAAGTTAATCCTCACACTTTTAGAGATCTAAAGGAGGTTGAGATTAGCAAAAGAGGAGGATATTGTTATGTAGTAGATCGAACACCATTCCATCTAGGTTGATTTTGACCTTAAGGAAAGATCTTTATCAACATTTATAGCCCTTTTTTTTAAATATTAATATATTAAGTGAAGTAAGTAAATATTTTTCAAAAAAATAATTCAAAAAAGAAACTTTCTTTTTAATTATTTTTTATTTTTACTTAATGAAATTGTATTAAATAAATTGATAGATATATAGATAAAACATATTTAGATTTAAGGATCAGGTTGAGGCATGAGTTTGAGCCAAATCGTCGAGTTAGATCAAGTCATGGGTGGGCTGACTTTACAGAAATGGATCTAGAGAGGGAAAGACAACATAGCTCATTTTAGTGATGCTCAAAGCTAAAAATAGGGGTCATATTAGGGTTTTGGAGGCAATGAATTGATTTATGGTGGTAGTTTAAGGAGATAAGCACTAAGAGATGGTGGTTGGATGGATGGCACTGGGTTTGCAAACCATGGTAATGGTTGTAGCTCTTAAGGACTTCAGTAAGGGGTGAGAAAGGTAACTATCTAGAGCTTAGGATGTAGGGATCTAGTAAAAGCAATAGGTTTGCTTGAAAAGTACTGAGCTTGTGCAATTCTTAGAGAGAGAGACAACCAATTAGAGAGAGAAAGGACTTAAGTGTGTGTTTTTGGAGTGTTTAAGTGAGAGTTGATGATAAGAACGAGAAGAGGGATCTCTATTTATACTATCTTAAGCATGAATGAGTTATGAAATTTCATTAGTAGTCAATTCAACTATTATATGATAACTCTAGTAATCTTTGAAACCTGAAGAAACAAGTCAAATTTGAGCAATTTTTGATTAAATGGCATTTAAAATCAAATAGAAGCTTTGACTTTTGTTCATGAAGCTTGGATTTGCCAAATTGTGAAAGGCAAGTGTCTCAAATTCTTTTTTTTTTCTAACTTTTTTTTCCTTTTTTTTGTAACTTTAAGTAGATTTTTTTATAGGGCAAATAAATGAGTTAGGACTCAAATTTAGGTTCAGTTCAAATTTGGTGATCTTCATGAGAATAAAGACTAAAAAAACTAGGAGAAATTAGCTATTTAGGAAAGGAAAAACACAATATTAGAGGGTGAGAGATAAAGGATGATCACCTATATTGCACATGCCACGTATTACCTACTTGAGCATTTACAAAAAAGAAAATAAATAAGAGGCACATTTTGTACACTTAGAGACTTGAACCCATAGCCTTTTATGAAGCAAACATACGCCTTAACCAATGGGCTATTTGGCTCATGTAGACCTAGTGATAGAAATCAAACCATTGGACCTCTGACTTAAGCTTGAGCCTACTAGAAAGCATAACGAGGTGAATTCTCTCTTTTTACCCAATAGCCAATGAGTTTGAGTTGTTGCAATTTACCAACTTGATGCCCTATCCAAGTTGGACCCTCTTGTATACTAGGGATGTACCAGACAACAGCCCAATCCACCTGACCTGAAAATGAATTGCTTTGACAGTCTGATCCCTTACGCATCTACTTAGTCATAATCAAACCAACCTCAACTCAATAGTGTTGGTGCTAAGGACCCTCAACTCATACGCCACCACCCCTCCCTGACATCTTGGAAGTACCCTCAGGTTTACTTGATACCTTGGCTTAGCAGTTACCGACCTAATCATATAGTTTGTCTACTTTTGCCAGAAAAGTCACCCATCCATAGAGAGCCATGTGTTTAAGCAATCATATGATAGAGTCTTCCATATAAGATAGACATTTTTCTTGATTTTCTCTTTATGCCCTTTTCCATTCTCTATACATTACTTCTTTAGGACTTCACCCATTTTAGTCATTTCTATTTATAGTTGTTGTCCTAATATTTCAGGTATAAGTACCCATTATAAAGGTGGCCACAACATATCATATACAATAGATACTAAATATATCTCCCCTTTTTGTGAGCTAAGTGTGATTACTTTCCTCTCTTACTCTTATCCTAACCCTTAAGCAATGTTAGGTGGTGAGTACCCTCATTAAACTGACTTATATGTCATATCACGTTAAACCATGAGTCTTCGATAATTCCCTAGTATGTCATATCCTTGAAGCTGATCATGGGTTTTGCTTATTTTACTTTCATTTTTTATTGCATGTTTCTCTTTCCATCTTCATTTTCAAGCTTTCTGCAAGTTTGCATCCATACTGATATCGATGCCCTTGTAAATGCTCGGCATGGCATATCATCTTAGTATAAGAGTAGAGCTTCATTTAGGGCAAGTTACATTTGAGCTTTCTTGTGACCAGTGTTTGTCATGGTAGAGTTTTGTAGTTAAGTAAAGATTAGCAGTGAATGTCCGAGTAAGTAAGAAGGCATAGTAGTTTATCGCCATCATATACTCTGTTTTGCACTGGATTTGTTGCTCTTTGAAAGTAGTCACTGTGTTAATAGTTAGCTTGAACTTTTGTGTAGAAAAGAGTGTGTATGTAAGTTGTTTGAGTTAAGAAGACGATTTTTGTTGTTTTGTGGATTCTGAGTTTGTTCACTGAGTTTTGTTGAAGAGGATGATAGATCCTAGTATTAATGCTAATATTAGAGACGACAATAGTGGTGCTGTCCACCATAGATAATCTTAAGATACCCTTAGAAGTACAGATGAACGAATTAATGAAATGTCTAACCTTATACCTGACCTTATTAGGGTTGTACATGCATTAGCCTTTTGACCTACCAAGGCTATACAAAATACTCTCTAAGCTACTCGACCTATGAGAGGATACATCCCAGCTCGATAAGCTTAAGGTAGAGGAGTAGGAGGATGGGTAAAAAGAAGGATTGACTTAGGTAATATGGATGATGAAGGAGAAGAGGAGTATAATGAGGAAGATGAGGAGTTCAAGCACTCTGAATTGTCGACTATGTGAAGCTTTAGATTCTAAGCTTTAATGGTTCTAGGGATGCAGATGACTATCCGGATTAGGAGGAGAAGGTTAAATGTGTTTTTGACTATTATCAGTATGAAGATAATAAGAAGGTAAAGGTTGCTATTGTAGAATTCTCGGGGTATGCTATATTACGATGGAAGAACTTCTAGACCATAATGAGGTGATAAGGAGATAGAGAAGTTAGTACCTGGCCCAAGATGAAAAGAAATTCTCATAAACAAGTTCGTACTAGATACCTACCTATAGGATACTTTCACTAAGCTTCAAGAGCTACGACGAGGGAGCCGAATTGATGATGAGTATGTTTAGGAGTTCTAAATACTTATGATTTGATGTAAAGTATATGAGCCACAGGCCCAAATAGTGTCTAGATTTCTTACTGGGTTAAGAAGTGACATTCGAGATATTGTGAAACTTCAACAATTTACTATGTTGGATGAGGCTGTAAGAAAAGCTCAACGAGTGGAAAGACCAAAGAGAAATAGGCCTAGCCAACCACCAATGAGTTAACCTCCAATGAGCCCACCTAGCTAGTCATGATAACCCACTCAAGGAAGTTACTAAGCTCAGTAAAGTGTTGAGTTGAGCCAAAGAACAGATGTTAAAGCTGAACAAAAGAGCCGACCAGTTGAAAGTGATATACAATTGAGTACTTATGAGAAGGGATAAGGGTTTAGGGGGAAGACGAACCAGATCAATATAAATTAGATAAAAAAAAATCCACCTTATATTGGATCGGACTAAAAATATTTTAATGAAGCCCAACTATTCAACGACTTAGAATTTATTAAATTGAATGTACATTTTCAACCATTATTCAATTTAATCCTAAACGATTGACTCAACTCGATACTTTTATTATTATAATTTTTTATTTTATTTTTTTCCAATATTTTTCATTTATTTATTTTTATTAATTTTTTTTATTTTTAAACTTGGCCTAATAAATAAAATAATAAAAAAATCCTCTGGATAGCAAAAATAAGGTGTCTACAAGTACTCCTCTTTGTAGTAAAGTTTGATTAGAAATTTGCTACAAAAACAAAAGAGATACCTATTTTTACCAAATCCTATCTTAAATTGATAGAGCAAAGATTACTGACTTGAATGGTTATTTGAGTAGTGTTACCCTTTGAAAAAGGATACCGACTTGAAAGGTCGATACAAAGAATAAACTACCCCTCTTGAAAGGACGGGGTGAAGGAATAGGAGGCCTGTCTTGAAAGGACGGGGCAAAGGAATAAGAGCCTATCTTGAAGGGACAAGGCAAAGGAATAGGAAACCCGTCTTGAATAGACAAGGTAAAGGAGTAAGAGCCTATCTTAAAGGTATAAGGTAAAGGAATATGAAGGTTAATCTTGAAAGGATAGGGCAATAAATTAAGGTTCTTATTTTGAAACGATAAGGCAAAAAATTGAGAAGGGAAGGGCATATCTTGAAAAGATAGAGCAAAATATTAGATGAGGTCATCTTAAAAGGATAGGGCAAAGGAATAAGGGACTCGTCTTGAAAGGATGAGGCAAAGGAATAAGAGGGCCTATCTTGAAAGGATAGGAAAAGAGATTAAGGTACTTGTCTTGAAAGGATAGGCCAAACGAATAGAGGGTCCATCTTAAAAGAACATAGCAAAGGAATAAGGGGCTCATCTTGAAAGAATAAGACAAAAATCAAGGTGTTTATCTTGAAAGGATAGGGCAAAAATCAGGGTATCCATCTTAAAAGAATAGTGCAAAAGTTTAGGGTGCTTATCTTAAAAGAATAAAGCAAAGGTTTAGGGAGCTTATCTTGAAAGGATAGGACAAAGGAATAGAGAGCTTATCTCAAAAGGATAGGGCAAAAGATTAGAGAGACCTATCTTGAAAGATAAGGCAAAGGAATAGAGAGCCTATCTTGAAAAGATAGGGTAAAAGATTAGAAAAAGCCTATCTTGAAAATACAGGGCAAAAAATTCCGGTACCTATCTTGAAAGGATAAGGCAAATAATTATGGTGCCTATCTTTATAAGAAAGGGTAGAAGATTACGGTACCTGTCTTGAAAGGATAGAGCAAAAGATTAAAGTACCTATCTTGGAAGGATAGGGTAAACGATTACGGTTCCTATCTTGAAAGGATAGGGCAAAAGATTAAGGAGCCTATCTTGAAAGGATATGAAAAAATATTAGAGGGCTAGTCTTGAAAGGATAGGGCAAATGAATAAGAGGCTTACCGTGAAAGGATAGGGCAAAAGATTAAGGGGCTTATCTTAAAAGGATAGGGAAAGAGATTAAGGAGCCTGTCTTGAAAGGATAGTGTAAAAGATTAGGAGGCCTATCTTGAAAGGATAAGACAAAAGATTATAAGGCTTATCTTGAAAGGATAGGATAAATGAATAGGAGGCATATCTTGAAAGGATAGGGTAAAAGATTAAGGAGCCTATCTTGAAAGGATAGGGCAAAAGGATAAGGAGCCTATCTTGAAAGGATAGGGCAAAAGGATAAGGAGCTTGTCTTAAAAGGCTAAGGTAAAAAGGTTAAGGTAGTCATTATGCCGAAAAATTGATGTTCTTAAAAGGAAAATTGGCTTCTTAAAAGGATAGATCTTTTGAAGAAGAAAACTTAACAAAAGGGTTTAAAAACATCATTAATTGTTTTTCTTTTTTCTTTTTTATCCTTGGAAAATTAATGTCCCTTAATGTAGAATGATAAAAGTTCTTATAGGGAAACTTTCTAAATTTTGAACATGGGATAACTAAAGTTCCCAAAATTCTTAAGATGGCCTAAGCTCTTGGAATGATGATAAAGGTTCATGAATAATATTTTCATAGGATGACTGAAACTCCTGAATATTCTCACACCATAGTTCCTGAACTAAGAATGACTATGACTCCTAAATTAGATAACTAAAGTTCCTAAGGAAGGATGATTAAGGTTCTTGAACTGAAGTTCCTAAGATAAGAATAACTAAGGCTCCTGTTAAGATAACCAAAGTTTAGAAAGCATCACTAAGGTTCTTAAAATTACCTTGAGGGATTACTAAAGTTCCTTACTCAAGAGTAACTAAAGTTCACACTGCAAATTTTCAAATTTTTCACTTCTCAAAACTCAAAGGAAAAAAGTGTACTTTTATTTAAAAAAAAAATTGTTCATCTTTTTCTTACTAATGAAATTATATCAACTTTGAATGTTATAGACAAGCAGTATGCTTATTCTTTTAGCCCATTTTTGTTCATCTTTGATTGCTTGTTCACTATGATGATGGAAAAAAACTTCAACTTAACAACTTGTTCTTCTTGTTGTAGGGAATTTCCATTTGATTTTAGGGTGAAGTGCTTCCCCAAAATTTAGGGCATGCTTAACTGTTGCATCCATAAGTTTCATACTAGAAAAAGTATCCCAATTATCTAAATTGTTCAGTCAAAGAGGACTTTCTCACACTCTCAAATGGCTTGTTTTCACTCTTGACTACGATTCCAAAAATTATGGTCAGTCTTGTGCGTAATATACTTTAATTGATCTGATAAGTCTGTTTCCTTTGGGTTATAACATAGGATTTTGGTCATTGGCTTAAACAAATGGGAAATGTTGATGTGTTGGCCAATTTTTGAAAAAAAAAAATTAATATCTCAACTCAAGTTTACAAGTAAAGAACCTTAAAAGGGAAATGCTAAAATAGGTTTGCCCTAGTTCCATGAGCAATGATTCTTAAGATAAATAAAATTCTTTAGTCAAAAGAGTTTCATTAAGGGTGGTATAATAGGTGGGATCATTGAATTAAAGTTTCATTCATTTGGGCTTGAAATCCCTTAGGTTTGTACTTTGAAGGATATTGTGAGAGCTCAAGTCTTTTATCTAGGAATTCATAGACACAGCTTTCCTAAGGTATTCGGGCTATGGGCCTTTTAGGGGCTTTAGACTGCCATTTGCAATGCAATCACCTTATTTTTGTTTTCATCTCTCTTTTTTTCCCCTTTCTTTTTCTTTTTTTTTTCTTTTTTCTTTTTATTCTTTTTTTTTCTTTTCTTTTTTCTTTTTTCTAAGGTGATTGCCCTTTATGTGTATAAGTTTCAATTTGAGGAGATTGAAAACCTTAGAAACATGAGTTCAAAGTATATAAGCATGGTGAAGCGTGCATGGCTTTAGAGTGTTTAGGAAGAGTCTACAGGCTTAAGGTATTTAAATGAGAGTATGGGCTTGAGTAAGGTATATACGGTTTGAAGGTCTTCTTCATTCTAAAGAAATGAGTTATCTGTAACAATTATTGCTCATAAATTGACACGACTGAAGTAAGCACAAGTTAACCTATCCCTTTTCTCCAAAATCGATGGCCCTAAGCTCTTAATTGCCCTAGTGTAGGGTGGTTCTTGACAAGCTTTATTTTGTGAAAAACTTCCCTTAAAAGGCTCAAAAGAGCTCACAAGGGATAAAAATGTTTAGGGAGTAAAATGAATGTCTATCATCCTTTCAATTCCTATATCACATGCAAGATAGACTTCCCTTAAGGAATGAATCTTATCCTCACTCTCATGTCTCTAAACTCTTATGAGTGTTTTAGGGTTATTATTTAGGATTAGAGATCACCTCTTGTCATTCTAAACGCCTTAGATAATGAGATACTTTCATTAGTTTGATAATGAAACATTTTACGTTTTATTTGCCCTTATCTACCCTAGACTCCTTAGATAAGACTAGATATTTTGTGAGGCTCAAATGCAACACATGCCCCTCTACCTTAAACCCTTTTAGTCTCAATTAAATGGGCCCTTTTGTTGCCCCCTTAGCCCAAGCTCATTCATAGTGGAGACAAACTTTGCATTCTGTTTTAGGGTTGGAGCAGGTGGGCCAGTTTTTGTAGAGTGAGTATTTAGGACCTTTTAGGCTTGAAGAGGATCGATGTTGATGGACAAAGCTTTGGGTGAAGTCAGTAGGCTATGTATTTAAGGTTTTTTTCTAGCTCAAAGTGGGTTAAAATAGATGGGAAAATCTATGGTTTGTGTTTGGGCTTCTCTTCCAGGATTGTGTTTGGGCTTATGCTTTTCTTAGGGATGGCTATGTCTCCACCATTTTCATTTATCAATTTCCAATGTACTTTCCCCTTTTGCCCCTTAGCATTAGCTTCAGGTTTAACTCATAGGCCACACAGTGCTTTAGGCTTAGAATGAGTGACTATAAGGATTAGGCTTAGGTAAGACTCGTTGTTGTCAATTGTCTTAGCTTCAAAAATGAATGGCTATAGGCTTCAACAATGGGCTTAATTGCTCATAAGTAATAACTCAAAGTTCGCAAAATCTGTACTCATTAGTATATTTTTTCCTTTTGAAAAAATTTATTCTAAAGACATTTGGAAATAGTTATTTAACATTTCTCTAATTCATTAGAAGAACTGAAAAAGTTATAAAGTTGACAAAAATGATTGACAAAGTCAATAACAAATGATGATGACTTATTTACAAGAGTTTTTTCTTTTTGTGAAAAACTCCTGAAAAACCTTCTTATTAATGGAAATTGAAGAGAACCTATGCTATAGATGACTAGATTGCTAACATTGTTTAAAGAATAGAAGAAATCAATTACTAACATAACATAATGAAGATAATAAAGCTATAAAAAGACATGAAAACCCTACTTATTAATGGAAGCTAAAGAGGACCTATGCTATACATGACTTGATTACCTATATTGTATGAAGAATAGAAAACACCAAATGATGAAGATGATATGATGAGGATAATAAAGCTTCAAAGGAAACAAGTGGTAATTGGAGGGTGATAATTTTACAAGAAGGGTGTCTAATGTTACAAAAACATGAGCAAGGAACAATATAAGGATAATAGCTATTTACAGATCAAGAAAAGCAAATATTTACAATTTGAAGGGTTACTTTACTTGTCCTTTTTTATGTATACATGAGTTATTAAACAAATTTTTTATATAAGTATAGAAAATAAATAAATAAATACATAAATAGCATACAAGTAAAGCACACCTATGCAGATGTAGGATTGGCAACTAGATAATAGTGCGGAAATTTATTATAAAAAAAAAAAGAATTTCAAAGTTGTAACTTTATTAAAATCAATTGAGTACAAATGGGCTAGTTGCGTTTAGAATTTTTGTATGAGTATAGATGTGGACAAATCGTAGAGATTTTAATGGTTTACAGATTTTTTTTTTTTTTTTTACATACAATGTGTTACATAGGAAAATAATAAAATTGCAATTCCTTGCTTATGATATGTATATTCTTTGAGAACATTGCACTAATATTCATTTACTTACCTATAAAAAAATTTAATGTAATTTAGTAGGTTCGATCTTAAATCTTGTTGTGCCACTTTTTATTTGTAAAATGAGCAAATAAAGCAATACATAATACTTATATTACAAAATAATACATGAGCAACCACATAATATACAGAAAAAAAAAATTGAAGATAACAATATATATGCAACAAAATATAGTACAAGCTTGATGCAATATGCTACATATGCAAACAATGCAATAAAGGTTAATAAATACTAAATTATAAGAATTGAATCATTATGAACCCGTGGTCAAAGAATACACTTGTATATAAATGGATAAAAAAAATGAAGCTCATGAATACTTATATATAAAGGTATTGACTCTTTTAATTTCTTTTTTTTTTTAAAAAAAAAAAGCTTAACCAACCGCAGATTATCAAATTTTCCTATAATTTAATAATGACTAACTTTTTTTTTCAAAAAAAAAAAATGATGTAGGAGGGTAGAGTGCATAGGTCTCAAGCTCTGTAACTCTAGACATTTCTAGAGAAACACCTAATGGGCTATATCGGAGCATGAGTAGGCTCACTTATCACTACTAAGAGAGGGTAAAGACCCCAGTTATCCGACAGTTACACAATGGTAGCCTGTCTTAAGTTGCAAAAATGGCTCAAGTCTGACCACATTTGAGCATACGAATAATTTTTTCTTTTTTTTTTAATTAAAAACCCTTAAATCCCCATTAATGGGCCCATTGGGCCAAGTTTTTCTTCTAGACCTACATCGCTAAATCTCAATTAGCATAATTATATTACAAATTATATTAAATAAAAAAATAAAAACAAATAAAGGGCCCTTAATTAATTTTTTAATTTTTACATGGTTAGCCCACTAGTTCCCTAGTGAAGTTACCAATTCTATCAAGTTTTATTTCGGTTTTCCTTAATTTAACTTATATTAAGTCCAACTTGCTTAGTATAAATTACTTGACATAAAATTAAGGAAAAAACATTTTTCTAAAAAAAAAAATTAGAAAAAATTTAAAAAAAAAAATTGGAATTGCCGACTAGTTAAACTGGTAAAAAAAAGTTAAATTAGGGTTATTAGGTTGGAAAACCATAATTTAGCTACTAGTTTACGGATTTTCTAAAAGAAATTAATTTTTTAGAAAATTTAACCAGAAAATCAAAATTCGAGGATTAACTTATTAAAATCAACTCATGGTGTAAAAAATAAAAAAGAAAACTAATGGGCGTGTATTTTTTATAATTTTTCTAAAGATGCCAAAATATGCAATGATATATAAAAATACAATTAAAGTGAATTTTTTAATAATTTTTATTACGAATTTTACAAAAAAAAAATTTCTTTTTTTTAATAGTTGCTCCAGAGCTGCTTATGTATTCACTAGCTAGGATCAAACTAACATAGTTCTGTTTTTCAGGAAAGATTTAAGGAATTGATTTTTTTGAATTTGAAAATTGAGGCAGGTTTATGTTTTTAACCAATTTATTGTTATTAAGAAAAATCTTAAAAAAACCTAATTTAATTTCCCAATTTAAAAAACCTAAAAACATAATTTTTAAAAAGACTCTAAATTAGTATTTTTGTTTTAGGAAAAACTAACCATGTAACAAAACCTTTTTAAAAAATCTTAAAATGCCTAAATGTAATTTTTCATGAAATATGCAATTGATGTGAAAAATATGTTTAAGATGTCTAAATCATAGAAAAAATGTTTAAACTATAGAAAAATATCTAACTATAGAAAAAATGTATAAACTATGGAGCAAATACCTAAATATAGAAAAAATGTCTAAGCCATGGAACAAATATCTAAATATGGAAAAAATATTTAAACTATGAAACAGATATCTAAATCACGTAACAAATATCTAAACCATGGAACAAATATTTAAACCATGGAACAAATATTTAAACTATGGAAAAAATATCTAAACTATAAAATAGATGTCTAAATAAAGGAAAAAATGTTCAAATCATGGAAAAAAATGTTCAAATTATAGAAAAGATGTTTAAATCATAAAAATGAAGCCTAAACCATGGAAAAAATGTTTAATCATTGAAAAATGCTTGTTAAAGATTTTTTTTATTTTATGAAAAACTAACTAAGTGCCAGAAAATGGTTTTTACTAAAATTCCTTGAATGTCTAATAAAAAATGCAAATGAAAAATAATGCAACTTTTAGTCAAATCTCCTAAGGTGTGTAATCTAGATGTAATTTTTATCTAAAAGATATTCAATTGTCCCCTAAAATGCAATATTACAAAAAATGTGATTTATTCTAAAAAGATACAATTTTATCTAAACAAGTGCAATTTAATCTAAAAGATACGTATAATGCCTCGAGACCTTAAGTAGTGCTACAAATCGCCATATATCCCTACTAGTCCAGAATATGTAAGGCTTTCTAAGTTCATAATCGAAACATAAAGAAACACATCTCATAATATATATAATCAACTAGGGAGTGGGAAACTGCATCCACTCATAACTCATCAAAAATAGAAAACTTAATAGAGTTCAGAAATGTAATGACTCATAAACAATAGAAACAAAAGGTAAATCCAATATCTAAAACCTTAAGTATCAAGCTAGGAGTCCATCTCCTCAAAGTACGAGTCCATCTCCTCAAAGTATGAGTCCATCACATAAACTCTAGTAACAAAAAACCGGTCCTATCATAATCATCATAGAAATATAGATACTTGACTCCATCCTCCTCCTAAATGTCGTCAACATACGTCTCTTCATAAATAAAGAAGTCCTCAAATCTAATACCTAAAAGAGAAAAGAATGAGTCGAAACCTAGCACGGTTGTACAAACATACACGCATGCCAAGACGAATCACCTACATACAGTTATGCAAATAATAGTTGATAATACAATCGGTAGTTTAATTATCTCAAATTAGGCTAACAGAACAACAAAGGGGTATTCATAACCCTGCCACACTTGGTCTTTACCCACATATATATGTGGATATAATAATACATTTTCCTTTAAGTCCTTCATGCCCAAAAACCAGAGTCTAGAACCTAATATTCTAGCTGTGTCGTTCCATGTGAAAGTTCATAAGGGAAACCTCGCATATGATTAGCAGTTGCCCCTCTAAGGATTTACCATTACAGGCCTTTAGAGTGAGCAAGTCAAGCACAATTAGCATTGAAGATCAATTAGGCTGAATATACGTTAGTCTGTTTAAATCATTTCTAACCTAGCAATCACAAGCACATAAACATTATTACATACCTAGAATTGCTCCAAAAACAAATACAATACTCTGATCTTAAACCTAAACAAAGGTTAAATCTCTACAAAGGAAACCGAACACCACGAATCTAAAAGAAAATAAATATCATGTTAACCCTCAAGCATTCCAAAGCTAAGTCCTACCTAGAAATTTATCTAAGAGCTTATGATCTATTCAATTAAGGTCCTGAAAGAAATTGCTCAGACAAATAATAACAATATAATATGATTAAACTGAAAAGGTGATATAAATAAATATATATATATATATAACATAACATAACATATCTATATATATGCAAGAAAGTACAAGATGGACACGTAACTAGAGCATCAAATAATATAGATTATCGAATCAATAAGGTAAATAGGTAATACGTACTTAATTGGAAAATATAATAATTTGTAAAAACTCGTAAGGAATGACAAAGTAATCGTCAACAAATAAAACGGACATACTACATATAATATGATCTACCATATATATACATGATACTAATGTGATAAAATAATTAGATCCCGAAAACATCAATAACAATAATAAATCATGGTAATAATAAAAAGGATTCGTAGTATACTAAATCGATATTAGGAACTTACGTAGAATACGATCATTAACATAATATATAAATAAACATAAACTTGGCCTCAACATATATATATATATATATTTATAATCAATATTTTGAATATGGTAAAAGATACTATATATATATATATATATATTCTTAATACTAAGGTGAAGAATATGCTTAGATGAGAATACCATTGATATAAAAAAAATAAGACATACCAATAATAATATAATATTATAACACACTAGATCGACATTTGAGATTATCATATAAATTACGATCATTAACAAAATCTATAAATAAATAGAAGATAGTGACCTAAGTCAAATACAATAGAAACAAAAATTAGCCCCAAAATATATACCTATAACTAATGATCCGAAATAACATAAAATATTTTTAACAATAACTCTTAGATAAATAACACTATATGGCATGATAAACAAATAATTTCAAAGGTGGTAATTGAATACCGACGATACTTAATTCAACACTAACAACGGAAATAATAGTAAGACATATACTAAGAGTATGGTACCATATACGAAATCGAAACAGCTTGCGAATTTAAATCAAGACGAGGTCACTAGACAACACAAATGCGAACCTAACATGAACAAAATGCATAAATTAATTTTATTTAAATAGATGTCTAGATAATTAACGAATGAGAATTTATCAAATTACAAAATTGGATTGTAGAGGACTGTCTGAAGCAATACTCCATGAGTGAGCTTCGAAGAAAGAAAGATAATAGGTCCTAAGCATAAATCGAAATTAGGAATGATATTCAGGTCTTGGGTGCTGATTGACGTTAACAAAAAGGATTAAAAAAGGTTGTCCAGGTGTAGGAATAAGAGAGGATTATAGGGTAAAGGGTAAGGTTTGGTTATTCAATGGGAGAAAGGCTGTTACGAGTAAGAGAGAGATACAGGAATTTAGGGGAAGGGAAGGGGGTATGGTGAGGCGAGAGAAAGGGGAGTGGGGTAGGGAAATTAAATGGGAGACGGAAGGATGATGGGGTGTAATGAGAGAAAGATAGGAAAGTGGGGCAGAGGAAAAAGAAGAGAGCAGGGGGTAGGGTTAGGAATTGATTGAGGGGAGGGAAGAGGTGAAGGAGAGAAAGAGAGCCGAGAGAGAGATAGAGGTTAATTGAGGGGGAAAGAAAAATAAATTCCAAGAGAGGGAGGGTGAAATGATGGTTTGAGAGAATGAGAAGGTGTGGACCGTGATTGCGGCTAGGAAAGAAAAGTAAGTTTAAGGTAAGGTTTTAGGATAGATTCTAGAATAGTTCAAAATAAAAGATGTATATATAAATAAAAGGATAAAAGTTAATTGAGATGAAACAAAAAATATAGTATTTAGAAGATAAATCATATATACTAATTTCATAATGTAAGGTACTAAACAAAATTGTTATATTCTATACATAAAAAAAAATATAAGACTTAAAAATACTGACTAAATAAATAAAATAAGGAATTTAAAATATCAAAGTCGGGACCTTAATTTTTTATTTCCAACGTTATTAACTTAAGGAGTTTTATGACAAAAATAAATACTAGACTACTAGGATGTTTCAATCTTTCCCCCTAAAGAAAACTTTCATCTCGAAAGTTTACCTTAACTTGAGAACAGATCCGGATACTTTTGCTTTATGTCGTCTTCCAACTCCTTGGTGGCCTCACGCTCTGAACGGCTCTCCTACTGTGCCTTTGCAAAGGGAAGCGATCTCCTCCTCAACTAACAAACCTTCTTATCAATGATCCTAACCAGTCTCTCCTCTACTAAGAAATCAGGCTGTAAGCTCGAAGACTCCAAGTCCTCTATCGGTACTAACAAATCACCCTGACTCTAACTCGAATTAGCGACAACTTCTTCAATAACAATATGTGGAAAACATCATGTACCCCTTCCAATACTGCTAGTAACGCTAATCTATAAGCTACCTTTCCAATTCGTTCCAATACCTCAAAAGGACCAATAAACCTAAGGCTTAACTTTCCTCTCATTCCGAACCTTGCCACACCCTTTACTGGAGAAACTTTTAGTAAGACTTGATCGCTGACTTGGAACACTAAAGGCTTTCTTCCCTAATCTACATAACTTTTATGCCTATTCTGAGCTGTCAACATCCTTTGCTGAATGATCCTAAGCTTGTCAATGGTTTCCTACACCAAATCAGGACCTAAGAACTATCTTTCTCTTACTTCATCCAATGGATAGGCGACCTACACTTCTTTCCATACAAGGCCTCATAGGGTGCCATCTGAATCTTCGCCTAGTAGCTGTTATTATAGGAAAACTCAACTAGAGGGAGGTGCCTGTAAGCCCTAAAGTTAAGCCAAGAGACAGAAGGATTGAACTTAAAACACAAGGTTTAGGACGATCGGTTAAAAGATCCGATCAAACCCAAATTATAAACTATGGAGAGAAATATTAATAAAAATGACCTCTTAAACTTGAATTTACGAAAATAAGTAAATAGGAGACTACAAAATTTTCAAATTTTAAGTATAATACTTGTTAATCATTAAAGAATCGAAAAGTATAATTTAATACCTAATAAATCACTAGAGATAGATTATATGTATACTAAAAATCATAGAATGACTTAAATAATACTTGGGATGTTCACGTGTACCCCACATGTATTTACGTGTAGATAAAAAATAAGCAAAATTACTTAAATTGGCCAAAAACTTAGTAAATAATTAAAGAAAATTATTAAATTAATTAAGAAAAATCAGAAAAAAAATCAGAAGGGTGTGGAATGAGGCAAATCTGGTCATGGTAGGTCAGGATCTGAAAAAGAAAAATTATCTAATTAGAATTAAGCAACACAAAAGCCAAAAATCAAGGAAATGGGACAATGTCATGTCTAATTAATGCATATTAATTACCCAAAAGTCTATAAATAGGGAAAAATTTCAAAAAACTCCTTTGGACAGTTTAGAATTAGAGAAAAATAGGGAACTTAAAAAATTCTAGAGAAAATCTAGAAAAAAAAAAAGAAAAGAAAAGAAAAGGAAGCTATGTAGATAAGGCTAGTGAGCTAAACTCATACCTCACAACCACCTAGGACCGAGCCACCACCACCACCACCCCACTCCAGCCCCACCGTCTAGGCCAGCCAACACACTTAGATCGGAGTTGGACGGCCAAAAAGGATTGAACCGGTGAGTCCCTCATTTGTCTCGATTTTGAATAATTTCATAAAATTAGTTATTTTGCCCAGAAAACTATGAAACTTGTCATTCTGAGGTTTTATTGTATGTAGATTTAGGGGAAAATAGTGATTTAGTTTAATCACGTATGAAAATATAGGGCTCTTAACAAATTAAGCAAAATCGAGCATGATTAGAACTAGAAATAAATAGGCTTAGGAGTGTAGTTTATAGCTCATTTTTTTTTTTATAGAATGCTTATGTGATATAGAATAGTTCTATGAAGCCATTTTTCTAAAATTCATTTTCGAAAATTTTAAGTTAATTTTTAGCCCTAAAATGATGGAAAAATTGGGTAATTTTGGGTTAATTAGGTGATTAAGATACTAATTACTGATTTAGATAGTAATTAGATGTTTAGGGATGTTAATCTCTGATATAGAAACCTAATCCTAGCCTTTGAAGTATTAAGTATAGTTAATTTAAGAAATTAGGTAGTTATTGTAAGAAATTAGTAATATGTGGAATTGAAAATTAATAAATCTAAAAAAATTAGGGTTATTTAGATAATATTATAATAAAATTCAAAATAATACTAAATCTGAAATAAGATTTAATTTTAGGTAATTGTATAAAAATGTAAGATTTTCTCACATCGGGGATAAATCTGATACCCTAATTTAGAATAGTAAGTACCGAATAGTTTAGAATACTAAATTAAGACTCAATAGGATATTTGAATACTTGAGCTTAATATGATTAATTTCACTTTAGGATTCGAGCATATTTAGGACTTAGGAATCAAAACTAGAATCTAATTTAGGGTCTGAACCTCGAAATAGAGTAGAGAGAATTATCAGTATATAAGACGTATACATGAAAAAAAAAAGAGTTAAATTATAACTTAGAATATGAATCCTTAAAGTATAAGTACTAAAAAGACCTATTTGTATTATAGGATACCCAGAGACGAATCGACTTGCAACTAAGTGATTGGGCGATTAAGAAATTCCATGTAAGTTGGGTTATTACTTATTATAATAGAGTACTAGTTTTATGATACTCGGAGACTTAAGCTTGTATATGGTTATGATTGTAAGTAGTTTACGTATGTGTTTGATGTATCTGAATTCGTACTGAATTTGTAATGTAAGTGATTTTATGGTTGATTGAATTGGTGTGAAATTGTTTAAACACCCTAAATGAAATTTAGTATTATTCGACTCTAATAACCCAAAATGTCATGCATTGCAACCCGTTAGGGGATCATAGGATTCTCCAACCAAATACCAACACCTTCGAAAGGGACAGCGTAGGATTGCATGATGGTCCCTTCTTCATCCTTAGTCGAACTAAGTGACAAGAGAGGAAGTCGTGGTGAAGGTGAAGTCAATGGTTCGAAGGTAGTCGTGGGAGGAGCGAGGTCTCTATTGCATAAGCCTAGGTTTGGTTGTGAGCTGCTACATAACATGGAAACTCCTTAACCCGGATTGGAGAGGGTGAAATTTCTCTGATTTCATAACGGATCGGACTACGTTGTACAATGACACTTGATTGTTGCATTGCATGAAAATAATTACTTGATAATCTTGTTTGTGCTTGTATGCATTCATGAGTCTCCAATTCAACTTACTGAGCTGTAGTTGCTCATATCCTTATAGATCCTTTTGTAGGTCCTGATTTCTGAGCACTTCAAGTATTATGCTGCCCTATAATTACCCAGAGGTTAGTCCTTTTTAAGCCAGGGATATGAGAATCAATTTATTTAGTAATGATGTGTAGCTAGAGTATCCTTTGTAGTTAATGATGAAAGATTAATAGTTATTATGTTAATTAGTAAACAGTTGTGAATATGTAGAATTCCTGGGAAGTTCTGTGGACTTACATATAATTATACATGTTTATTAGAAATTTGTAATATTTATCATAATTGTAGTTAAACTTTTAATCGCACTGTTTACTTCAAAGCGAGGAGTTGTTGACGCTTTATGTAGATCATGTCTATGGTAGGCACTGTAAGGCCAGTTACTATCATAGAATGGTTTACATGACGGGACTATTGCGACTTCGCGACTTCGGGGCTTAACAGTGCTCATTCGAACTTCCTCCAAAGTCCAGAACACAAGATCTCAACATATCCTCAAGTGTTTGTATAGTCCACTCAAACTGCCCATTGGTTTGAGGATGGAAAGTTGTACTAAACTGCACCTTGGTACCCAACTCTTTTTATAAACTCTTCTAGAACTTACTCGCAAACCGAGTATCCCTATCCGAATTTATCATCACTGGTACTCCATGAAGTTATACTATGTGCTGAATATAATCCTTAGCTAACCTAACTAAGGTATAACTCATATTTATAGGAATAAAATGGGCCAACTTAGTCAATCTATCAACTATTACCTAAACTGCATCATGTTTATCCTTAGTACGTAGCAGATGAATGACGAAATCCATAGTCCCACTTCCACTCGAGCACTGGTAGTGGTTGTAATTCCCCTGCTGACTTCTTACACTCAAACTTAACCCTCTGGCAAGTAGAACATTGTGAGACAAACTTTACTATATCACACTTCATGTTTCTCCACTAGTAGTGACACTTCAAATCCTTATACATCTTAGTGCTCCTGAGGATTATAGCTACTGATTATGTGTAGCATCAGATCGCATGATGTGATATGTGAGTATATGCTGTGTTTCATAAGTGTGTGCAAGACAATGGCGTGTAAGTGTTAGTAAGAGTGTGGGTTGTATGTGGCATGACAAGAAGTGTGTGGGTTTGCCGTGTATGTGACCACAGTGAGACGTGAATTGAAACGTACGTGGTGTGTATGGAAATTATATGTTAAACGGATTGTGGAAATATGAACTTTGAAAACATGTAGGAAATGTATAGAGTTTATGAGTGAAAAAGCTAAAAAATTTTCATAACTAAAAACTACTATTTATAAGCCATTCACTTGAATCTTTTGGATCTTTTTGTTGTGAAGATTGATTCTTAACAAATCTAATATTGATAAGATATGATGCTACCTGATTTGGATTTATTAAATTCATTGAAGATTTAATCTAGTTTCTAAAAACTCTGCACTTATTTGGGCTTTTTATCTTAGGCCTGATTCAGTCCATTTTAATTTAGCCCAAAATACACGCTAATCTATTTAATAATGCCTAACTCTTTTTAGCCCAATATAAATTAGATAAAAAAAAATCTACTCTATAATGGACTGGACTAAAAATATTTTAATGAAGCTCAACTATTCAGCTACTTAGAATTTATTAAATTGAATGTACATTTTCAACCATTGTCCGATTTAAACCTAAATGATTAACTTAACTCAACTTGACTTGATACTTTTATTATTCTCATTTTTTTCCTTTGTTTTTTTATTTTTTTATTTTTTAAACCTAGCCCAATAAATAAAATAATTAAAAAAACCCTAAGGATAGAAAAAAATGAGGTGTCTATAGGTACTACTAGATTCAAATGAGATAAGGGGATGAATGAAAAACTGCTTTTATCATCCGAATGGCCTGTACGAGTGGATGGTCATGCCTTTTGGATTATCAAACGCCTTAAGCACTTTTATGAGACTAATGAATCATGTTTTTAGAAATCCTATTGGAAAATTTGTTTTAAACCTAGCCCAATAAATAAAATATTTAAAAAAAAAATCCTAAAGATGGCAAAAAATGAGGTATTTACAGGTACCACTAGATTCAAATGAGATAAGGAGATGAATGGAAGACTGCTTTTATGACCCAAATGTCCTGTCTGAGTGGATGGCCATGCCTTTCAGATTATCAAACGCCTCATGCAATTTTATGAGACTAATGAATCATGTTTTCAGAAATCTTATTAGAAAATTTGTTTTTATCTACTTAGATAATGTCCTTGTCTCTAGTACTAACCTAACAATGTATACTAACCATCTTTAAGCTGTTTTCGATGTCCTTCGAGCAGAGAGATTATTTAGAAACCTGAAGAAATATTGTTTTTGTCAAGAAGTGATCTTCCTAGTTTACATAGTTAGTGGAAAAGGATTGAGAGTTGATGAAGAGAAGGTATGAGCCATTATTGAGTAGACAACCCTAACCTTATGTTTCGAGGTGAGGAGTTTCCATGGATTAGCATCATCTATGGACGCTTTATCTAAGGATTTAGTACCATAGTAGCACTTCTGATAAAGCTAACAAAGAAGAATGTAGAGCTCAAGTGGAGAGAAAAAGAGGAGAGGACTTTTATTGAGATAAAAGCAAGACTAACCTCTACCCTAATTGTGGCTTTCCCAAACTTTGATAGAGTGTTTGAGCTTGAATACAATGCATCGGATGCCAACATCGAAGCTATGTCGATACAAGAAGGCCGACTTGTAGGTTATCATAGTGAGAAGCTCAAAGGAGCGCAATTAAACTATTTTGTGTATGATAAAGAGCTTTTGGCACTAATCTAAGCTCTTTGCATATGGTAACATTATCTTCTGGCAAAGGAATTTGTTATATATATAGATCATAAGTCTTTGAGATATTTGTAGAGTCAATTGAAGCTTTCCAAAAGGCAACCTCTATGGATTGAATTTTTGGAGGGATTCAATTTTGTCATCAAATACAACCAAGGCAAAAATAATGCAGTTGTCAATGCTTTATCAAGGAGACATGTTCTTCTCATTAAGTTGCAAACCAAGTTATTAAGGTTTACAAGCATTAAAGAATGGTATCAAAATGATTCCCATTTTGGCCTTATATATAAGCACTATGAAGAAGGAAGAACAGTAGATTAGTATAATATGGAGGATGAATATCTATTCTGAGGTAGCAAATTGTGTGTACCGACTTGTTCAATTAGAGAGTTGTTAGTAAGAGAAGCCCACAGTGAAGGACTTTCTAGGCATTTTTGAGAATGAAGCACATATGAGCTACTGAATGATTGGTTCTTTTGGCTTAGGATGAGGCATGATGTACATCATGTGATTAAGGGATGTACTACCTCTAAGAAAGCAAAAAGTCGAGCGAAACAAGGAAAGGCAATGCCTTTGCTTAATCTGACCAAACCATAGGTTGACTTAAGTATGGATTTTTTCCTCCAATTACCCCAAATTGCCGAAGCAAAGGCTCTGTAATGGTTATCATTGATAGCTTCAATAAGATGGCACATTTTGTACCCTATTCTAAAACTAACAATACTTTAACCATTGATTCTTTTTTTTTTTTTTGCAGGAAGTTTTCTTGTGCAAAGTACTAAGTAGTATGGTGTCAAATAGCAACCCAAAATTTTTTAGTCATTTTTAGAGAACTCTATAGTGTCAAATGACAACTAAACTAATACTCAACACCTCTTGTCATTCCTAATCTAACAACCAGATAGAGGTTGTGAACTGTACCTTAGGTTCATTGCTCCAAACTATAATAGGAAAGAACTTAGTCGACTAGGATGTTTGCCTGCTTATGGTAGAATTTGCTTACAATAGAACAATACATGCCACCACTGGGCACGCCCCATTTGAGGTCATCTATGGTTTTAATCCCAAGTTTCCCCTTAACTACGCCTTGATGCCGTCCATTGACTAAGAAGACTCGAAAGCAAGAAGTAAAGCCTAGTCAATCTCATAAATCTACCAATGAGTCGCCTAACACATTGATCGAGTTGCCATAAAACTAAAGGAAAAAGATAAAGGAAGGAAGACTAAGTAGTTTTAAACTGGTAAACTAGTATAGATATGCTTGAGCAAGAAAAGATTTCTAAACAAGAGGAAAAGCAAGCTATTTACCAAAGCTGACAAACCATTCAAGATCTTCCAGAAGATTAATGACAACGCTTACCGACTAATGACAACGCTTACCGATTAAAGTTACCAGAGGACTTCGGAGTGTCCGATGTGTTTAATGTTGTCTACTTCAATCCCTACCAATCTGAGGAAGGCCTAGATGAGGACAATTGATTTGATCCCGAATCCCAATCAACCTGATGGGGATGATAGGAATGAGATCGCCAGACCTTTGACTCGAGCCTAAGTTCGAAGACTAGAATGTATGCCGAAATAAGTTCTCTCTTTTTACCCTATAGCTTATGAATCTAAGCTGCTATAGTCTATCGACCTGATTCCCTATCTAAGCCAAGCCCTTTGTGTCTAGCTATAGTCTCTAGTTGCTAACCAAGGATGTACTTAGACAATAGCTCGGTCCACCTGACTAACTATACAACCAACCTGAAAATGAACTGCTTTGATAGTCTGCCCCCTAACACATCTGCTCAGTCTTAATCGAGCCAACCTCCAACTAGGTAGTATTGGTACTAAGGACCCTCAGCGCGCATCCACCCCCATGACTTCTTGAAAGGACCCCCAGGTTTGCTTAGCTCGACAGTCACCAACCTAATTGTATAGTTTGTTTGCTTTTGCCAAAAAAGTCACCCATCTACAGAGAGCTACGTATCCGAGCAATCATATGACAAAATCCTTCATACAAGACGAACATTTTTCCATGATCTTCTCTTTATGCCTTTTTCCATTCTTTATACATTACTTCTTTAAGATTTTACTCTTTTTAGTGATTTTCATTTATAATTCATATCATAATATTTCAAGTATAAATACCTATTACAAAGGTAGTCACAACATATCATATACATTAGATGCTAAATATACTTTCCTTTTTTGTAAGCTAAGTGTGCTTACTTCCCTTTCTCACTCTTACCTTAACCCTTAGGTAAAGGTAGGTAGCGAGTACCCTCATTGGACTAGTCCGTGCATCATGTCTAGTTGAACCATCAGTTCTTGGTAGTTCCCTAGTGTATCATATCCTTAGAGCTAATAGTAGGTTTTTCTTATTTTACTTTCATTGTTGATTGCATGTTTCTCTTTCCATCTTTGTTTTCAAGATTTCTACAAGCTTGGACCCACACTGATACTGTCGCCCTTGTCAACCCTTGATGTAGCATATTACCCAAGGAAGAGTCAATTCCAAATCATAAACCAGCATGATAATGGCCTTGTGGTGGCGTACTTAAACCGGCCTACGATTCACTAATTCGTATGGATCTAGGTGATTCAAGCCTGTAAATCGGCCTAAATCAATGGGCTTGAGCTTTTTTTTTTATGTGGTTTAGATTTACATGATATGTATTATATTAACATATATCTATTTATACACATATATATTATACATATTAACATATATGGTATATCATATACGTATATTATATATAAAATAAAAGAAGATTTTATAGGCATGCTAGTATTCTTATAGTAAAGGCTACTAGAAAGAATTATGTGATATTAAAATCATAGATATTTATATAAATACATAATAGTAATATAGGATATGTATAATATGTACACATTTCATGATGTATATTATATAGTATATTATCTACATACATATATGTTACATGATGTGTATATATATAATATGATAAACATATTATATATATATATATATATATTGCAAACTGAAAAAAAAAAAAATGACAAGCAGGTTCATAGGCCACCATGAACCACCGAACCTGATGAACCAAGCTGGTTACGATTCAACATAGAGTTAAATCGTAGCTCAACAATTCCAAGTCGATTCTAACCTAACCCTAAGTCTAGACCTATGCTCTACAAACTAATGTAATAAAGTTGTACTTAAAGTTTACTAATTACCCGGAACTAGTTCCAAATAAAAGAAGCTAGTTTAGGTAGAGTTGGATTAGTTTTCAAGAAATTAAAAATGCTATTATTTAAATTAATAAGCCATTTATGCATGTGCAAAGAATATTTTTCAAAATAAATTTAATTCAATAGATTCTTGAGCTTTGGTTCATTATTCAACATTCGTTTGAATAACTTAATATTGATTTTTCCATAGTTTGGTCAATTTAAATTCAATTTAGGTCCCATTTGAAGTTACAATTAGCTAAAACTTACCACGTTTTCTTGATATAAGATAATTAACTTAAACTTCAGTTGGAAATATTGGGTTTTATGAAAAACCCAGTACTTTTCTATATAACTTAGAGTTTGTCAAATCACATATGCATGCTTAAATTCTAAATTCATCCTTTGGGCCTAAAACATGAAATGGCCCATAAAATATAACCCAAAAACCCTTATTTTTCTCTAAAAATTATTTCTCTATTTATTGGAACTTTTTCTCTAAAACTTATTCTAATAGCTAAAATTAAGGTACATGCATCCAAAAGCATATTTTACATTTCTTTACATTTTTACTTGTTTGCAATATTTTCCAAGATACGCATTTTACCTTTTTAGGATGCTCCAATTTTTTATCTATTTGCCTTAAGGGACATATTATAAATAGTCCCACATTTTGTGAGCCAAAATCACATGTTATGAAATACACCCTTATCCTTTGTTCTAGCAAGTAGTTTCCTCCAGGTTCAATTTTCTCTTATTAATCCCTTTAGTAAGCATTATAGTGAGAGACCCTACTTATTGCTTTATAAGCTATATCAAAGTAATGTTGGATATCAAATTAACATCCATTGAGCAGCTCAAGAGTTTGCTAAAACCTCCCTTAAACCCACTTAACTTTCTTTCATAGTTAGAAGGGCGCACTTCGTGTTATGTTCTTAGATTGATGTCTTAATTAAATTAATTTTCTAGGTACATCATCTAATCCTAGTAATAGAGCCCAAGTTGCAACAACGAAAGTGTTGAAGTGTAAAGTTTTCTTCATATAAGTTGCTGAAGTGGTAGTTGAATTTCTTGGGTGTCTGTTAGTAAGTTTGAATTTGAAGTTATTCATGTATACTATTTTTGTATTGCATTTAGAATAGTAGACGTGCAAGATGTCACATCCTAGCATACATGATGGTATTGGCAATATAGAAAAGGTATCCTTAGATGTGGAAAGATCACTTCTCAAACTCTTAGATTTATAGATAAACAAATACAAGATTTGGCAACCACAATGGCTAACCTTATAGTATGCGAGTCCTTTTGGTAAATGCTTAGCCTATTGATATAATTCTTGGAGATGACCGAGCTAAATAGGTAAGGGATGAAGTGCATGGGTATAGAGTTTGAAGAGATTTGCATAATGATAAGGAAAGAATGGATTTAGTTTAGAATGCTTGATCTGCTGGAGGAGTTAGATAAGAAAGATGGGGATGAATTAAGCTAGAAGAGATGAATAAAGAAGAAGATAAACCTAGATATAACTTCTATAAATATGAAGAAAGGGGAGTTCAAGCTCTTTGTAGGTTAGAATATGTGAATATGTAGATTCCAACCTTTTTTGGCAATAAAGATGCTAATAAGTATTTGGACTAAAAAGACAAGGTCGATAAATTATTTAAATGCCATGATCATGAAGAAGTCGTGCAAGAACGATTGGATGCCTTAGAGTTTACAAGGTATGCAATGCTATGGTGGAAGAATTTACTTGTTCATAGGAGAAGAAATGGAAAATGGGAAATTTGAACTTAGAATAAGAGGAAGAAAATCATTAGAAGAAAATTTGATGATCTAGTACAAAGTAAGGGAGTTTGAAGCCTAAATAATATCCAAATTTGTTGGTAGGTTAAGGTATGAGATCAAAAGCACAGTTGAAATTTAATGGATCAAATATGTGGATGACACCATAAAGATAACCTAGAGAGTTGAGAGGCAAGAGTATAAAAATTGTAGTAGAGCACTGAATGCCCGACCTATTGTATTAAGCCGATTTATGTCCATATGGCCCAAAGTGGCCTAAGGGAGGGACCGATATGGTCCAAGTGCTGATGGGATTAAGCAAAGGGATAATTTTTGTAGAAAAGCTAAATCAAATGACTAAGACCTAAAGAGATAAACTAAAGCAGAATGGAGGGACTAGACAAAGGTTAAGATAGAAGATGAGCAGGATCAAATGTTTCAAGTGTATCAGCTTGGGATACATTACATCTGATTGTCTAAATTGAAGAGTAATGGTTCATAAGGGAGAAGAACCTTAGACAAAGATCAATAGTATGGATGAAGATGAACATGTAGAAAAGAAGGATAGCATGAAGATGTACTTAAGGAGTTCTAGAATGATGAGGATACAAGTGTATATATTGAGTAAGGTCAAAGTCTAGAGCATAGTAGTATGAAGAGCTCTAAATGTTACCTCATCTAAAGAGAATGAGTAAAAGGAGAACTTATTCCACATTGGATGTAGAGGCAAGGAGAACTTGTGTGCTCATAGTATTAATGGAGAGTGTTTCACTAATGTGGCTATGTCCCTGGTGAACCAGTTGAAGTTATCAACTAACCTGCATCCCTAACCTTACAAATTGCATTGGTTGCATAAAAAGGGAGCATTATGTATTATGCACTAAGTGAAAGTACCAATTTCCATCAATGATAAGTACAAAGATGAGGTCCTTTGTAATATCGTCCCATGTATGTATCTCATATTTTATTTGATTGACCTTAGGTGTTTGATCAACCAGTATTATTACATTACAAATATTGCAACATGTATGCATTTTGAAAGGATGGTAAGAAAATTGTCTTATAACCAATGACTTAAAAGGAAGTACAACAGGGTCAAGCTCAAATAAGCTTATGCTTAAATGAAGTCCTTATTTATAGAAGAAGCACGCTACAAGCTTTAAAGAGCCAATGTACTTATTTGTGATAAAGTAATTGTTAGAAGAGACCAACCTGGGCATAGTGCCAATAAAAGTGAAGGACTTACAAAGAGAAATTAGAGATTTTTTTCCTAATGAAATTCCTAATGGATTGCCACCCCTAGGAGGGATCTAACAAAATATTGACCTATACCTTGGAGTAGCTTTACTAAACCAACATACCTATCACATGAATTCAGAGGAGGCATAGGAATTAATGTGCCAAGTAAACAGTTTGATTAGGAAAGGATATGTGAGAGAGAGCATGAGCCCTTTTGTTGTGCTTGCACTAGTTTCAAACAAAGATGGCTCCTAAAAGATGTTTATAAACAACTAATCTATCGACCACATTACTATCAAGTATCAATGCCTAACTCTATAGTTAGATGATATGCTTGATGAGTTGCATTGAGTAAATTTTCTTAAAGATGGACTTGAAAAGTGGCTATCATCATATTCAAATGAGAGCTGGTGACAAATGGAAAAGTTCCTTCAAGATGCGCCATGGACTATATCATTGGACAGTCATGTCATTTGGGTTTACCAATGCATTAACCACATTTATGAGGCTCATGAAACATGTTTTGCATGATCTGATGGAAAATGTGTAATAGTCTACTTCGATGACATTTGATCTATAGTAGAAACTTATTAAACTATGTTGAGCCCTTGAGGATGGTGTTTAATGTGTTGGAATTGAAAAACTCCTTAGAAACTTGAAAAAGTATACATTCTGTTGACTTGATGTAATATTTTTTAGTTTAGTGGCTGGAGAAGAGGGAGTCTGAGTGGACGAAGAGAAGGTTGGGGAAACAGTCATCTATCCAAACCCATAAACTATGGTCCAGGTTAGAAGTTTCCATAGGCTAGCATCATTCTACAAGTGATTTATTCACAATTTCAACATTAAATGGCCCCATGCTTACTAAAAAAGGAGAGGAGTTTAGATGGAATGACAAAGCTTGAAGAGTTTTGAGGAGATCAAAGAGAAACTCACTACCGTTTGCTTGACTTCAACAAAGTGTTTGAGATAAAAAGCAATGCATCCGACTTTGGAATAGTAGTTGTGCCCATGCAAGAGCAATGACCTATCACTTACTTCAGTGAGAAAGCTTAGTAGAGCTGCTTTGAACTGCTTAGTGTATAACAAGGTGTTTTACTTTAGTTTGAGCATTTACTATGTAGCAACATTATTTGTTACCTCGTAAGTTTATGATCCATATTAACCATGACTCATTGAAGTATTTAATCAATTACAATAAGGGAGTACTAACACTATAATTAACACCTATCACAAAGATAAGTGTTGATTACTGCCTTGCAAAAAAAGATTCTTGGTCTTTGTGTGGTGACTGAATGGTATGAATTTGATGTATATTTTAGCCTAATTGTAGCTAAATTTAGGTCAGGAGTAACTATTGACGAATTGTATGTTGATGAGGGATATCTGGTCAAGAAGGGCCTATTATGTATATCTATTAGCTTAGTAAGGGAATTGTTAATTTGAGAAGCCTATGATAGATGCCTAGTAGGACATTTTAGGGAGAAGAGGACATATAAGTTTTTAAAAGAGCACTTCTTTTGGCTAAGGATCACGAAGGATGTTGATAAGGTGCTAGAGAGGTATGCCATATGCAAGAGGGCTAAGGGAAAGAAAAAAATCCTTTGGAGAACACATGCCACTTTCGACTTGAACTAAGCCATGAACTAACTTGAGTATAAACTTTGTCTTAAAGTTGCCGAAGGCAACTAAAGGAAAGGACTTTAATCATGGTAGTCCTAGATCAGTTTAGTAAGATGGTCAAATTCATCCCTTATCATCATTGATGATACTTTATTTGTTTCCAATCTCTTTGTGCATACAATTATGTGATTACATGGAGTTCCCCATAGCAGTATCTTCAATTAAGACTAAAAGTTTATGAAATTCCTTTGGAAGACACTATGGAAAAGACTCAGCATTAAACTTATGCTTAGCACATCCTACTACCCCTAGACTAATGGCTATACTAAGGTTGTCAACCAGATCTTAGGTGCCCTATTTTGTGCTACAACTAATAAAAACCTTACCGATTGGGACATTGGCTTACCTATTGTCAATTTTGCTTACAATGGGTCTACACATGTTTCAACCACAAGTCTCCATTTGAGCACCTTACTAAAGTAGTAGTTGAACAATAAATTCTCAAAAATCGAGGAAGGAAGTCTATGAGCTTCACATTATGGAACTTAGTGTGGGTTCACCTAACTAAAGAGAGATTTCCTAGCCATAGAGCAAATGAGTTATTTCCTTGAGTAGATGGATTGTTTAGAATCTTACAAAAGATCAATAATAATGCCTACGAGCTACAACTCCCTAAGGGCTATGGTGTATCTCTAGCCTTTAATGTTAACAACTTGATTCCTTATGTTTTGAATGAGGAAGAGCCAGAAGAACCACTTGATTTGTTGCCAAATCATCAACACTCATAGAAAGGTGATAGGAATTTGACCTCAAAAACCCTTGTATGAGCTAGACTTCAAGGACTTCAAAGCCTAATATGAAAGATCTTCAGTAATAAATTGGTTGAGGATGAGGTGACTTTAGTTTAAAGCTACAATATGCATCATTTGTCAAGCTCCCTATACTCACCCAGGTTGAGGAAGGTGTAGATAGTTTACCTTAGAATAGGTTGATGGCTTATCTGAAAGATAATTCTTATAGCTCAGATTGACTTACTACAATTATCTCCGACCTCTTTAGACCCTAACCAGCCTAGCTACCAATCTTCTCATCTCCCTAACTTTGCTCAATAGTTCACTCTACACTACAGCTAACTTCCATACTATTTATTAGTTTCTACTAAGAATGCTTTTAATATCCACATGCTACGTAGTCTAACAACTAACATTGCGGTACATGCATCTAGAAGCATCTTTTACATTTCTTTACACTTTTACTCTTTTAAGATATTTTCTAAGATGTGTATTTTACCTTTTCTGGGATGTATACTTCCATTTACCCTAAGTGACTTACTCCCTTATTGTGTAAGCTAAAATCATCTTGTTATAAAATACATGCTTATCCTTTATTCTTACAAGTAGTTGCTCTAAGTTTAATATTCTCTTTTTAATGACTTTAGTAAGGATTATGGTCAGAGACTCTATTCATTACTTTGTGAATAATATCAAACTAGTGTTTAGACATGTTGTACTCATTCACAAGTAATATCCATTGAGTAGCTCACCAACTTGCTAAAACCTTCCTTAAACCCACTCAACTTTCTTATATACTTAAAAGGATTGACCTCATGTTTTGTTCTCAAATTGATATCTTAGTGATTTTAACCTCCTAGGTAGATCACCTCTTAAGGTTATGTCCTATTTTGTGAAGTGATATTCTTTACATGTATCTATATGTAAATACTATTAAATCTCTTTTTTGACCCTTTTAATTATTTAATATATCATAATCATATTGTATTTTATTTATTCTTCCTAAGCATTTCAAAAGGTTTACAAGTATGGAAACAGATAACAAATGCTTTAGATAATATATAATACTAATTTAACAGCATTCAAGTGCCTTATGTATCTTTTCAATATATCACAAATGCTACCATTAAGTTGCAGCGAATATTACTTATTTGTATCTATGATTAAGTTATGTTACATAAGATTTAAATTACAGTAAAATCATATGGATATGCACTCATGATGTATATGATTAAAATAAAAAGAGATTAAAAATAATGTATGTAAATGTAAGAAACTATTGTAAGAGCCTAAACATTTCAAATTTCCATACCTTATTTGTTGATATTTAATATCCTTATCTAAAATTAATAGTCTAATATATAAGAAAGTTAAAACTATTAAGTGAAGGAAACTTATTAGTTTGAGAATTAAATTTCAATTGTTTGTGAGAATATAGAAAAAAAATTATATTTAAATATCAATTGACGGAATTTATTGATATAAAGTTAATTTTTAAAAAGTATAAAACTAAAATTAATCTCTTATGATTTAATACTATTGGTAAAACTAACATTACACAAAAAGTATTCCACTTTTTGCTTTTTTTTTTCTTTTTCCCCAAAGGAAATAATTTGTTTAAAAACAAAGAAAGAAATCCTAACAAAAGTTCAAGGACATTGTTAACAACATCCACGACCATAAAATGAGACAAAGGGTAACGAAGGTAACAACTCCAATAACATACATTCATCTCCTTTTCTCCTTGGGAAACAATCGAATCCGTAGCATAATTTGCTTTCCTACTAACAAGAATAAAGCTAATAGATTAAAATGTTGACTTAAAGTATTTTAAATTTTTAGTAAAAGTGTCAAAAACCATCAAGGTAAAGAGCCTTCAAAAGCAATAACAATTGTTGAAGAATCCATTTTAAGGATAATGTTGTAGAAGTTTGCTTACCTTCCATCATATCATATTATTTATTTAATCACTAGATACACATTCATGGTCTCACTTTTGTCCTTATAACAATGGCTACAATCTAATTCTTCTTTGCATATATATACACACACACACATACGTACGCACATACATACACATATGGTAAATTCTCAACTAAAAAGCCTTATCAATATATTTTCTTTAGCTACCATATGAATAATTCAGTTAGATCAAAACAACCTCGTTTTTTAACAAACCCTATCAAACATGTTCACGTAGGATAGGGCTCTAATTGTAGCAACATATTTTTAAGAGGGCAATGGAAAATTTACTATCTAAACTTTTGCGAAATGGAAAATTTACAAGAAAACCTGAACTTTCAAAAGACCAATTAATATCTAATTAAATTTTTTGTTGGCATTTGTATTACATTTCTTAATTCCATTAGTTATCATTTGTTGAGTTGGATTAATAAACATATCAGAAGGCAACACATGTTGTTTAATATTATTTTAAACAATATAGATGCTAGATGGACAAAACAAAAGAGAGGGAAAAACAAAAAGAAAGTAACATTAGAGAATGAAAATTAGGGGAAAAAATTATAAAAGACTAAAAAGAACTCTTTGAGTTTCAGATTGGGAAGAACAAAAGTAATGGCCATTGATTGCCAAAGATTATCTTCTACAATCATTTTTCTTTTCCTTTTCTAAACAACCTATTCATCAATGTGGGAGAATGTCATACCAACATCTAAAAACTTTAGTTTGATACCATAGAGGGTCATTTCAATAATTAGTCCTTTAACCCAATTTAACAATATAGACCGATATCTTAAGCTAGTGATAGAGCTTAGGAAATTGGCTTGTTTAAGGATATTTTAAGGAGATTTGGCATGGTAAGCTTAGAATAGGGATCGTTGGATTAGATATTCCACTCCTGGCCTTACTTAGTTATCTCCTACGCGAAAAGTAAACTCAGAAACGATTCTTTTGGGCCCATTTAGGCTTTATTTGGGCTTCATTTAGCCTTATTGGGTCTTAAGAAGGCTAAGTTGATCTTTAAGCAAAATAATAATGACAATGGGTTTTCTTTAGCTAACAAAAGCCTTAAGCATACTTGGGCCCATATCTAAGCCTTGAAGACTATAAACACCCCATTTTTTGCTCCCTTGTTTTTTAGAAATTTTAGGATAGGATTAAATGTCCTAATTTAGGAAAAACCGAACAATAAGAATTTAGAAAAATTGAAAAAGCCACAAAAAATAGAAAAATAGAGGATATAGGAAATTTAGAAAATAATAAATTTTTAGATAGAGTACAATTTTTTTAATTTTAATAAAAATAAGGAGAGTACTATTAGGCTTAGGCTTAAACTTGAATTTAGCCCAAGCTGACTTCTTGTACATATAGATAAGTAACAAGTCAATGGTCTAATGGATAAGCACTTAAGTTTACCATCGCATTGGAACTAAAAGTCATGAGCTCAAATCTTGCCAGGCATAAGTGCCTTTTTTCTTTTTGAAAGGAAAAGTATATACAATAATAATAGTAATAAAAATCTTAGTATACAATTAAGATAGGAATTTTTAATCAATAGGTATCTAATTTTTTTTAGTTTATTTTATTCTGATATTTTATATATATAATAAAAAAAAGAAGGTTCGGTGTAATTAGTGTGGATCAGAAACTGGTTCGCAACTTTTAGAAGTAGGGCTTGGCCTTAATCAAGAGAAGGAGATAGAAGGCTTACTATTGTGCGCCCTTTCTTTTTGCAATGTGCACATGCATTGCACGCACGCATGGAGGCACGTAACATGTACCCAACTTGTAACTTACGCCCCCATTTCCTCTTCCTTACTCGATTTTTTTTTTTTTTTCCAAATTTTTAGTTCTTGGTCTTTTATTTCCTCAACGTAGTGTCACCATTTTAGGGGCTATTTTAATGTGATTTTCCCATGATTCCATACAATTTCTTGCTAAAATCACGTATTAGGCTTAGCTTAGTTTTGAATTCACCTCAAAACTAGTCTAGATTTAGTTGACGATGCATTTAAAATCGAAGTCAAAAATTGGGAAGAGTTAGTTTTTCAAGTCAAAATTCATTAACATATTTAATCTGATTTTTGAACTTTCCCAACTTATTCAGTGTTAGTTTAGTATTAATAAGAGTCCTTTGTTCATTCCTAAGGACAGAAAAGATCGAAAAGCATCTCTCTCTATATCTCTATTCGATTTACTCTCTCCTCCTTTCTCTTTCTCTTTAGGCATTCCCTTCCAAAACCACCACTACGGTTGACTTTGTAGTAGTCCAAAACCTAGATCCCAACCCTTTTGCAAGCCGTAGCTACCACCACCTTAACACCCCCTAAACTACCACCAACCACTACACTTAGGAACCACCAAAAATGGCTAAATTAGGTCGCGGCATCCATCCTAACCCCCCTGCTTTTCTACCTTTAGAAGCACTACCAATAATACATCCTACCATATCACATGCTACTGTGCCCAGGCTAGCTATACAATCCCTATTAGACTAAGACCCATTAGTATTCACTTTAACTGCATCTATACTAAGACGGTGCCAAGCATGATACATATTCCTTAAGATTCAAATGCTACTGGTAAGTTTACCTTGTCTTTCCTCATTCTCACTCTTCTTAGTTTGCAATTTCTATTCTACAAAAGAAAGCAAATAATGGCTCATTGTTTCAATAGGGTTTAGGTCCTTACCTTCATATATGGTCGCACATCTACCCTTCCATACCACCTATAACACCATTCCAATTTTACACATAAACTCCAATTTCTCCACTCCCAACTAATGATGCGAGTTCAACAAATCTCTCCACCACTCAACCAAATTCTGAACTCTGCATTGATCTATACAAATATCCAAACATCCGAACCATATTGCCTTCACCCACTCACAACCCAAGGGGGTATGTTCAAGGGTTTCCTCTTCATCTCAAAATACACACTTGGGAGAACTACAAACATGCCTTCTAAAGGGGTTTTCCATGTATTTGTAAATGTAATAATAATAAAATAAAATAAAGGAGAAAAAGAAAAGAAAAAGAAAGAGAAGAAAAAGAAGAAAAAAAAAAGGAAAGAGAAAAAGAGAAAAGCTCAAATCTATCATTTTTTTTCCTTTTTTTTAATTTAGTTTTTATTGAGATTTAAATTAGAAGAAATAATGATGAATAATAGCAATAATAATAAAAATAAGATAAAAATAGGTTAGCGAATAAAAATTATTTTATCACTTAAAAAATCGGTTTTCTAAAATAAAGATAAACAATCATATATCAAAATTAGGGCCTCTTAGGATTTTTCCAAAAATAAAATTCTCGATTTATGACCTTTTTAGAAATTTTCTTAAATAAATTAAATTGGGTTAAAAACATAAATCTGACATATTTTCAAAATTAAAACAAGTCCGACACACTAAAATTTCACAAAAAAGAACTACATATGTCTGATCCTGAATAGCAGGTATGTAGGCACTTGTATGCAAATACATGGTGACTTAAAATATGAAATTTTTTTTCATTTTGTTTAAATAATTGTTTAATTTAATTAATTGAGTTGCATGTGAATGGTTTGTAAATAAAGGTATATTGAAAAGTGAAATTAAAATCGAAAAGTTTAAAAAAGTGGTACTCGTTAAGGGTTTAAAAAATTAGCCCCTAAACCCCAAAATCTTTGGTTTTCAAACCTTTTTCTAAAAATTGGTTTATTAAGCGAACCGGTGGCTAGGTTAAATTGGTTCACCCAATGAATTTAACCTAACCTTCTTTTTCTTAACTCTAATCGAGTGGTGACTTTGGAGGATTTTCAAAATACATTTAAAAACCAAATTTTTCTTAACTCCTAGTTAAGGATTAGTATTAAATAGGTTAGGGTTTAATACTAATCAGGTTGAGAAAAATATTTTAAAAAATGAGAGAAAAAAACAAGCTCGACAGTTTAGCAACTCTACTAGGGACGTCAAGAAGGTTAGTCACTTAAAAACTTTCCAAAAGTAAATTTACCTTTCAAACTACCCTTGTTATTTATTTATTTGTTCATGTATTTATTTATTTCATGTAAATATTGTTTTAAATTGCCATATTCATCTTGCATACACTATACTTGGGATATGGGGGATTATTTGTCGCATCAAAGATGTAGGGTAGATACAGTCAAACTTAAGCCATCTTAAAACCTTAAGAGGGGGGGGCCATTGTATAGGCTCAGGTATAGTGGGGTAACTATCGCTCTAGGTTGATTAGGCCACTCCACTTAAGTTGTAATGTGACCAATGAAGGCGTTTTCTAAAAACGGGTGAAGTCAGAAAGCTTAAGGAGCTTTTAGAACCTACCCCAACTATATATACTCCCCTTCAAGTTTAAGTTAATACAATACTTCTAAGAATTACAACCTTACTAATTTTTGGAAGTTTTAATGCAATTAGTTTTTGAAAATAACAGTAGGGTTGCAACTTAAGGAAGTAATATACTAACCCAAATGGTTTTAATCACATGCATGTTTCCATGTACATTCATTTATTTTATTAGTAGCTAATTCTTGTTTATGAAATATTTAGGCATAAAATGGCAGATAACCAAGCAAACAATCAGAGAACTAATAGGCTCCAATACCTCTTTAGGATTCGTAAGCAACTATTGAAGGATGGAATTGGCTATTTAAAGGAGAAACTCGAATGCTCTGAAGCTCACAACTGGGCTTTAAGGGCCCTTTTGGGATAGGTCATTAGGGAAACACACGAAATGTTGGAGGACCTTAAAGCTCATCTGTGAGACTTAGTTTAGGGATTTTTCCAGGTCATGTCTAAAGAGCCTAGAATAAATGTCAAGTTTGGAGAATCAGTGTTTGGTTGTCTTCCTTTGTTTTATGTACTTCAATTTTTCAAAATAATAAAAGGTTCTCTTCAACTTATAACTCTTCATTCCTTAAGATTCCCTTTTGTAAGTAGGTACTTCAATAATCATTCGTCTAACCATTAATTCTCTCTCCCTTAAGGAAATGTAAATAAATCTCATAAACTTATAAATAGAACCCTAAAAATTTACCATCCTTATTTGTAATTTGATTTCTTGGTTTCTATAAAATAAAACGTTATCTTCCTCTCTCATATAAAAATGAAAAATAAATAAATAAAAAGGAAAAAAAAAGTTGCTAACTAGTAAAGTATTCTTTCAATCAGGTTCACAAGACTGATGACAAGATCACCTGCTTAGAAAAGATGGTACATCAAATGGCCTAACAATGGCAGATCTTATTCCCAATAATCACCACTCTCTAAGTATCTCAAGATTCAAACCTTGAAAGGAGACTATCAAATCTAGAAGAAAAGGTAGCTATGCTACAAAAGAGTATTACAGACCTAGAAATGGCAATGGGCCCTAGTACTTAGAAGATTTCAATACTTAACGTTCAATACTAATCAAATGTCAGTAAGCCTAAATAATGAAGGAGGCCTAAGAAGAAAAGAGCCAAGGATGAGTGAGAAAAAACAAGCCTAAGGGACTCAGAGGAGACAATTCACTCAACTAAAGACCTCAAAGACCTAAATCTTTCATCATCTAAAGGAAGAAAGGATTATAGCCTATGAAGTCCTTAATTCGAATTACAAACCATACAGCTTTACTTAGAAGTACGATGCAACTACCAAATGGGTTAGAAGGGGTACTCTACTGAAAATACTGGAGATTGAAGAATAAAATTCAAGACCTAATTGATGCAAATGTCATTCAGCCAGAGCTGCAACAAATTGGTCTTTCTTCAAGTCATAGGGATAGTTCAACTGAGTCACCTAAAGCTCCATTTCTTTTAAGTATGCCAATGCCTTTTGATAAGCTCATGGGTTGTCTTAAGTAGTTAGATGCTTAAATGGAGGAAGTTAAGGTAGAGGCGAGGCAAAGAAGAATCAAGTTATTTTCAATAAAGTCTATTTTTTATTAATTTTGTAATAAATGGAATAATGTAATCTTATTTATTGCCTTTTTAGTTGAGTGATAGCAGTGTTATTAACATTGGGGCAAATAAATCCCTTCTTAAGGAATTGGTAACTCACTTTTAAAAGATTTAGAATGAAAAAAGGTGAACTCCATCCCCCACACTAACCTTTAAAAACACTTTGAGAGTTAAATGACATTAGAGTGAGGATATTTTAGACTCATTCCTTAAAGGAAGTTGATTTTGAATTTGATACACAGATTAAAGTGAAGTTAGTCATTTATTTTCAAATCCCAAACACAGCTATCCATTCTTAAACCCGTTGTACCAATTTAAAGAATTTTCAAGTTTGAACCCTACCAAGAATCATCCCACAATGGATTAATTTAGAGGTTAGGGTAATTGATTAGAAGCAAAGGATAAAATTGGTTTGTGTTTGCCTTAGTAACATTAATTCAAACATAAATTTCATTTCTGATAAATTATCTTTCTTTGAAATGAAGAAGAGACCAACTCACTCAAGCCCATATACTTGGAATTCGTGGGTTAGGGTTTTAAATCTCTCAAAGAGAAAGACTTGGCAATATAAATATTCACTTTTTAGGCCAAAGGAAAAGAGAAGAGCAAGAAATAATGGGGTAAAATGCTAAATAAGGAAAGAAGGGGGCAATAAAAAAAGAGAGAGAGAGAAATAAGAAAAAAAAAGAGCTTGAAAATTGGAACTTATGTGAAAGCCTAGAAAATGTAAGGCCCATAATTTAAGCCTAAACATTCTTAAGAAACACAAATCCCTTATGCCCATTTTAAATCTCATGAGCCCTACATATCCATCCCAAATCGCAAGACACAAAGCCCCGTTACACATCCTTAGCCACAAACACAAGACCTTCCCACCTACAATACCACCTTTACTTAATAAAGCTCTTTCGATCTTGAAAGATAATTTATCTTTAATAAAAATTGTTTTTGAAACTGGGGCAAGCAGACTTCTTATTTTTCCTAAAGGGTTCTTGACTTGTACACTCGAGTTAAATAAGTAAATCTTTTAAAATAGGCCTTCTCATCATTCATCTTTGAAACCTTTTAACCAAAAGCCTAAATTCACAATGCTAAATCGAAAAAGACCTAATGAATTGATCAAGGCGTATCACTTGCAAAATGGACTATAATTTTGGGACTGTAGTCAAGAGTATAATCTAGATCGAGAGTTTGCAAAGAAGTTCTCTTCAACTAAACTAGTCATGAGTTACCTTTTCCTTAAAAATAGGCGTGTTTGAAATCACAAGGCTCCACTAGGCAACTCAACATCAAGGTCAGGGAGAACATAAGAAGCCCCATGGGATTATCAAGGGAGGTTTTTTTTTCTTACCAATTAGGAAAATTTAAAAAAAAAAAAGAGAGAGAGAGAGAGAGAGAAAGTAAAGGGTTACAAATCTTTTATCTAAGTCCATGTCGACCCAAGTAGCCAAGTTTTCAATTTATGTCACTTAATCTTAAAAAGTTGACTACAATAGTCAGGTCATTCTCACTCTTTCCAAATGAAGGGGATTACCCCTACTATCTTTTTGTCATAAATGGTTTTCACCTAATTCCTTGTCCGTAAACATTTTTTGAATTAGGTAGTTTTTTAGATGAGTTTCATTTCTCACTTCATAGCTCTTAGAGTATTGTCCTTCCCTTAGCTAGTTCTTAAAGTGTCGACCCATTCTTTTGTTCTCTTTAGGGTTTCAATCAGCCTTTAGGATGTTGTCCTGTCTCTCTAGGGTTCTAGCCAACTTTCAAAATGCTATCCCCTCTTTCGTCAATTCCCTTTAGGGTTTTTAGTAAGCTCGTAAGATGCTTCCCTTCATAAATCTTCTTTATGGTTTTAGTGAGCTTATAAGGTCATTCTTTTCACTAAGTTCATAATGAGCCCATAGGTTGCTTCTCATCATCATATTCTTCTTAACAAGCCCATAGGGCGCTTTGCTTTATTAATTTCACTTAAGCGAGACCATAGGGTATTTCCCTTCATCAATCTCTTTTAAGGTTTTAATGAGCCCATAGGGCACTTCTTTTACCAATATCTTTCAAGCGAGCCCTTAAGGCATTTTCTTTCATCAATAATTTCTCCCATGAGAGGCCATAAGGCACTTCGCTTCATCAAATCCTTATAACAAGCCCAATGGGTGCTTTCTTTCATCATTGATTCCTTTTAGTGAGCTCAAAGGTTGCTTCCTTTCATCATCAAATCCTTTTAGCGAGCCCAAAGGGCACTTCCTTTCATCATCAATTCCTTTTAGTAAGCCTATAAGACACTTTCCTTTACCAATTCCTCTCAAGCAAGCCTAAAGGGTGCTTTCTCTCCAAGTCGATTCCAATTTAGGATTACTAGTCCCCTAGAAACGTTCCTACCTAGGTTAATGAGCTTAGAAGAGCAAGATCAGGTTTTTCAAATTAATTCCAATTTAGGGTTGCTAATCCCCGACAGATGCTCCCGCTTAGGTTAGTGAGCTTAGAAGAGCATGGCCAAGTTTTACAAATTAATTCCAATTTAGTGTTGCTAATCCTTAAGAGATGCTCCTACCTAGATTAGTAAGCTCAAAAGAGCACGAATAGGTTTTCCAAATTGATTCCAACTTATGGTCGCTAGTCTCTTAGAGACACTTCTACCTAGGTTAGTAAGCTCAAAAGAGCACCACTAAGTTTTCCAAATCAATTCCAATTTAGGGTTGCTAGTCTCTTAGAGACACTTTTACCTAGGTTAGTAAGCTCAGAAGAGCACCACCAGGTTTTCCAAATCAATTCCAATTTAGGATTGCTAGTCTCCTAGAGACGCTTCTACCTAGGTAAACGAGCTCAAAAGAGCACGACCAGGTTTTCCAAATCCATTCCAATTTAAGGTTACTAATCTCTTAGAGATGCTCTCGTCTAGGTTAATAAGCTTAGAAGAGCATGATTAGGTTTTCCAAATCAATTCCAGTTTAAGATTGCTAGTCCCCTAGAGATGCTCTTGCCTAAGTTAGTGAGCTCAAAAGAGTATGACCGGGTTTTCCAAATCGATTCCAACTTAAGGTTGCTAGTCTCCTAAAGACGCACCCACCTAAGTTAGTGAGCTCACAAGAGTATGAACAAGTTTTAAAATGATGTTTCTAGCCAACTCCTAGGATGTTAAACCTTTCTAAACTCACTCGACTGGCTCTTAGAGAAACTTCTCTCCTTTCCACCTCTTAACAAATCTCTAGCAAATCAAACCTAAGATAGCTAGTGGGTTATTTCACTTCTTAGGTTAAAGTCATCCTCGGGGCAAAAATAGTATCTATTTTATCTTTGTGGTAAAGTTTTACTTACACTGCACCATAAAAAGGGGCAACTGTAGATACTCCATTTTTACCCTCCTTTTTTTTAGAATTTTTAGGATAGGAGAAAATGTCCTAATTTAAGAAAAAAAAACAAAAATTTAGAACTTTAGAAAAATTTAAAAAATCACAAAAAATATAAAAATAGAGGATTTAAGAAATTTAGAAAATAATAAATTTTTAGGTAAAGTAGAATTTTTTTTTTAATTTAGATAAAAAAATAAAGAGAGTGCCATTAAGCCTAAGCTTAAACTTGAATCTAATCTAAGTTGACCTAGTCTATATGTGCAGTAATTTAGTTGCACATATGGATAAGGCACAAGCCAATAGCTTAATGGATAAGCACTTGAGTTTAGCATTGCATTGGAACTAAAGGTTATGGGTTCGAAGCAAGCCAAGCATAAAGTGCCTTTTTCTTTTTTAAAGGAAAAGTATATATAATAATAATAGTAATAAAAATCTTAGTGTGCAATTAAGATAGGACTTTTTAATCGATAGGTATCTTTTTTTTTAGTTTATTTCATTCTTATATTTTATATATATAATAAAAAAAATAAGGGGAGGTAAGGGGTAGGAGAGGCAGTTTCAATTAGTGCGAACCAGAAACTGGTTCACAACTTTTAGAAGCAAGGCTTAGCCTTGATCAAGAAAAGAAGACAAAGGGTACGCTTGCAATGAGCGCATGCATTGCACACACACATGGAGGCTCATGGCACGTGCCTAACTCATGGAGTCAGCCCCCCTCTTCCCTGATTTTTTTTTTTTTTTTCAGATTTTCAATTCTTGCTCTTTTATTTCCTCAATACGGTGTCATCATTTTAGGGGTTATTTTAATGTGATTTTGCTACAATTCCATACAATTTTTTGCTGAAATCACGTACTAAGCTTGGCCTAGTTTTAAATTCACCCCAAAATTAGTCTGGATTCAATTGACAATGCATTTAAAATTGAAGTAAAAACTTAGGAAAAGTTTGTTTTTCGAATCAAAATTCATTAACACATTTAATCCGATTTTTGAACTTTCCTAGCTTATTCAATGTTAGTTTAGTATAAATAGAAGTCCTTTGTTCATTCCTAAGGATACAGAAGATCAAAAATCTTCTCTCTCTTGATCTCTCTTCAATTTACTTTCTCCCCCTTTCTCTCTTTCTCTCTTTAAATCTCTCTTTCTAGCCATTCCCTTCCAAAACCACCACTACGATTGACTTCATAATGGTCCAAAACCCAGATCCTAACCTTTTGCAAGCTATAGCTACTACTACCCTAACACACCCTCAACCACCACCGATTAACACACTCGAGAACCACCAAAAATGACCAAATTAAGCTGCGACATTCGTCTTAACCACCCTCCAAGCCAATTATAATCCAAAAAACACTTTCTTTCCTCAATTTGACATTTAGACTGATCTAAATCACCCCGACAAAGCTGCTGTTGAAGAGGAGATTTGAGTTGACTCGACCCAATCGATCTAATTTATTTTTTTATTTTATTTTATTTGTCACCCATATATTTGTAATTGTAATAATAAATAAAACAAAAAAAAAAGAGAAAAAGAAAGAGAAGGAAAAAAAAAGATAAGAAAAGAAAAAAAGGAAAGAGAAAAAGAGAAAAGCTTGAATCTATCGTTTTTTTCCCTTTTTTAATTATGTTTTTGGTTGAGATTTAAATTGAAAGAAATAATGATGAATAATAGCAATAATAATAAAAATAAGATAAAAATAAGTTGGTGAATAAAAATCATTTTCTAACTTAAAAAATCAATTTTCTAAAATAAAGATAAACGATCGTTTTTCAAAATTAGGGCCTTTTAGGATTTTTCCAAAAATAAAATTCCCAATTTAGGACCTTTCTAACAATTTCCTTAAATAAATTAAATTGGGTTAAAAATGTAAATCCAACGTGTTTTCAAAATTAAAACAAATTCAACATTCTAAAATTTTACAAAAAGGAACTATGTATATCTAATCCCAAATAGTAGGTATTTAGGCACTAGTGTAAATACAGGATGACTTAAAATATGAAAAAAAAATTCTTATTTTTTATATAATTTTTTAATTTAATTAAAAAGGATTTTCAAAATGCATTTAAAAACTGAATTTTTCTTAACTCCTAATCGAGAATTAGTATTAAACAGATTAAAGTTTAATATTAATTGGGTTAAAGAAAATATTTTAAAAGTTGAAGGAAAAAAAAAACGAAGCTCAACAAAGACTTAAGGAAAAGATAAGCTTCAACAAAGAAACTCAATCTCAACCGTCTATCTTAAAGCCATCAAGATTAGCCTTCAAACTCTATAAATAGGTGGCTTGTCTTCTCATTTGGTTGATTTAGAACATTGGCAAGCTTAAGACAAACACTAAAGCTTTACTGGAATCACTCCAAAGAAGATCAAATAAACAATTCGATCAAGAACAATCCAAGAATGATCAAGAACACTAAGTTTGATCCACTATTATACGCACACATTCGAGATACCGAGTTTACTTGTTTTTCCTCTCATGCTTCTTCCTAATGACATCTCTCTATATATCATGAGCTCAAGATGTCTCCTAGGTCGATTAGTACACCCATTGCATGTGATCAGCTATCTATAGCGACCCTACTATACATTATTTGGTGACTCTACCAAGGAAAGAGAGACTTGACAGAATGCAACCAGTATGCGAAGAAGAGTAGAAATGATAGGCATTTTTAGGAACACAAGAAGGTTGAGCAAACCTAAGTGATGCAAGGTACTAATGCACCAACGACTGTATAAGCATAGGGAATCATGCAAGCTCTTGGAAATGTGAAATTCCTGGAATCGTACAGGCACTTGGAACTATGTAAAGATCTAGCATTGCTTAAGGACATGGGGCTATGCAAGCACTTAGAACTATGTAACTACCTGCTACTGATGATTTACCTATATTACATGCAATATAAGAAAATATTTGTGTAATGAACTAGCTCTTTACCACTTTCACGTAGTTCCTATCGAGCATGGCAACTGTAGTTGCTGTGAATACATGTACATTATCTAGTATGGGTCTACCAGGGCTAGTTATGGCAACTACCTCATTGGTAAACACGGCAACATTACCTGAGGTGAGCCTACAGGTACCTACTGTTATCATCGCACGTTTCGATGCATCCACTGGGATGGTTGTACCTACACCAAGCTTGCAAGTCTCGAGATCCATTCCTATTGCTATCGCCTTAGAAGATGCTCGACAACATAAACAAATAGCCTCCATAGAAGGTAAAGGAGGTAATAAGAGGACATTGCGAACCCATTGCAACACTCGACCCCAACGCATCAAACACCTATGGTTGAGGAAATAAGGGTCCTCCTCCTTAAGGTGCAAACTATAGCTGCTAACAACTAGCATGGTTACACTTCACAACCTTACACCAACACTCCAAGAAATAGCCAATCTCGCACCTGCTACTTTAAACTATGTGACGAAGGAAGACATGGAGAAGTTTATGAGGCAGATGCAAGCAGCACCTTCTACTAATGTGCTCGATTTAAAATTTCCATGCCCGTAAAGGGTTATGGATAAGTCTTATCTAAAGGACTTTACTAGTCCCAAGTTCATCCAATTTAATGGGAAGCAAGGAAGTGAGAAAGAGCATCTCCTTAAGTTTGTTGAGATACTCAATGTCTATAATCTCGATGACGATCTGAAGTTGAAAGGGTTCTCAAAGTTACTCACTGAAAAGGCATATATATGGTATGTTAACCTACCCCTTAGCTTTGTGGATTCGTAGGGAAAAATGTGCAGCATGTTCCTTGAAAAATTATATGAAACTCGGGAATGAGTCACAATTACGAATAAGAGACGCATCAGGCAGCAATTAAAAGAGGATCTTATGGATTTCGTTGATTGTTTTAGGGAATTCTCCTTAAACATCCAAGATATATGCAAAGAGAAAGAGTTGGTTAAGATCTATATTTAAGGGATGTTTATGGAATATGCTATACATGCTGAGAATTCATCCATTAAGTGCTTCTCCATACTGGTAAAAAACGTACGGAGAACTAATAACTCTATCACTAAGTAAAGAGATGACCTTAGCAAGAAGCAGTAGCCATCTATGAGTGTCAAGTAAGAAGGAAGTTAGAAAGGAAACAAAAAAATGAGGAGGGACGATGCTACCAAAGTCCTACCTTTTCCATGTCCAATGAAAAAAGTACATGTCGTCCTTAACCAATGGCTCGAGGATGGAGTGATCATGTTGCTAAGGATTGAAAGGAAACTTATGGCACAAGGAAAGAACGATGAAAAATTTTGTCACTTTCATAAATCTATCGACTACCCAACAAGGGAATGTTAGGCTTTGAAAAGAATCTTTAATGAGAAGGTCCAAAATGGTGAGCTTGAATTGGATAACAATAATGACATGCAAAGGAACCATATTTTAGCACACAACAATTAAGAGATTGTAGATGCAATATCATATGATCTAACAAGCTCCCAAGAAGATAATCAACTCTAGGATAAGGGCAAAGGTGAGTGTTGCAAGAAAATACTCTTGCTAATAAAGAGAAGGATCACCAAAATGATCCTAAGTACTCCTACCACAATGTCCCTACTCAAAACAACAAATGTTCGAAGCTTCTTCAATCTTCTTGAATTTAACAAAAATTCTAAGGTCATAGCAACAACTTCTTTGGTAGAGAATTTCAAACAACAATATTAGCAATGGAACGCAATGTAATCGATTCATAAGATGGCAAAAGTAGGTGAGAATGCGATTATTTTCACCAATGACGACATGTGTGTAAGTAGCCCAAATCATAATCACTCATTATATGTAGAAAGTGAGCTTAATGGCCATAACATGAGGCGAACTTTCATTGATAATGGGTCCTCATTAAACATCATATCATTAGCAACTTTTAAAGCCGCAAAACTTAACATGAAGAGATTACTAAAGCAACTACTAAATATCCATAGCTTCAATGATGTCCTTACTAAGATGTTAGGGATCATTAATGTAGATTTTAAGGTGGGACCTATTCAAGGAGCAACATAATTTCATGTCCTCGTTGCTTTAGTTTCTTATCATTTATTGATTGGAAGGAAATGGCCCTATGAGCACGATCTTGTTCCTTCTATACTACATCAATGCATCAAAAGAAATTGGAAAGGGAAAGATATATTTATTCCTATTGCAAGGAGCCCCTTTGAATATGAGGAATCTCACCTCACTGAGGTAAAGCATTTTGATAAATATACAGGTAAAGGCAAAATAGTAATAAGAGGGCCTAGTGGTAGCCCGTTGCCAAATTGGGAAGATGTGCAAGAGTAGGATGATAAGAAAAGGAAGGCATTCCCCACTCATGGGGGTTGATAAAGAAAATGGGATTAAGAGGGGGGTAGGGGTGGTGTAATAAATCTGTAAAGATCGAAAGTTACACTTCATCAGATGGGAATATGGTATACCGTTTATAATGATATAGGGGTCCAAGGAAGCGTTTGCATCCTCTCTTGACCCCATGAATCTACAAGAAGCCTAACTTGCCCCTCCATAACTATAAGACTAGGTGAAACCACAAGTAGAAGAGATCAAGGAGCTAAACCTAACAGCTCTAAGAGAAACCTCAAGGCCCATTTTTATCAATAAGGGTTTATTGAAAGAAATCAAAGATCCCTTAGTAGATCTCATCAAAGAGTTTAAAGATGCATTTGCATGGACATATGACGAAATGCCAAGTTTGGACCTTGGTTTAGCGATGCATCGACTAAACATCACATTAGGAGCTATGCTCGTGAAGCAACACCAACATATGTTTTGCCTAAAGGTTGAAGTGCAAATTAATGTTGAAATTGAGAAATTTCTACAAGCTAGCTTTATCAAGCCAATTGAGCACTTAACTTGGCTAGCCAACATGATGCCGGTGAAGATGAAGAATGGCCAAATACATGTTTGTGTAGACTTTTCTGACTTAAACAAGGCTTGCCCTAAGGATGAATTCCTACTCCTAAACATTGATATGCCAGTTGATGCGATGGCTAGACATAAACTCTTCTCTTTCATAGGTGGATTTAATGGATATAATCAGATCAAGATAGCATTAAGGGATACCGAATATACAGCTTTTTGGAAGCCTTTTGGTAACTTCTACTATATTGTGATGCTGTTTAGATTAAAGAACGCAGGAGCCACCTACTAAAGGGCAATGATTGCAATCTTTCATAATATGATACATGACCATATGGAGGATTATGTAGTTGACATTGTCATAAAATCATGAAAAGCATCCAATCATTTACACCATTTAAGGAGAGTTTTCTAATGATGTTGTATGTATAAGTTGAGAATGAACCCTTTGAAATGCTCTTTAAGGTCTCATTTAGGAAATTCATAGGGTTTGTGGTGCATAAAAAAGGAATTGATGTCGATCCATCCAAAGTTTAAGTAATCCAATCTATGTTGTCCCTTAAAAATCAAAGGGAGTTAAAGGGATTCATGGGCTAGGTCTCCTATATACAGAGATTCATCCTTGCACTTGTTGAAATTTCTTTCCCACTACACTAGAAAATTAAGAAGGGAGCATTATTTGAATAAGGTCCAATGAAAGAGGAGGCATTCTAAAGAATCAAGGCAATACTAAGTTCTCCATAAACCATGATGATGTCGATCAAAGGAGTGCCAATGATTCTATACTTAACATCGATAGATAGGTCCATTGGGACCTTACTGGTACAAGAACTAGAGAATGTTGAACACCTAGTGTATTAATTGAGTCAGACACTACAGGGTAATGAGGTTAAGTACCTACCACATGAGAAACACTATCTTATGTTGGTCTTGATCACTCAGAAGTTATGGCACTACTTCTTAGCGCATAAAATCATATTGATGACAAAATGTGACCCATTAAGAATTTAGTGTCTTGACCAGTGTTGTCAGGTTAAATCGCTAAGTGAGCATTGCTTCTTAGAAAATTCAACATCATTGTATCACCTCCAAAAGCAATCAAATCGCAAGCACTAGCTGAACTCCTAGCACAATTCCTTAGCACTGATAATGAGGAAATTTTGGAAAACATCCTTAGAGATTTCCATAAAGACTCCCTCATGATAGAAATAAGTAGAGAATGGTCACTATAATTTGATGGATCATTAAGTAATATTGGATGGGGAGTTGGAGTTGTATTGACATCTCCAAATGGCCAAGAGATCCCATTGGCCTACAGATTAAACTTTTGTTACATGAAGAATGAGCCTAAATATGAGGCTGTACTACATGACTCTCTTCTACTCAACAAGTAGGCGTATCCCGCATATATGCCAAGGGCGACTCAAACCTCATTATTAAAAAAGTTAATAGGGAGTTTGTGCTAAGAGAACCCACACTAACCCGTTATAAAGTAGCAATATAATCCTTAGTCACCAAATGCCAATCAGTAAGATATGACTGTGCGAAACGATCCACTAATATATATGCTGATGCACTAGAAACACTAGCATCCAAAGTCCCAATACAGGATATAGACATTGAACTAAGCATCTAGATCATGAAGAGGACTAGTCCCTACATCACCTTACAATTGATAAAGGAAGATAAGGAGTCGCAATATGATCGATGCATTCTTATTAAGATGCAATTGGCTAGCCCTGAAGCAGCCCTTATGACTACATTGAAAATTTTCATTTTCATCCATAGCTCCTTATATTATAAGGGCCCTAAGGGCATTTTAGCTCATTATATTTCTACAAAAGAGGCATAGGCAAAGCTCTAGGAGTGTTATGATACATGGTATGGTAAGGAAAGGCTACCTATGTATCATTGAATACAGCATGCAAGCTATTATTGGTCCTCAATGTCTAAAAATGCATTGCAATTACATACTCAATGCCCGAAATGTTACTTAATGCCCAATGAGGTAGGATGCAAGTTTGCAACAATCATTAGAGACTGGCGATGCCTATACATCAACTTCTTGAAGAATAATATCCTCCCACCGATAATAGAGATGCTAGAGTGGTCAAACAAAAAGTAAAGAAATATGTATTACAAAGTGATAAATTCCACTGAATCTCTTATTAAGATAGCCTCTCAGATGCATGGTACCACCTAAGAAAGAAATAATCTTGAATTAACTCTACTCTAGAGCTAGTGGTGAATAGCGAGGCATAAGGAAGTTGTACTACTAATTCCTCGATAAATGGTATTATTAGACAATTAAAGAGATTAATGCCTTCAATTTTGTGAAAAGGTGTATTCCATGTCAACTTCATGGTAGTGCTATCTATGCCCCAACAGTGGAGCTTCATAGTTTAAGAACCCCCTGACCATTTCACACTTGGGCATTTAACCTCATGGGGCTTATACATCCACCATCTAAGGGATGTATATGGATATTGGTAGGCACTAAATGTTTCACAAAGTGAATGGAAGCCATCCCTTTGAAGAAGGTGATTGGACTAGCAATAGCTGTTTTCATAAAGGAAAACATAATTTGTAGATTTAGAATACGAAAGTGCATATTGATGGATAATGGGACGCCATCCATCAATGTGCACATTTGACAACAACTCAAATCCCATAGCATCAACCACATTAAGTCTATACGATATTACTTGAAAGGAAATGGCTAGGTGGAAGCCATAAACAAAACATTGATTAAAGTCCTTAGTCGAATGGTACATGAAACAAGAAAGAGTGGCATAATAAGCTGTCCTTAGCACTATGGGCCTATCAGATGTTCGAAAGAATACTTACAAGAGCAATACCTTTGCCATTAGTATATGGAACAGAAACTATAGTGCTAGTTAAAGTCCTTATAGCATTAGCATGGTTTGGCTCTAAATGCTGAATTAGAGCTTGACACACTTCGTATGTTAGACTTAAACGCACTAGATGAGAGGCGAGACATGGGAAATCATAATCTGGCTAATTATCTCCAAAGGCTTAATGTCGTCTACAATTACCTACCAAGAAAGCACTCCTTTAAGCAGGGAGATGTTGTTCTTTATGCGGCAGAGCACATAAGAAAAGGTACTCTAGCTCTGAAATTTACACCAAAATGGGAAGGTCCTTTCATAGTAGAAAAAGTCCATGACAACAAATACTACAAGTTGCGAAACCCTAAAACTGATGTGATCACTGCTCCCATTAATTTTCAGTACATCAAGAAATTCCACTTGTAATCTTCCTTCAAAACTTAATGAAAATCTCATCATCTCCCATATGTTGTTCCTATTCCCTTATTTTCTTTACTCTCGCTTTGTTGTTGTTGTTGTTATTAGTCAAGAGATCGAAGCAATCTCTACTATCTAGATCGAAGCAATCCCCCAATAGGCTTGGTAGTCGTAACGCCTTAATGTAGACTCAGGGGTTGAAGTAACCTTGTCTATGAAAGGTTGAAGCAACCTTCTCACAATAGTTGCAATTGCTTAGAAGGGATACATCCCTAAACACGTAGCAAGTACAATGCCCTTCTACAACACCCAATGATGAGATTGAAGCGGTTTCAACTATATAGATTGAAGTAATCCCACAGTAGGCTTGGCAACCATAACGCCTTAATGCAGATCTTGGGGTTAAAGCAACCTCATTCATGAAAGGTTAAAGCAACGTTCTCACAATAGCTACAATTGCTTAAGTAGAGAAGTTTCACCTCCTAAGCTTATGACAGACGCATTGCACTCTCTGCACCGCACAAATCATAAGATTGAAGTGATCTCAATTATGATGGGTTGAAGTGATTCCATAGCAAGCTTAGCAGCTGTAATTCCTTTCACTAATATTACAATTAAAAAAACACTACTATAAGATACAAGTTATTAGTATGTAATAAACACCATCACTCATAAGATATGTTGCTTAACAATAAAGTTGGTTGCCATTATTCAAGTATGAACAATAAACAAATAAATTTAATCATCGAGAGAGTGGTAAAGCTAAGGCAATTAATCAAATAAATCATCAAATGTTATCACTTATCAGTTGTCTTTTGACTTACCAAAAAAATAATAATAAAACAAGAATAGTGAAAAAAAAAATTCAAAGGCCAAAATCATGCTCTATAATGGATTCAACATCCATCTTGCTAATCATCTCATCTATGCTAGCATCAAGGGCTTTAGCCTCCTTTTCAAGTGTTGCTATCTCATCCTTCAAAGTGGTGATTTTTCATTCAACCTTTGCCTAATCCTGCAAAAGTGGAAAGTAATCTGCTAACTTGCAAGCCTTCTCAACTACAAGTGATAGGTTCGGTACATAAAAAACCAATTGACGTATACCTTCATACACATCTATGATTGACATTAAGCACACCTTGGATAAGTCCTTCCATGGGCAATTCACATGCATCATTACCTCGCCTAGCATCTCTGGAATAGTGCCAACATAAACACGATCGAGCAAATATTGAGTCCATCCAAAGCATACAAGCACTTTAGGGGTGGAATAAGATGTGGCGCTACTTCAAACCCATGAAAAATGTGCCTTCTCATCCGACTCTACATTTAGTAGTAGAGTTGCCTCTCCGTCCGGATGAGACAGGTTAGTAATTGGGGGAGAAGACTAATGGGTGGAAGCAACAAAAGGAGGAACATAGGGAGAAGCCGTCACTTGATGCGAAAAGCCTCATCATAGGTAGCCATACGTAGCAAAGCATCAACATGAGTTTGAATGCCTATATTCGATTCAGGAGCTTGATCCTTAGTAACTACATTAGTGTTAGTTTCATTAACCACGTTTATTTCCTCACCAGCCTTCTCTATCTCTTAACAATCTACTATGTCTTCTAAATTTGCATCATCATTTTTGTAATTGTAAGCCTTAGGAGTACCATCATAATTACTTAACTCTTAGTCATCATCTTCTTTGCCTTGAGGGATCAACTATAAGTGGTCCTAAACAGTATCCTAATAAAAAAAATAACAATGTGTAAGATAAAAAAGGAAAAGTCTTGAAGAGATAAATTCTTAGAGGAATAATCCTTAGTTGCTAGATGTACGTCTTTTTCACATCATTGTAGTTAAGTAGCGATGGAGAAGGGTGCTTTGATACTTTCACCCTTATCTTAGCTTGTTTAGAAGAATCTGGCTCTTCACCAATATGATTGGCATTCTTTGTACTTTGCGACCCTTTAGACCCAGTTAGTCTTAGAAGCTAAAGATAGAACTCGTGTATATAAACATTCACCTCTGTAATTAGATCAACATTGGAAGCAAAAGCATAAGCCTCAATATCCTACAAAGAAGTTGCTTAGTACAGTGACCAACTTGGAGAGACAACCCAACAACAACCATAAGAGGGAAAAAAGAACCGATTGACCTTAGGGTAAAGAGTCTTGATGTCTATGGGAGACACTTGCCAATAACAAGACTCAAAATCTATACTAGAAACTATCCCATGAGGAATGCCTTGGTCAAAGCCAAATTGCCATGCTACCCTATTTAGAGAATATATTGCAACATACAGCTCAAGGAAGTTATGGCTTGAGCTCTTTACATTGAGCAATGAAGGAAGACTACTCATGATACTTTATAAGAGAAAACCAATCTCCGAGCATCACAATGATTCATGATTCTTTAAGGAAATATAGCCTTATGAGCTAGGTGGGTAATATTCGATACATGATTGATAGTAGTTAATTTTCTCCACAAATGGATGAAAAGTAAACTTGCTGGTAGAATTAATGAGATTGAATAAAGGGGATTCATAATGCCTCTCAACCCAAACCCATGATCATGGCTAAACTGCGTTGGGCTTGTTATTCACACTAGAGTTATAAAATGGCTCATGAAACTCTTGCAAAAGAAAAGCTAAAGGAAGATGACATCCATGTAGCTTGCATAGCGTCGCATCCCATAGAGCAAATAGAGGCATGGTGATATAAATCCAAGCGATGGTATGGGGAACTTAGATAAAGGGGCACTAATGCAAAGCACTTCCCTCGAAACATGCAAATGGCTAATGGAAACTGATGAGGGATAACCCCATCCTAAGGACCTTTAGGAAAGATGTATATGGACAGCCATAAAGTAATGAATGCAACAAGCTCATACCTGTCAAAGAAACATATGTAATTAAATTAAGGTACTCTTATAAATGAGGTAAACATAGTCTTGAATAAATGAGTAGTCAATACTCACCTAGTTCTATGACAAGGTCCTCGAAAAGTAGAACCGCCAAGGAAGTACTTGATCCACGAAATAAACGTAGATCTCTTTAAAGGAATCCTACTTGACTTTATGGCTGCTAATAAAGCTGAATACGCATTCTGATCGACGAGAGTAGTCAAAGTAGCTATAATATCCATCTTCCCAAAGTCACGAAGCTTCAATAAGAAAAAGATGTCCTCCAGGGTTGGTGTGAATTCTCCTCATGAAGTTATGAATGTATGAGTTTGTGTGCTCCATCTTGCCATTATAGCTTGCCAAATCTTTACATTTTCCATTTTTGTGAAATTAAAGCACAAAGTTATAGCAATGGCATCGAAAATCCTAGCCTTGTGTAATAAGAAAGCATAGTGCTTGTGTCTCATGATATATTGCACCCATACGAACCATCAATAGGCTTCTAGAGAAATAAACTTGAGGGAGTCATAAATAGGCGTGGTCGTATGCTTCTCCAGAGAAGTAGCTCAAATTTAGAAAGTCTCATTTGATCACGTCGTTGGTCTAGTCATTGTGAGGAGATGGAACCTTTAGTATTCGACCTCCATTATGGGCTAACAACTCTCTTTGACAAGTGACTCCAATGGGCTTGGGTTGGCTACTCTTGGACTTCGCCATGGCGAATGAAACGGGAATCCTAGAAAACACTTAAAGTTAACCATAGGCCTATTAGGGGTTAGGAATCTACAGTAATTCCTAAGGTTAACCGAGGGCCTAAATAAATGAGTAAGTCTTGGGAATCTAGACTGACACTTAAGTTTGGCCCGAGCTTGTACGTGTAGTAAAGCCAAACCCTGAAATGAAATAGTGTAGGGAGTCGTCCTGCAAGAAGAAAAAAAAATATAGAGAGAGGATTATTGATTATTATTTAAAAAAAAAGAAAGAAAAGATAAATGTATCAGCAAATTAACATTCACGTATGGAGGATTTTATCCAATTCAACTAATGGACGTGAATTTAGAAAATATAAAGTCATCTGAAAGTTGTTGAATTATCTCAAGTAAATCTTGAAGATGTTAAAGAGATTCTTCTTGTTCTACATCTGATTACAAGTTCTCTTAATCTGATGGAGCATTGGATCTCAGATTCTGCAAATAGTCCAGCATCAGAAGCGGCTAATTCAGATCTTGTGGTAAAAGAAATTGCCTAAGGTTGCAAATTTTCACAATTGGAAGTAGTAAAGATGACCGACGTATCTACTACACACAACGGAATGGAATTCATCAAATTTTTTTTTTTTTCCTTTGCCTCGTGTTGCTAAGGATAATGAGTGTAACCGCTTTACATATGTCAGGGATGGTAAAGAGAAGATGCTAATTGAATTGTTGACGTCCTAAAAGGTCTCTTCTTAAGTAGAGATTATGTCTATTCCAGAATAAGGATTAATTGTATATTTGTCGTTTTAAAATATCAGTCTTCGAGAATGTGAGTAAGGCCAACGAAAAGAATGATAATAAAATAAAGAAATATGGGAAAGAAGCTAGAAAACAGTGGACCGTACTGACTTAAACTCAATGCAACCCGATGTCGAAAAATTCCAGGTCAACTACAAGCTTGGTCACGTGGTGCTTTGCTTCTACGAATCGAGTTTCTATTGCCTGCAAGTAAAAACAAAAAAAAAAAAAAAAAAAAGAACAACAGTGATGGGAGCATACGAGTTGACAGATGATATACAGAGATGAGGAAATAAGTAATGGAAGATAATGAACTCTATTATTTGGATGAAGACAAGACTGCGATACATTTGGAAAAGAAAAAGAAAAGAAGAAGAAAGAAAAAAAAATACTCTTGTGAGGAATGAAAGGAAACCAACAACACATGCAAAATATTTATAATCGATGCGAAAGAATTTAGGTGGAGACAAATAATTGGAATCTAAGATTTGATGAGAAGAGATATGTTGGATAATGTGTAAGTCTGATTTAGCAATAACAAATAATGAGATTTAATTTATTGAAGATTTAAAAGTTAGATAGAAGATTTGAGAGAGATTTAAATCGATCTTATTTGGCGCGAAATCTAATCCAAGGAGAAAATATCGTAGGGGATTGCATGGCTCGACCTATGTTGGTGTTGGACTTGAGTGGGCCAATTAGTTTGTGACTTGTAGTCATGTTTATCAAGTGAAATATATATATATATATATATGTGTGTGTGTGTATTGCACTTGCATAGCTTCGCTCCATTTCACAATAACACTGTCCTGTTTACTGGTATGAATAATAAATAAATAAAAATGTTTATATATAAAACATGATTGGATTGAATATTATCGAAGCTCTAGATTTCTATAAATGTCCTGATGGCTTTATTTTTCTATCAATGCTCATAAAATAAGGAAGAAATATCAAGAGGAGTCAACTATATTAACTTTATGCAATAGATGTGAATCAACTTCATGGGAACAATAAATCATTGCAAAGTGCAATGCAAAAGCATATTGAAGTATGTGTTCCGTGGCAACAAAAATGAATACTATCATATCTTACTCAGGTCATCAATAATCCGAAAGAAGCATTAATTGGGAGTAGCCAAGCAAGTAAAGTTAACATTCAATACATCTACATAACAATTGAAAAAACAACTTCTACAAATGCTTAAAACCCCCTTCATTGTATCCAAAGGACTTTTTATCAGAGGACAAAATGTAGAAGGTCATTTCAATAATTAGGTTGTAGCACAATTTAACACCATAGATCAATATCTTGAGCTAGTGATAGAGCTTGGGAAATAAGCCCGTTTAGGGATGTTTTAAAGAGATTTGGCATTATAGGCTTAGAATGAGGATTGCTGGACTGAATATTCTGCTATCGGCCTTGCTTAGTTATCTCGCGCATGAAAAATGGACTGGAAAATTGTTTTTTTTAGGCTTATTTAGGCTTTATTTGGACTTCATTTGCTCTTAGTGGGTCTTAAGGAGGCTAAGTTGGTCTTTAAAGTAAATAATAATGATAGTGGGTTTTGTTTAGTTGATAAAAGCTTTAAGCATACTTGGGCTCATATCCAATCTCATGAAGACTAAAGGAAAGGATAAAATTCAACAAAGGAACTCAATCTCAACCATCTATCTTAAAGTTATCCAACGGACAAGATTAACCTCCAAATTCTCTAAATAGGAAACTTCTCTTCTCATTTGGTTGATTCAAAACATTAGTAAGCTTAAGAAAAACATTGGCAAGCTTAAGACAAACGCTAGAACTCTACTGGAATCATTCCAAAGAGGATCGAACAAGCAACTCGAACAAGAATAATCCAAGAATGATTGAGAATACTGAGTTTGATCCATTGTCACACGTGTACATTTAAGATACCGAGTTTGCATATTCTTCCTCTCACGCCTCTTCCTAATGACATCTCTTCACGTATCATCAACTTAAGACATCTCTTAGGTTGATAGCATACCTGTTATATGTAATCGGCTGGTTACAATGACCTCATCACACATATACTAGGAAATTCATGTGATTTTCTTTGAACTCAAATTGATTTATATGTTCGTGCTATTTTTAGGGTTCATTTAGGAAAGAATGGAACATTTTTTTTTTTTTTACTATCCTGATATGATTCTCAAAACATTTTGATTTGACAAAACTTATGTGCAATATAGAAGGAAAAGTTACAGATTAAGAAGGCTTAACTAGTTAGATCCAAGAATCAATATGAAAGCTTTTAGTAAGGAAGAAGAAAAGAAACTTTTAGCTACTCACAGAATTTCCAGCAACAAATAGGCTTTGATTGCAAGACTATTTCTTGGTAGTACTGATAATGTAGAAGAATCATTAGCATGTGATTACGGCTAGAAAACAAAGAAAGCAATCTAATGTTTATGGGAAGAGGTAACTCTCTCCTACATATACACAACAATTCACTAATTTACATAATAATTATCAGTCTTTCATCCTCAAACTACAAAGGACATTCTCGCTACACATCCCTACACATCACTACACATCACTACTAAGTAAATGGATCCTCATACCCCTGGCTTCAAAAGAACTAACCTCTGGATAATTGTAAGGCGGCATAATACTTGAAGTATTCCAAAATCAGGACCTGCAAAAGGAACCATAAGGGGTATGAGCAACTACAACTCAGTAAGTTGAATTTGAGACTCATGAATGTATACAAACACAAACGAGATTATCAAACAATTATTTTCATGCAATGCAACAATCAAGTGTCATCGTACAACGTAGTCCGGTCCATTGTGAAATTAGAGAAATCTCACCCGCTCTAATCCGGGTTGAGGAGTTTCCATGTTATGCAGCGGCTTACAACCAAACCTGGGCTTGTGCAATGGAGACCTTGCTCCTCCCGCGACTACCTTCGAACCATTGACTTCACCCTCGCCACAATCTCCTTTCCTGTCACTTAATTCAACTAAGGATGAAGAAGAGACCATTATACAATCCTACGCTATCCCTTTCGAAGGGGTCGGTATTTGGTTGGAGAATCCTATGATCCCTTAACAGGTTACAATGCATGACATTTTTGGTTATTAGAGTCAAATAAGATTAAATTTCAGTTAAGGTGTTCAAACAATTTCATACCAATTCAATCAATCACATTACAAATTTCAACACGCATTCAAATACATCAAACACATGCATAAACTACTTACAATCACAACCATATACAATCCTAAGTCTCCAAGTACCATAAAATAACACTCTAATATAATGAGTAATAACCCAACTTACTTGGAATTTCTTAGTCACCTGATCACTCAATTGCAAGCCGATTCGTCTCTAAATATCCTATAACACAAATAGGTCTTTTTAGTTCTTATACTTTAATGATTCACATTTTAACTTATAATTTAGCTTGTTTTTTTTTTCCATGTATACCTATTATTTACTAATGATTTATTCCACCCTATTTCGGAGTTCAGTTCCTAAATTAGATTCTAGTTTTGATTTTGGAATCTTAAATATGCTCGAATCTTAATATGAAATTAATCACATTAAGCTCGAGTATTCTAATATACTATTGGGTCTTAATTTAGTATTCTAAACTATTCGGTATACGCTAATCCTAATTGGGATATTGGATCTATTCCCGATGTAAAAAAATCTTACATTTTTTTTATACAATTACCTAAAATTAATTTTTATTTCAGATTTATTATATTCTGATTTCTATTATTATATTATCTAATTAAACCTAACTTTTTATAATATTCCTAATTTTTTTACAATTAGCACATAATTCCTTCATTACTTACACTTAACACTCTAAAGGCTAGGATTAGGTTTCTACATCAGAGATTAACATCCCTAAACATCTAATTACTATCTAAATCAGTAATTAGTGTCTTAATCACCTAATTAATCCAAAATTACCTAAATTTTCCATCATTTTAAACCTAAAAATTAACTTAAAAATTTCGAAAATTAATTTTTAAAAAAATGACTTCATAGCACTATTCTATATCACTTAAGCATTCTAAAAAAAAAAAATTGAGCTCCAAACTACACTCCTAAGCCTATTTATTTCTAGTTATAATCATGTTCGGTTTTGCTTAATTTGTTAAGAACCCTATACTTTCAGATATGATTAAACTAAATCGCTATTTTTCCCTAAATCTACATACAATAAAACCTCAAAATAACAAGTTTCATAATTTTCTAGGTAAAATAACTAATTTTAAGAAATTATACAAAATTGAAGCAAATTAGAGACTCACCTAGTCCGATGGCTTTTGGCTTTCCAATACCGGTCTAAGTGTGTCGGCCGGTCTAGGCGGTAGGTCTAGAATGGGGTGGTGGTGGTGGTGGTGGTGGTGGCTCGGTCATGGGTGGTGGTGGTGTATAGGTTTGGCTCACTAGCCTTATCTGCACAGTTTTCCTTTTCCTTTTTTTTCTCTGGTTTTTCTCTTAAATTTTCAAAGCTCTCTATTTTTCTCTAATTCATAACTATCTAAAGGAGCTCTGTAAATTTTCTCCCTATTTATAGAAGTTTTTGGTAATTAATATACATTAAATTAGACATGATATTGCTCAATTCCCTTGATTTTTCGCTTTTGTGTTGCTTATTTTTAATTGGCTAATTTTTCTTCTTCAACTACTGACTTATCATGACCAGTTATTCATCATTCCCTATCCCTTTGATTTTTCCTCAATTAATTAATAATTTTATTTAATTATTTACTAAGTTTTTGGCCAATTTAAGAAATTTCGCGTATTTTTATCTACACGTAAATACATATAGGGTACATGTGAACATTCTTAATTATTATTTAGGTCTTTCTATGATTTTTAGTATACATATAATCTATCTCTAGTAATTTATTAGTTATTATATTACATTTTTCGTCTTTTCGATAATTAATAATTATTATACTTAAAATTTGAAAATTTTATAGTCTCCTATTTTATTACTTATTTTCTTAAATTTAAGTTTACAGCGTCATTTTTACTAATATTTCTATCGATAGTTTATAATTTGGGTTTGATCAGATCCTTTGATCGATCGCGCTAAACTTTGTGTTTTAAATTCAATCCTATAGTTACTTAACTTAACTTTAGAGCTTACATTATTATTAGGTTACCATTTACTTTAAATGAATATATGTCCATGTACATTTAAGGACCCCTAGCAAGTACATTACACATCATTCAAACTAGATCAAAATTAATCAAATTTGTTTGTGCCTAAGGGGTTGAATTGTACCTCACCAAAATCTCAGCTAAGACTTCTTCAAAGCATACATAATAGCTGTCTCATTGATCTATTTATTTGCAAACACCTTACCTACCATCACAATTTCACTCTCACTTGAACTACTTGGGTCTAGCTTTAAGATCAATTTCTCCTCAAAATCACTATCTTCACTTTGGGATGTAATTAGTTTCTTCCATTTGTCATGACTTCCCATTGGATCTAGACAGGTAAACAAAGGTTAAATGAAATTTTTGTTATAGTTTGATGTGAATGCAGGTTTGAAAAGTAATGTAGTAGAGAACATAAAAGTTATGATGACGTAGAAGTAAAAGAGTGCAAAGACTACAAAAGAAAGACCAACTAACCAAATGAGATGAAGACACTATATTGAAATTGATGAAGGAGGAGTAGGTCCTAAAAGATGATAGAGTATTTTGATTTATTTTATTTGAATGCTTGAATGGAAAGGTAAGAATAATGACTTTAATGCTACAACCCAATGATTTTTTTTATGAAAAATGAAGTTTGTTATGTGCAAAATGGAGTGTAATCATGTTCATGCATGCATGTGGCAAAACTACCTACAATACACCACATGGTCATGGGAAACCTCACTACTTGGAGAGGAAATTCTCTCTCTAAAGAATATAAAAGAGAAATATAAAAAATTAGTACTCATATCATTAGATTATAATACTATTAGTTAAAAAGAAGTAACTGTAGTGTTGCTAAATGCAAAGAAGAGTTGATAATCAAAATTCTCGCTCCCATTGACGAGAAGATAGTTGTGCATTAGCTCTTGCTATGTCTATTGACAAGAAGGACCGAATTAATCCTAGTAGACTGTAAACAACCCCGTATCAATCAAATTAAACCAAAGCATACATTCATGACCATAAAATACTAGTGTTTCTCAAGATAAAGGAGACTTGTCTCGAAATATTTAATTATATCTGTTTGGATTGCAATTACAGTTTAACTATCAAATATAACTCCTATACGTTGGAGAATAGCTAATTCTAAAGATGGAAAATGATGGTGAAAATTAAAACGAGAAAGTAATAAGCCTTATCCTTTTGCAACAAAAAAATAAAAAAAAAAAAAGAAGAAGAAGAAGAAACTTACTAATCTTGTGAAGTGAAATACTAAAAGCACTAAATGATAATTAATCGAATAAAATTTAGTCCTGTAAAGTCGGAAACGGGATTGGGGTTATTATGAAAAGTTTGAAATAACGAATGCCGAGTAACTAATAAAATTTTGTCAAGGGGAAAAAAAGAATCATTACATTATATGGATATACATATATATATGTATGTATGCCTATATTTGTTCATTTTGAAAGACAAATACATGTGAAAACTCATTTTAATATAACTTTTGAGTTCGAGTGTATATAAAACTAATTTCAATCAACATTTTGGCTTTCATGGTTTATTATCACCAGTTATATAAAAAGGTAAATGGAAAGTTTGAGAGAGAAGAAAGAATATATACAAGATGGATACTGGAGCTATATTCTAGTAAATTAGGAATCTAAAAAATAAGAGTGAATAAGGGAAGATGATGATCCTATTGAAATTTTTATTAGAACAACTTCTAATTCTAATATTATCACATGATTTTTTTTTTTTTTTTGAATGTTTGAATTGAAACTTCTTTCCCTATATAAGAGAGAAGCCCCTATCTAATCTACTTTTTCATCCATATAATAATAAATACGAAGTGGGAATTAATGAAAGGTACTTATAAAAAACATAGTTGTAGCTGTAAAGGGACCGATTCATTCACTTTTCTTTGAACGAGCTACCAAGGACCGTACACTTTCCATTAATATTGCTCCATAAGGTGGCCACCAAGTATGTATAACATTTATTACTTATTTTATATATTTATACCTGTACGACCCTTTTTTCTTTTTAAGTTAGTTGATGGATACATGACCACATAGTACTGCGCCTTAATTAATAACTTTGTCCATATGTTTGCGCGTTTATAACAAATAGGGAATATGATATGATAAGAATATGGTAAAATTAAATATAATACCTCATGGTAGATATAAGAATATGACTAAATTTTGTTTTTAATTCCTAAAATAGAACTTTTCTTACAACATATATTGATGTACCGTTTCAATTTGATTGGCTGTCGTTGAAGAGAATACAAACTTGATTATGCATGAAAAGAATAACTCAGCCGTATCACCGATTTCTTTGCAAATGAAGCACAAAATGGGGAAGTTATGGATTTTCCACCCCCATCCCTTGTTTATAATGTTTTATATTTCTTGCTGATTTTGTCTACTTTGAATTACCCAAAAAGAAAAGAAAAAGACAAAAAAACTTGTCGGACATTTTCCTACCTTGAACTTACAACATTAAATCTTGGCAAAAAGAAAATAAAGAACTTACAATATTTAAGAAAAAAAATGGAATACTATTTCTTTTTTTCCTTTTTTGCCTATTAAATATACTCTATTAGATTCAGTGGATAATATATATCACATGGAAATCCATATGGTGTGTAACTTTTAATGGTTTCCAAACACATAACGGAGATAGTGAATAGTTTAAAAAAAAACTATCATCCACATTGTTATATGTTCAATTACTATTGATAATTACTCATTACATATACATACATATAGTAAGAATCAAATGATTGGATGTAGGTTATACTTCATGAGGAGCCAAACGGATATATGGCTTTACCTTGCCATTTGACCTCTTTCCTCGTGTAACTAAGAATGCTTAGTGATAACCTTTCAATTATCACCAACTAGCCACTCTTGCTACCATTATGGCACTTAATGCGATCAGCACCAATCATGTTCAAGTAATGAAGTTTATGCTAATTCACATTGGTTCATCTTGCTATACATTAGGCCTTTTTCTCTTCTAATGTACAAGGTGGTCGTCCATCCGTCAAGGCTTGAGAATTCACTAGACAACTTAGCAATGGGATTAGATATCTACATCCGATCAAAGTTCCATTTAAGTACCTCCTAACATAATGGGGAACTCTTTCTAGATGGGTTGCTTCGCGCTATAATTACACAATATACATGGTCGTCATATTTTGATTGACAATTTGAGTGCAACTGAATGGGATGCATTGTACAAGTTCATGACTGATTGAAAGGGATATTGCTTGCACGACCCCTAGAACCATTAAATTAAAAGGCTAATAATCTATGCAATCTACAAGATGAGATTTTTTTCCTTTTATTTATTTATTTATTTTTTTACAACAAAATTCACATTCCATTGGATTTTGTGGCAAATACCACCCTTCGTGAAAACCATATTGCTTCTTATTTTTCTTTTCTTTCTAATATACTAAATCAAATTATTAGTTAAATCCATCCAAGAATTAATTAAATATCAAGCTTTTTCTTCCATGTAGAGATAATAGTGTTTGGTTGCTAAATAAGATAGAATAAAAAGAACTTAACAATATAAATATAAAGAGCACATAATAGTACAAATATAAAGAGCACATGATAGTATAGTGTTATTATACTACGTTTGGTTTATACAATACTAAATATAGATTTTTATCATGTCTCTTGTTTGGTATACATAAATATTAAACTCAATATTGTATTTTGATATTCATAGTATCAATGTTGTCTAATATTTATTTAATTACATTCTTATATTATTTAAAAGTACAAATTTTAAATATTATCTAATTTTTATGTCCTCAATATTGTTTAATATTTGTATTTTTATTCAATGAAGTTAAATTTTGTATCATATATGAGATAAGACAAAATGCAAACCAAATATTAGATAAAAAAATATGTCTAGTCTAATCTTATAAATTTTGAGCAACTAAACAATACCTAACGTGGATAAAAAAAAATTAAGGGAACATAATATATATATATATATGAAAATATCCTAAGTTATATTTTATTTTCTTTTAATTAAAATATAAATTGTTCTGTTACTTAATATCTACTTTGGGTAATTTAACCCCTTTTAAAACCCCCCGAAACTAACAATAAGATATCTCTTCCCTCTCATTCTTCCTCTCTTTTGTTTTCTTACCACTGGTAGTTTCATCACCTCTTGCACAATCCTAAGATAAAATCAAAGGTAAGAATGATTTCTCTTTGATTCTTCTTGAAGTATCGCTTTTCTAGATGCATATAATGCAACTTTTGGGTGAAAATCACATTTTCCCTTAGTTCGGTAGAAGGGGGGTAGTTTTGAGTGGCATTTATGAGAGTAATTGGCTTGTAAATTTAGAAATTTCGTAGTTGTAACGACCTAAGGATGTGTTTTCTATTATGAACCACATTTAAAATGTTTAGTAGTGAACACAAAACAGAGTTAAGCTGCTATAACACATCCATGAACATCGAAAATTAGGAAATCAATTAAGTCTTTCTATAGAATCATTTGATTACATGAAATGTCAATTTGTGCTAGTTCAAGTTTATCTTCTGTAAGATACTAATATTAAGATTGGTAAACTGAAGTCTCAAATTGTTTAGTGTATGAATTGGTGGATTATTGTAAAATAAGTTGATTTGGCTCCTATAAAACTCACAAGTATGGAGTTAAATTAATCAATTTAAAGTTTAAAGAACTCAAGAGTATCAATTTTCAACTTTTACTAAAAGTCTCTACCTTGATTGATCATTGTTTTCACACATCTGTAAACCCTAAGAAAAATTGCATTTAGGGCATTCTCTTGAAATTAAGACTAGTATTGCAAATTACCATCACATCTGACCAAAACTCCAAAAGTTACATGAAATTTAATACTTAAAATAGGGCGATTATTACATAGAATGTACATGTAAGCTTAAATATATCATTAGAGCCTAATTGTCCCTAAATTTTGAAAACGAAATCTAACTAATAAGATAATGCATGACTATACCTAAGATTAATTATGAAACCTTAAATAATAATTAAACGAAGTAAATTGCAATTGATGAAATTCTCAGTAAGATTGACATAGCATAACACTACCCTAAATAAGTATACAAAATTGAATAATTCATACAACTTTCATTCCCCTCTAATCTTGCATTAAGCTACCACTTACACTTCAAAGACTCCCAAATCTTCTCAAAAAGTTAACAAATGTTTGGTCTCATCACTATTCTTCTTCTTCAGAGAAGCTCCAATGAGGCTTAAATGCAAGATTTGGCTCAATTTTAAAATGGTTCATCACCTATCTGATCTCATAAAATTCTCAAATTTTAAATGTAATGTACTTTCATGCCTAATCTCATGTATTTTAACTCAAAATTGCAATTTAAGACCAATGAATTCTCTAATTATAGGAACTCCCAATTTTTCTTAATGAAATAACCAAATCAAATTCCTTAAATGGCCTGCCTAAAAAATTCCTTTGGTTATAAAAATTTTGTTATAGTCTGCTTAACACCTTAGTTTCATAATTATAAAGTTAGATTTTCACAAAATTGTTTTTGTTAGTTTTTCCTTTTGAATCATATAAATTTTCCTTGATAAGTAAAATCGTCTTGATTCTCACGTGCAATGGGTTATCTAGTGTTAGATGAGCCTCAATTACATGCTTATGAATTTTTTATTTCGAGAAAGCAAAATATATTTTGGGGCCACTGTTGCAATTTAAGAAAGTTGTAGGTTTTACACATATGTATTGAAAATTTGGCTGAACACATATGATACATGAAATTTGCACTTTAATCTTCATGTTTTTGTTTGAAATTCTAGTTTTCTTTTAGGCAATATAAAAGTGTTTTAGTTTGATACGGTATCTTTCTCTGAAATGCAAATCATTAGGAGTACTTTTGTCATTTCACATCCACTCAACTTTTTTTTTTTTTCAAGTCAGTAATTACTCTCCCCTTAATTTTATGAGTTTAATAGACTAATTATGTAATTTTTGGAAACTCGTGGAGGTTTTAGTATAACATGTGAGTAGTTAGGTGCACCTGTGTGAAATTGTAAGGTTTGGTGTTAATTATATAGTCCTAAGTGCATAATTTTAACAAGCCACTAGGTACTTTTGTAAAGGAAATGTTACTCGATGGCATTATGACGGATTTGGTGGTACCACCAAGAAGATGTCTATTTGAAGGTGGAAATACCAATTCGAGAAATCTCAACATCAGTAGTGGAAAAACAAAGGAAGTTCGTAGAGGTGGTTGAGGCCAAAACAAGAAATTATTATATGTAATTAAGGAAGACAAGACAGAATGTTGAGATTAAAAGTGAAAAGAATGATAGCATAGATGTTCTTGAGGAAAGTAGAAGTCCAATATTGTAGAAGCCGGATGTGAGATTGATAGAAAGCACAGTTTATAAAATTGAGAGCGTGGACATGGTATCTGTTGATAATAATGAAAACAAGGAAGCCTGAGAAATTCATTATTCATCCATTGCTGAACATCGATGAATGAAGATCACTTAAAGAAATGTATTTTTTACTGAAGTGCCTTTAAACGATTATATAATATAAAGCAATTATTCGTTTTTTTAACACCGCTCTTTTAAATATATATTAAAATCTAGAGAATAATATCAATTAAATATAAGATAAGTTGAAAAAGAGTAAATTATTCGTGATATTAAAAATATAATCGAAATTTTATGTTTATATTTTACAAGTTAATTTTTATTATTTCATCTAAATAGATGTATTCACTCGTTTCATTCTAAGATTTGAGGTTTAATCTCTTCTAAGAAAAAACAGAAGGTATGCAAGGAATCTTAAGTTAAATCCATTATTTGGGTATCTAAAATTAAGAGAAGACCATTTGAGTTGGTATAAGGTCCATCGAGGTAAAATGGATATCAGTGGTCAATCATGTTTGGGTTGCCAAGGAAGGTGGTTCATCACTCGAGGCAACTGATGAAGGTCTGAAAGGTAGTTGAACAGCGGATGCAATCAATTGGCTACGGATGCGGTTTATTGGGGTCAATCAAAGACTACTTATCATTCGCATTTTCTATTAGCTTTTTTTTTATTACTTTTTATTTAGTTTCCTATTTGTTTTTTAGTTATGATTTTAGAATTTCATATATCTTTTCTTAAAAATATAAATTTAGTGAGATCTTCTCCTAATTCTTTATTCTTATTAATCAGATTGTGGTGAACACAAAATGTACATATCAATCTCACGTGTGATTGTAGCGTGTATCCTATTAATGCAATCCGTACTTTTCATCGGTTTTCTAAAACGGAATAATTATTTATTTAATATGAGTTATCAATGCTAATCTCAGTTCATACCTAAATTGTAATTTATCCATATTCATTTAATATCAATTCATGAATGTAACCACAAACTTAAAGTAAAATTTTCATTATAGTTTATTGGTTTTACACCCTAGACCCTCGCTTGATGTTGGATCGATCGAGCCTATTAAATTAGATTCATGGCACCTATCTAAAGTTATATGTAGACAAAAAAAAAAACGTTTTAAGAAGTTTATAAGATATAATATGTATTTCATCTACAGTTTTAAAGATGTATTTATAGTTTTTTCAATATATATAATGTTGTAAAGCTCAAAAATCTGAGAATTACAATTTGCCATGTATTCCTATCATCTATTGATAAATCAAACATAAATAGATATTAGAATCTTCAAAATAATTTATCAAAATCTCTAAATAATTTTAATAAAATTTAATCCTTCAAATAAATCTAAAATAACTTTTGACTAAATTTTTATAAAATTATGAACAAAAATTTTTCTAAATTCCAAAAAAACTATAACTATAACTATCTTGACTCAAGTTATTTTTCTAGTAAAAACTCTAGTTGTCGCTTCTCATAATTCAAACTTATCTAACTTTGTAACTTCTACTTAAGTATCTATACTTCAAAATTCAAAATGAGATAAGCTAAAACCTAATATAGAACACAAAACACACATGTGCATGCTACATATGGTCATAAATCACATGCATAGATAATAATAAAAACTAATGTAGTAAACACTATTTATTATATTTAATTATTAGTTGGCAACCAACACAATTTTGATGTCTCAAAATTTCGGATAACTCATAACTCCTAAACAAACAAACAATATATATATATATATATATATATATATATATATACACACACATACATACATATAAGTATTGGTGTGAGTCTTACTCATCACCCAAGTAATTATTCCTGAAATCTAGTTAGCTCATCTCAATATGGAACCCCGATCAAGTGAGTAGCATATGGTCACTAATTATCTTAACAATCCTCTTGGACCTCGTAAAGGAGAGATAAAAAAGATACGAGCACAAACAGCACATAATTAATAAGTTTGAGTTTAAGTTAGTTTCAGTTAACGATTATTCTAAACAAGCACGACAATCATACATGTGTCCTATACTTAAATTTGAAGAACAATCAATATTGTCACTTTTGTCTAAACCAAGAGTATGTCCTAAATCAACACCTGGTATATAATACAAAAGACAATATTCAAAAACTATCTTCTAAGATTTCCTTTCATGTTCTAACTAGGTTTCCATATTTCCTACTTGAGTTTTGAATTCAAATCATTATTATCTATGTTTTTATAACCAATTTAGAATCTTGAGATGGTTTAGATTAGTTCAAACAATGATTTAAAAAAGCTAAAATCAAGAAAAGAAGGAACAAAACAGCGAAAGACCTTAGCCATAGTTTCTATCCTTACAGTATAGAAAGTATACGGGTAAGATTACAACTGTGAACCTTGGCTGTGATTCTCTCGTCAAAAATTTTATTTTCCTTTACGTACTAACACTCATGGCAACACCCTTTGGAAGATTAAGGCGACAACTACACCCTTAATCTTTAGCCTTATTCCCTTAGAACAAAATCTTTCTCCATCAAATGCCATTCCAAATCTTCCAAATAACATCACATACACTCTCGCAAATCATCAATCCCCTACACAATCAGATTTAACCCCTCAAATTCCTAAGTTCAATTAAATCTCAATCCCAAACATTTATCAAAACAACCATAACTTTTCTATTTATAAAAAACCAGCATAAGTACATTAGGTTTAAGAATGCTTACTTGTTTCCTCACTCGATTGACACTTAAAGTTCGATTCGACACCTTTACAAGACTGCAAATCATGGAATTTATCACGTTTTTCACCTCTCTCTAAAAAAAAATGAATTTTTACAAATACACTATGGTCAACATATCTTTTACTCATGTTTTTATAGTGAGTCCGGCCTCCTTTTTTTATTTTTGGCACTCAAAGCCCAAAGAGTTGAATTTTGGACTTTAGGTTCAAAGACAGTAAGAGACTTTTTTATTGGTTAAGTAAGGAATTAAAAGAATATTAGGATTAGAGTTTTATAAATATCTTTTATTAAGAGGGAAGGTTTTCTAATTTTTCCGTAGACTAAAATACCCTTTATAGCCTTAGTTAATTACAAGCCATATCAACCCACTTAAAACTTTAGTATTTTCTTTTTTTTTTCCATTAAATTTTAAAATTCTGGGTTTTACATATACTATCTATGTTCCTGTGTAGAGGTTAAGAGGAAGTTGCATCGGCCATTTAATGAGCATCTAAACCGAGGTTCTCACCTAATTTATTGGCATAGGATGAGTAATGGTTTCTAAGTCTGACTTTAAACACAGTACCTAGCTCACAAGCTATAGGTGCGGGACATGTTAGAATACAAGAACAAAAATGACCAACATACAAGCGAAAGCTTTAAAATTAGTAGAAATTCCTTCTAACGGTTGCTTTCGAGAAAAATTCTCATTTTAACCTCTCCTTTTGACATGATCATACTTCCATCGAAGTAATACCAAATTATGGATGATTATGAGATTGGGGAAACAAATTTCCTTCGTTGTCCTGCCCTGAACAAATGTAGCAATTTCTAGATAGGGAACGATGGGGACATGGCGCTAATTTCGCCGAAGTCCTTTCACTTTAACTTGAAAAGAATGATATTTATGACAAAAAAAAAAAAAAAATCTAAATTGACATTACTTCTTCTTCTTCTTTTTTTCCTGCAAGGTAATAATAGCAGAGCCATCTCCCTCTATATTGCATTGTGTTTTTTTTTTTTCTCCCTTAAAAGAAAATTGTATCTTTATTAATTCATATTATGTTAAGGGAGAATTTTTCCCTAATTTTTTTTTCCTAAAATTGTTATCTAGATTGACTTTTTTTTTCCTCCAGATATTATTGCTTTTGTTATCACCATGATTGTTATTCTCGTTATCATTATTATTACTACTACTATTATAATATTTACAATTGTGCCATTGTAAATATATTTTTTTTTTCAGTTAAAGTTTTAACTAATTTAGTTCATTGTTCTCCATTTTCAATTTCAAAAAAGATAACAATTGTACATACAATGCATCAAAGTAGTATTCTTTTATTTTCTACGTGCAAATATAGGAGTAACTTTTACTACCGCGAGACGATAATAGTAATATATAAATCTGGGAACGAGGATCTCTATTCTAAATGCACATATTCCATGATCGAGATCATCATATTATATGCAAACTTATATATACAATTAATCTAGTTTTACTTGAAATACCAAACAATTGTCTTGCAAGAACCCAGGTCCCATGTTACATCATTTTGAGTCGTTCACTGTCAGATTTCGGTAATAACAATGACTTGGTAACCTTCTCAAAAGCAAATTATCTTCTATATGGAGTGGACTTTCTAGGTGGAGCGACAGGAAGATTTTTCATTTGACGTACTATTGCCGATATCTTCGGACTGACTCAAACCTCCTAATCCATTTCATCATGCATGTATGTATAATCCTCATTGACTATTAAACAATACATGTTCCTGTATTTTGGTAGAAATCAATTACATCATCAACGTGTCGCAATTGTCTCCCCCAGTTAGTTCAATTAGACAATCACTTTTGGAAATAGAGAATACAATTCGACTCCCGTTCCATCTTTACAAGCTACTCAGCCTCAGGGCAGACATGAGCACGGTGCGGATATACCAGGGGACTTGTCAGGACCTATGGGTCCATGGGCCGTACCCCTATTTAGGACCCAAACTTGATGGATCCAAAAAAGAGGAAGAAACGTAAAATAAGTTAAATTGATTTGCACTGGCGATTTATAGACCAACCCACGGGTCCTAGACCAATCTCAAACCCATCAATTACTGTGTGTTGCACTAGCATGTGTCTTATAAAATCCGATCTTTACCTAGATTTAGTAAAATCTTATAGAAGGTATATAAGATTTTTTCTTTTACTCTCGAATCTCGTTCCTATAGGATATAACATTTCCCTAAATCTTATATAAACCCAGTAAAAGTTTTTTCTCTCATTGTAAAAACCCTTTCCCATAAGGTTATTATAGACTTAATACTATATTAGTCCACTCTGATTGGATAAAATATTTTAATTTGCTTTTAATCTTCTTAATAACAATATATAAAATAAAATCAATGAAACAATGACATTATCTCCTTTAAACAAATGCTTGATATGCATTTAGGTTAGGGCTTCCATAGATTAAAAGAAAATATTTTTATTGATTATTATTTTTATTAGGTCAAGTTTCCTATCGATTTTGTTTTTTAAGTTTTAAAACTCAATCCTTACTATATAGAGTTTTAAGCCATGTTCATAAATCAATAAAAACTTATAGAATATTAACTTATAAGGTTTTTATTAGATCAATAAAATTGAGTATTGTATAACGATCTCTTTAGTTATATCCTTAATTCTATAGGTATATAATCACTTCTCATTAAAGGTAGGCACAATTCCATTAGATATAGTTTGCCTCTTCAAGTTGAAGTGAACCTAATATTATTGTTTAATTCTTTTTTTATTTCAAACCTAACCTTGTGGTTTAGCTCATATTTTTTTCTAACCTAAAATAAATTGTTCAATTTGCGGTTTAAATTGAAATCTTAAAATGTTATGAAGAAATGAAAGAGGAAAAATAAAAAATAAAAATTTAAAGCATAGTATTTATATTTTGGAATGCAAATTTGAGTATAAGTATATAATTGGGAGTTTAGAAATTAGGAATTGAGATGACAACATTTAATATGAGGGTTTTAGATATAGCAAATTTATATAAAGTGATCAAATTAAAGGTATCGTTAAGTTGATGAAATTATAAATTTATGTCTCATGCAAAAACTTAATTTTTTTTTATTTTATACCTTTAATGGTTCTTGTGGTTCATAACTTTTTGAATCTTTAAAAAATTATTCGGTTTAGTTTGAAATATTTTGGAACCAATTTGGTTCGAATCTAATTTACGATTTCATCTTGTTCGGTTTGCAATTCGATTAATTATTTTGCCAAACCTTACTTGCCATTGTGGGAAAAGAATAGATAACTTTGTTTTTGTATTTTTGTATAGCTGGTCTTTAGGTCTTTAAAACAAAATTCCATTTTCGAGTGCTTTTGAACCGAAGATTCCGAACGGTGTGAATTATGCTTCTGCTTCATGCTGGGTAAGGTCCGAAACCGGAAAAATATGGGTACCCCCGCATCCCCCTAATTTTTATGATTGTTTATTATTTCATACATCAGTGCATTGCTAAAGAAAATGATTTCTGGTCCATCAAATGAGGACATAATTTATTACTGACGAGAAAAGGAAAGGTAAATTACAATAACTATCTTTTAAACTTCCAAAATATAGTTTAACCTTTAAAAATATGTAAAAAATCTCCAAAGTTAACTCTAAAAGTATAGTTAGAAGTAGCCTAATGACACTTAGATGTTTTAGCAATATTTTAGGAGCACACTTTTAAAAAGCCATGAAAAGGTAAAACAACGATTTAAAAGTTTAAGAGATTTATTTGCATTAGATAATTTACTTAAGAAGTGTATTTATAATTTTCTCTTAAATATTATTTTTTTAGTAATTTTCTCATAAGTCCTACCTACACTTTCTTATAAGGTAAACACATGAAGTCATCTTGCAATATTACTTAGCTTATGGAGTCTTTTTGGTTTTTTTTCTTTTCTCTTTTTTGAACCTGTATTTTACTATATCTGATTTTCATCTAGTTGAAATATGATAGAAAAATATATGCTTTGTAATTGACATGTGTCAATTTTAAACTTCTTGTATGGATAAATTACTTTATTTTTTATTATAGTTTGTAATTATGATGAAAATGGTGTTGATGAATGAGGCTTTAATTTATGAGTAAAAGTTTATGTATAATTTATACTTAGAATAGGGAGAATATCTTTGAGAAACTTATTAAGAAATCCATTGTTAAATTATTTTCGATAGTAGGCTTTTTGGAGCCTAAGAGCCCATGACCAAGCTCCACAAAGCCTAATCAAGCTCTTCAAAGCTGAGTCAACGTCATTTTAGGCTAAGCTATGTTGCTAACATCACAAAGGGTTTGAACGAGCATTCAACGACTTGGCAATTTTGATTAGGAGATGAATATTGAGGTCTTGTCATCTTTTAGTTCCTTAGAATATAGGCCCTCAAATTCATGATGTACAAGCCCGATCTATAAGGATAAAAAAGGACAAGATATGAACCGCTTGAATAAATAAGGAAAGCCCACAACAAGTATACCATTAGCTTGAGATACTCTCTATAATATCTAGACTATATCTTAGAGATATGATTAAATGTATATGAGAGATACAATTCGCTTTTCATAATTATCTCATTAGTCATGTTTATAAATACCAAGTAAAACTCTAGATAAAAAGGGTCTTACTTTCACACTCTCTTGCCTACTGGATTCTTTTTTTTTTTCTCTCTCTCACCTAAACACCTTTTAATTGAAGCATTGGAGCGATCATGATAGACTCACTTTCGGCGGCCTTTTAAGCTTACATGTGCTCTTTTTCCTGTTAACCTCTTACCTTAAGACATTTTACAAAACCACAAATCAACAAAACCATATAAAAATATTTTTACCAGTTCATGCACTTAGGTTTTTTTCATAAAATGTGTACTTAAACATGAAAAATATAAGAATTTTTTTCTTTACATCCTCAAGTGCCACAAGGACCTCTTAATGGGTACATTAAATTAGAAATCTACATGCAAAAATCCTAAATTAATTATCCAGTCAAAGAGAGCTTAGGTACCTTATATTTATCAAATTGCATGCTATATAGTAATATAAGGTCCCCATTATTTTTAAAGCCGAACGAAATTAGAAACTGTTAGTAAATGGACGTGGTTGACAGTAGTGTATAACAGTTTGACATTCAACAAGGACTTAAGGTGTGGTTAGATTGTTTTACATAGAGAATTTATATCTCTCTAAATAGTTTGCTATGAGACTTATTATGCAAAATTCATTTAGGATACAATTAAGTCTTAATATTTGAATAGCAAAAATTGAAATATCAAACCACACTTGAATATAAAAAAAAAAGGAGTTTATTTGATGTAGTTTTGAAGGAGAAGGACTTGTAAAGAATTGGTTAAAATTCTTGCTAAAGAGGACGATAGCAAATCAAAGTTACAACACTTTTTTCTTTTTTCTAAAACTCAACTTGAGAAGTAACAACCAGTTCATCAATAGTCATATTGACCTAATAGTTAATTCCATTCATTAGATTAAGAATAGATTAGTTATAAATTAATTTGAATCTTTAATCATGGATTGTTACAACTCTTATAATTGAAAATCATAATATTTGATCAAAATCAAAACTCTTTTAGGAAACACGTTTTTCAATTTTATTGTCACAAAGATCATTGGTAGGTTTACAGCCTTGTTTCTTACTCATAAACCTTACAGATCCTTTTTAGCAATTGCAATAGGTAGGTTCATGATTGTGTTCCTTTAATAGTGAACCTTACATATTTTATTTACAATGACCCTATTGAGAAACATAATCAAGTCTATGCCCCTAAACCTTGCTGTTGGCTATATTCGATTATTCACAATTTTGCAACATGTACATAGTCAAGAATATGTCTATTTTCTTGTCTTTGCATCTTACTAGACACTATAAATCTCCCTCTGTTGCTATGTTAAAAATGGATACCAACTTAGTTAATGTTCGAACATCGTAAGTACATAATTTTCATACTTAAAAACATATAATCGTCAATTCACTTTTATAGGAGCTGATGAATATAACAATACCCATCTCTATAGAAATGAAGAAGGATTATTATTGTAAGCACTTTTCAAACTATTTTTGTCTTGCAGAAGTGCTTTCTATACTTTTTTTTCCCATCTGTTATTTCTAAGAGCTTATCAAATTCGGCATCCGTCTCTTGACATTTTGTCGGCTGGTTCAACATTTTCCTATTAGTAATTTTCAACGGTATGAGGCAAGTACACCTATCAGTTTTAATATAGTGGATGTGAGTCCGAGTCGATCCCTCAGAGACTTCGAATACTAATATTAACCTTAGCTTTATTATTTAACCGGAAAATTATGAAAGTTGAATTAATTAAAAAAACTAAAATTAACGAACTAACTTATTTATAAAACTTGATTAAGCAATTGAAAAAGCAATAAAATCAAGAACGACTTCAAGAAAGTAATAACGTATTTAGGAATTATTTCCCCTAGAGTTAAGCATGTGATCGCTTAAAATATATTCAATTTGGTTTCTATTATTCTTGATCGGAGGGATTCACAACTAAAGTTAATACCTTTCTTAAGCATATTAACCCTAATCCTAAATTATTCACCGGAATCTCTTCACTTAGTAATATAATTTAGAATTGCATTAATGTATAATGAATTCTCATACAAATAATTAACTTTCCGGAAGAAACATGTATTTTATCTCTAAGTATACATGTAATTCTCTTCAATTATGTAAAGATCTAATTAGACATGTAATTTCTCAATCAACATGCATAATATCATATATTGATATTCTAGAAATATCAATCAATAATTAAACGACATAATCAAATCAAGTAAAGATAGAAACTTTATTGAAATTTCTAAATCAATCCAAGAATCACATGAAACCCTAGGTTCCATAATCCTAAATACTCGAATTCTAAGCTATCATAATAAATCTAAAAACGAGTTTCATCAATAATATAAAATAAAACATGGAAACCCCTTTTAATTAATGAATAATCTCTCTAATCTTGAAGTTGATGTTGTTCCGCCTCTTTCTTGATGTTGTTCCGCCTCTTTAAGTCTTTTTTCTTTAAGTCTTTTTCTCTTCTCTTGTGTCTCTCCGTTTCTGTAATGTCCTCATGTCTTTTGAAACCTTAATATGTCCTTTTATAGTGTATCAAAAGGATTCTGTTTTCGTCACTAGACACGACTTAGGACATGACCGTGTCCCCAGGTCGTGTAACTTTCTGCATTAAGGCAAAATTTTCTACAAAACTTCATAACTTCTTCATTTGAACTCCGATTTGAGTGAAACTTGATTCATTTTCTTCGTTCTCGATTCTAGAACACATTCAAACCTAGAAATCAAAATTTTACTCAATTAAGTATCAATTTCTTTAAAGAAAACAAAAAATGTGAGGAAAATACTATAAAATCACCATATGAAATATGTTTGAAATATGTTCAAGAAGGGGATTAATCCACTCCACAAGTCAAAGGATCTTAGGTTAAAATCTTTCAAAGAGAAGCCATCAATTTTGGAACCAAAATTGTCAAGAAATCATTTGGAACATGTCTTTGCGGTGAAAAGTTCAAAACCCCCAATGACAACCGCATCTAAGCTAAAAGTAAACAAAACGAAGAAGTTTAGGCTACATGAATTTGATAAGTGACATGATAAGGAGAAAAACTATGGAAGTTATGCACCAATGAAATGGAATTGGCAAGGTCGATGGCCGAAGAGTAAATCTACACTCGTATGGAGAGTTCGAAAGCGAGATACAAGAGGAATTCTATTTCCACCTGGATGAAGAATCATGAATTACAAGATGTATCCCGTCGAGCTGTCGACGTTAACTATAGCACTTCTTGGGAGGCAACCCATATCTAATTTTGCTTATACTTTAGTTCATTAAGTTTTCTTCATTTTATTTTCCTTTCATCTAACTTTGCTTTGGCTTCTTCTATTTTCGTCATAGCCTTTTCCTTTTATTTTAATTGTTGATTTTTCTCTTTAGTTTTATTATTTTTATTTCTTTAAGTTTCCTTTCTCTTTACAAAAAAAAAAAAAGTTACATGGGGAAGGGACACGGTCGTGTCCCAGCCCATGTCCATCCAGGCCTTCAACACTGTCCATCCACAGAAAGTTACACGGGCGAAGGATACAGTCCCTCAGAGACTTTGATCATTAAAACTGATAGGTGCACATAGCGGATGTGAGTCCGAGTCGATCCCTCAGAGACTTCGAGTATTAATATTAACCTTAGCTTTATTATCTAATCGAAAAATTATGAAAGTTTGAATTAATTAAATATACTAAAATTAACAAACTAACTTAATTATAAGACTTAATTAAGCAATTGAAAAAGCGATAAAATCAAGAACGACTTCAAGAAAGTAATAACGTATTTAGGAATTATTTCCCCTAGAGTTAATCATGTGATCGCTTAAAATATATTCAATTCGGTTTCTATTTTTCTTGACCAGAGGGATTCACAACTAAAGTTAATACCTTTCTCAAGCATATTAACCCTAATCATAAATTATTTACCGGAATCTCTTCACTTAGTAATATAATTTAGAATTGTATTAATGTATAATGAATTCCCATATAATTAATTAACTTTCCAGAAGAAACATGTATCTTATCTCTAAGTATACATGTAATTCTCTCTAATTATGTAAAGATCTAATTATACATGCAATTTCTCAATCAACATGCATAATATCATATATTGATATTCTAGAAATATCAATTAATAATTAACGACATAATTGAATTAAGTAAAGATATAAACTTTATTGAAATTTCTAAATCAATCCAAGAATCACATGAAACCCTAGGTTCCATAATCCTAAATACTCAAATTCTACGCAATCATAATGAATCTAAAAATGAGTTTCATCAATAATATAAAATAAAACATGGAAACCCCTTTTAATTGATGAACAATCTCTCTAATCTTGAAGTTGATGTTGTTCCGCTTCTTTCTTGATGTTGTTCCGCCTCTTTCTTGATGTTGTTCCGCCTCTTTCTTGACGTTGTTCCTTAAGTCTCTTTTTCTTCTCTTGTATCTCTCCGTTTCTGTAATGTCTCTCATGTCTTTTGAAACCCTAAGATATCCTTTTATATGTGTATTATAAAGATTTTGTTTTCGTTACCAGACACAGCCTGAGACATGACTATGTCCCCAGGTCATATAACTTTCTGCACTAAGGCAAAATTTTCTACACAACTTCAAAATTTCATAACTTCTTCATTTGAACTCCGATTTGAGTGAAATTTGATTCCTTTTCTTCGTTTTCGATCATAGAACGCGTTCAAACCTTGAAATCAAAATTTTACTCAATTAAGTATCAATTTATTTAAAGAAAACAAAAAAATGAGGAAAATACTATAAAATCACCATATGAAATATGTTTAAAATCCGAGTTATCACAGGTGGTCAAAGATGATTATAATAATAGTAGATACATGAGGCGGCTTTTAACAACCAATGGAAAATTCAAATGGTTATGAAGGAAAATAATTTATCTTTTTTTTTTTTCAAAAAATGAAATAGTTTTCCTATTTTTCTATTGCCATTTTTCATAATAATTAATTACCGGCCTTCAATAGTGACCTTTATTTTCCACCATTATTAGCCACTTAAAACTCTTTGTAATCTTAACATCTTGAGGTTTATGTGAAATGATTCTTCGTGTAATCATGAGTACCGACTATGAACAGGGGAAGAGAATACGAGAGAAAGAACTCTATTCGTGTAAAATGATTATTCACGATCTGTTATTAACCAGAGCTATTTATACTAACACTAAGGTATAGCTAACAACCTAACAAAAAACAACAAAACAGAAAATAATACATGCACTAACATATGTACTATATTTTACCAACCTCAAATAAATAATATGTACAATATTCTTCACATGCCCCTTAAGATGGGAATTCCTGAAGGCCCATCTTGCGATGGTAAAATTGTAATTGATCAATTGAAACTTAATTGGTTCAAAAGTCCAAAAGCTAAAGCTTAGAAGGAATATATATAATCTTAAAATCCACTAGCAATGTAATCTTTGATGAAATGGACATTGATGGCAATGTGTGTTGTTCGATTGTGGAAACAAGGGTAATATATAATCAGTTGTGCAGATTTATTGTCCACACACAATGATGTAGGATGTGATACTGGTATGTGCAAATCATGCAAAAACATAACTCAACCAGATGAGCTCTTTTGTTGTTGAGGACATGCTCCGATATTCAGGCTTTACAAAAGATGTAGCAACAGCATGTTGTTTCTTTGTTTTTTAGGAGACAAGCATTGATCCTCGAAAAATGTAGAAACCATAAACAAATTTGAGATCAACAAAACAACTTCCCCAATCTGAGTCTGAATACCTTAGTAAATGAAGATAGTTTGAAGTAGAATTGAATAAACCCTTAGAAACAATCCCCTTAAGATAGCGAAGGACATGAAACATAGCTTAAAGATGTCTTATATAAGGTCTTGCTAAAAACTGACTTAATTTGTGTACTGTGAATGAGATATCTAGCCTTATCAATGTTAAGTATAACAATTGCCTGACAAGACATCAATAGAAACTAAGATTAGGTTGTGTAGTACCAGAATTAAGAGCTAACTTCAGTTTAGAAGGAAAAGGAATTTTGGCAAGTTGCGCCCCAAGCATCCCAACATTAAATAAGATGTCAAAAATGAATTTTCACTGTTTTTGGCTTTAGAATAACCTTTAGAGGGTATCATATAAATTTCTTCATCTAGGAATCAATGAAGAAAAGCATTGTTTATATCAAGTTAGAAGAGAGGCCAATTTTCAATAGCTGCAATTGCTAAAAGAACTTTCTCTGTATAAAGTCTAGCCAATGCTATTTATTTAACTTCCATTTTAGGTTCATTTATTCCTAATTTATTTTATTTCACCAACCAAACATGTGATAAACTTTATGATTGTATTATAAAATGCCTTAGCACTCAATTTTATCAAGAAATACCCAAGGATTGCTTAGAATGCTCTTGAAAGCTTCTCTAAGACATACACATCACATGAATTTTACTATCACTATTCACTAGTTGATTTTAGTTAATTTGCAAACAAAGAAATCTTTTTCTTGATATTTTTCTTTTTGTAGAACTTAATCATAAAACATGTATAAATTGTGAAAGATTAACATGTATCATGAATGATCATGTTAGGGGGGGGTTAATAAATTTCGCTTAGCTCGATAAATAAATATTATGTAAGCAACCTCCTGATAAATCATGACATATTTCTTCAAACCCTTATTATGATTAGACAAATAGATTATATCCCTTTTACTAACCAATTACCATTAACCTAATCCTTATAGAAAAGCAATATTTTTGAACTTTTTATATTAAAACCAATGCTATTGGACCGGGTTGACTTACTTGGTTTAACCCAACCCAACCATAAAATTGTTTTGATCACCTCTTTATCTTTTATTGATAGCAACCGCAATTCAACATGGTTAACCCAGCTAATTTGACCTGCTCCTGTAAGAACCAATCAAGTTCTCCAAGATAGAATATACTTTATTTTTTAATTTTTTTTCTATAAAGAATATACCAATTTATTAAAAAATAAATGTAGATACATGAAAAATGAAATGTGAGCTATTAAAAAACTATCAACTTTTACATTTCATGAATGTAGATAATTTTATTTTATTTTTTATAGATATAAATTATACTATAATATTTTTATTAACCTCGATTCTATCCTAATTTGATCATCTCAACTCTTGACCCTTTCTCATTCTGGGAACAACCACTTGATTCAAGTATAATAACATTAATTAAAACTATGTTAGAAGTAGAAATCAAAATTTAAAACGAAAAGAAAGAAATTAATATTTCTATTAATGAAGTATGGATAAACTAGTAAGCAAATCAAGAAAACAAAACCACATTAGAAATAATTTTACTTTTATTTTCCTAGAAAAATTCATTTTACAATATGAAGCTATTTATAACCGATTGATTCTGTAAGCCCCGTAGTCAAGCATTCAAGAGTTGATATGCAAAATTTTAGGGTGATTACATAAATTATCTAATCAAGCTTAAAATTTACGACAAAGTTAGAATTATTAGTAAAAGTAATTCCATAAGTTTAGATGTATGAAAATAAACAATAAAATAATTAAATATTATAATATTAAGCTATATGTATATTACTTGTTTATTTATAAAAAAACGTGAGTTCCAATAATTAATAAATCGGCAAAGATAAATTATATATCTACTAAAAACCATAAAATAACTTAAATAATATTTATGAGTATTTATTTATACTATATATATATTTACGTATAAGTAAAAATACCAAAAATTACTTAAAATACTTGAAATATGTCAAAATAATACTAATTAATTAAATAAAATTTATAAAAATTTAAATAAAAATCAAGAAAAATTGTGAAAAAATATAGAATTTTCTAGAATAAGGACATAGCATGCTAGGGTTTAAAGAGAGAAAATTAACCAATAAAATTTATTCAAATAGAAAGTGTAAAAGGGAAAAGATAAGGACACTTGGCCATAAATAATTCAAGTAAAATACCTAAACACATTTATAAATTCAGAAACTTTCTTCTACAATTTATTTTAGTCAATTTAAGTCTAGAAAAATTAAGGAGAGATTAAGAAGAGAGGAGAAAACAATTTTACCAAAAATAGATAAATTAATGTGCAAATAAGGCTTATAAGGTAAACACATGTCCCACGATCACCTAAGAGTAAACAACCACTACCACTAGATGGTGGAAGCAATGCCAAACCAGCTAATAAGGGTAAGATGGCTAGCAGTGGCTAGAGTTAGCAATGTCGGTGAGTTTGAATTCCCTTTTGATTTTTGTTTGATTTATTAAAAATATTAAATATGTATGAAAAATTATTGAATTAAGTATTCTAGGATATTTTTGTATGTAGATTTAGGTAAAAATATCGATTTGATAAAATTAGGTCCCTAAATATATTACCATTGAGAAATTATTAAACCTAAGCTAGTTTTTAAATTTGATTTAAATGACCTCAATAATATAGTTTTAACCTCAAAATTTTTGTATAGACTATTTAGGAAATATATGACCATGCTATGAAGAGATTTTTTAAAAAAATTAATTTTCTAAAAATTTTACATAATTTTTAGTCCCTAAAATCATATATAAAAGGAAATTTGTGGGCTTAATTTTGTAATTTAATGTTAATTTGTTAGAAATTCGAATTTAGTATGTAATTTGGTATCTTAGGTTGTTAGTTGCTGATATAGGATGGTATTTGTGGTGTTAAATGTATGTATTATGCATATTATGTAATAAATATGTATAAAAGAATAATAAGTAAAATAGTATAGTTAAGTTAATTTTATAATTTAGGTTTAATTAGGTATAAATTCTGATTTAGAATATAATTAGACATCTTAATACGTTATTTGGTGATGAAAGATGATATTTATAGTGTCAGATAAAAAAAATTAGCTCAAAATTAATAATATTATAATAATATAAAATAAATATGATATGGAATATGTATTTAGGTAATTATATGAAAAATGTAGGTTATTCTTATATTAAAAGCAAATTCGGTAGTTAAATTAAAAGTAAAGTGTACCGTACAAACTAAAATATTAGTTAGGAGCTAAATAAAAAATTTAGGATACCCAAGTGCAGTGTGATGAAGTTCACATATTGGTTCAGAAAGTGTTCTTAGGATTTACATACAAAACCAATAATCAGAAACTAAATTAGAACCTAAATTGAAAACCGATTCAAGAATTGAAATAGGAACTAGCCCAAAATAGATTGGTGGTAAGTAATATATATAACTTGGATAATTTAGTAAAATTATAAGTTAAAAGTTCATATGTAATAAGTGTATTTATATTATAAGAGCAAATAGCAACAAGTTGGTCCTACATCATGCCAAGTGAGTAAGTTGAGGAGTCCATGTAAGTTTGGGATTAATATGTTACTGTATTTTGGAATACTGTATTATAATATTAGGAAGCTTAAGAAAATACTTAGTTGTGTTTGTTAAATAACTTGACTGTACGCATGCCTATGTATATGTGTCTTTGAATGTGTCGTGTACTATTGGCTTATTGTACTCGTTTATACTTGTTTGTATTATGTGATATGAACTAATCACCTTAATTAGACTTAATAATATATAGCTTACAAAATTAACTAGTTAAGCGTTTCAACCCATTAAGGGAAATGTTTAGGGTTTTTCAACTAAATACCAATCTTTTCGAAAGGGATAGGGCAGGATAGGATAATGGTTTATTCTTCATTTTTAGTTGAACTAAATTATAGGAGAGGAGGTCGCGGTAAGGGTGAAAATAGTAGTTTAAAGGTAGTTGCGGGAGAAGTAATGTCTTCATAGCACGAGTTTAAGTTTGATTGTAAGCTGTCGAATGTGTATTAAACTTCTCAATCTAGATTAGAGTGAGTGTAATTTCTCTAATTTTATGACAGATCAGAAAAAGTTGTGCGATGATATTTGTTATTGCATTGTATTTAAATAACTAACCAATAACTTTACTTGTGCTTGATGTACAATCTTATGTCTCTGTCTCTGTCTCAACTTTCTGAATGATTGGTTACTCATATCCTTATAGATTTTAGCTACTCAACTTGTGCTTGTTGTAGATGCTAGCTAAGAAGTAGCTTTATAACTATCTTAAAACTAGCAATTGATGAATCTTGAGAAATGAGAATATAAAACTGATAATTGATTATACTCTCGAAGTTTGAATCTTATTCTTTTAATATCTTTTAATATCAATTTATGTGTTACTTAAGTAAACTAAGAGTATGTTACTAGATCTTATAAACATTACTTTGGATATTTAAATCATAATATATATTTTTTATATTTTTGTAAGTAAACAACATATTTAATTTGTAAACTATTTACTTTAAAATTAGTTAGTTGTAAATGTTTTGTATAATTCAGATATAAAATAACGGCTATAAAATCAATTTCTATTATAAAACGATTTGTACGACAAGATTATTATTACCTTGTCACTTTAGGGCATCACATATTTTCCAAAAACGTGACTAATTTAGCTACTTTTTTTTTTTAACTAAATCGCTAGCTAGAAGCTAATATGCTAACAATCAAACAACTATGGCTTTTGCAATCGTCATAGACTAACTAATAAATACTGCATGGGACCATAACAAGTTGTTAGTTAACTTTCCTTATGCACTTAAAAAAGAATTTGGCAACATCGTGGACTATTGGAAGGACTTGGATTACCTTTAATTGGCTATAAGTAGCTTTTCCAAAACCCCCCGATGTTGGTAAGTTGCTCTTCCAACTCTAAAAATTTTTCTTTACCTTGTTTATTTTATGGCTTTTGATAATAGAGTATGTGGAGTTTTCTCCATCATTTTCTCACTAACGATGTATTTCCTTGCAAAGTGTGCTGATGGAGATCCTCGGGTTCCTTGTTACTTCATTTTTGGAGATTCTTTATCGGATAATGGAAATAACAACAATCTCAAGACCATGGCAAAGGCAAATTATCTTCCTTATGGAATAGACTTTCCCGAGGGGCCAACAGGAATGTTTTGTAATGGTAAAAATATTGCTGCTGTTATTGGTATGGTTTCGTTTCACGCCTGAACTTTTTTGAAAATGCGACATTACATGCACATATACACACATACATGTATTCACAAATAATAAAAATTTATTATACACGGACACAAAAGCTAGTTAGTAATATTATCTTCTGATAGTGCGAGATATAGGTTTTTAAATAAGTATATAATTTTAAAGCATAACGAGATAGGAAGATAAAATAAACATATCCCTATAGAAATTTTCTAATTGAAGAATATTCCTTACCAGTTTTAGTTTTACTAGTTCTGGTTTTTGGATATAGGATTGAATGTTATACTCAAAAGCATGCTCCAAATATAGTTTCATTGTGACTGCTTGTTTTTCGATACACCGTCTTCCTCAAAGATAAACATTTCAACTGCTGATGTTATGAATGTTTACTAAAACAGCCTAGGTTAGTACTATTTTCTTCCAATGATGTTTACCTGTCACTTCCAAGTATCATATCAAAACTAACAAGTTTTTTTTTTTTTTTCCTTTTTATCTCTCTTATTTCTTAAGGAAAATTGTTAACTATTTAGTCAACAGATTTTTCACAAAGGAGAATTTCTCATATGCTTTTATATAAACAGCTGGACTTCTAGGGTTTAACAAAATGATTCCACCATTTGCAACTGCAAGAGGGGTTGAGATACTCCAAGGCGTGAACTATGCATCGGGATCAGCAGGGATACGTGATGAAACCGGAACTCAACAGGTCACATCGTTTCTTAATACCTAAAATTTTTATCTCCTAAAATTATAAAAGCGATAATTGTTATTGTCAAAATTTTTAAAAAATCGTGATTTAAAATAATATCACCAGATATTTGCAACACCAACTATTACTTTTATAATTTTAAGAATTTTAAAAAATAGGAATTTTAAAAGATCCATTTTCACAAAACAGAATCACATGTAGGAGGTTGTAAATCACATGTCGATAAGATGGCCTCTAGGAACTAACGTAGCGTAACTAACGTCCCACCTTAATCGTCAAATTCACTTTTAGATTATTTTTTCTTGGATTAATGTTCATGTTTTTCTTTTTCTTTTTTTTTTTTTTTGGTGGGGGGTTGGGGGGCGTCTAATTTCTTCCGTTAATAATATTTCGGTCATTAAAAACGTATTATTTTGTTGAACTATAACGTTTTAACTTTATTATCTAATCTTTGAAAAGTTAATATATAGTCGGGAAAATTGGTCGTGTGTTCAGAATACACAATGCTCAAGAGGGGAATTTTCCTCAAATTATGCAAGGATAACCCCTTGTAGAAACTTGATATGGATGAATAATCCAGAGGTACTTTTCTGTTTATGTTTTTCGAGCGATGAAGCATATTCCATAATTTATGAGGATAGATAATTTATACACTTTTCGGTCTAATTTTCTCGGAGGATGAATGTTTTGCCTAATTTAAAAATTAACTTTGCAACAACACTAAAACTAAGTAAATTAAACTCTAAATTATGCAAGTTTAGATCATTATTCTAGCCAAGAATTGCATTTATCTACCAGATGAAATATGTGTAACGTAATTTTAATTACGTGGAAAATTAGTATACTCAATGGCCCATTAGTGATGGCGGTTAGACACTGTAATTGCCACCTAATTTTGGAAAATTTTTGTAACTTTATTAATTCCAATGTTTATGTTTTTGCCCGACCTAACTCTTTCTTTTTTCCCTTTATAATGGCTTGCCCTGCCTGTCGGGCCCTTTGATATAATCATTGAAGCCACCGCTAACTATACATGTCGTGTAATACCATTAGGAATCTTTTTTTTTTTTTTTCTATACATGTATATAAATCACACATGTAGCTAACGAATTCTTGCTTTCTTATGGTAACAGGGTGAGAATCTAGGTTTAAACCGTCAACTTCTAAACCATTACACTACCGTCTCGCGCATCAAACAAATATTCAAAAATGAATCCACCGCTATGAATCATCTCAATACATGTATGTACACAGTCGGGATTGGAAGCAACGATTTCCTCAACAACTATTTCATTCCGGAATCTTATCCTGCCAGTAGGCTTTATCCTTCTCTTGATCAATACGTCGAGGTTCTCGTTAATCAATACGAGAAACAATTAAAGGTACGAATTGTGATACTTATAACGGAACTTCCTGCCAAATTTTGTAGCGAATACATGCGCGTTTAAATTAATAATTCAACCTGTGGAGCGCTAGTTTTAAACAAGACAGTAATTTAGGTTTGAACCGTATTTTCCTATGATTTAATTGTTTCGTTTTGTTTTATTTCAATGTTGATGCAATAGACGTTGTATTCATATGGGGCAAGAAAAGTGGCCATCCTTGGACTTGGGATGATAGGCTGCCCACCGGCAGTCGTGGCAAGGCTAGAGGCTAATGGTAGTGCCATTGGATGCGTCGACCGAGTCAATACAGCTGGTCAATTATTCGATCAAAGGGTTAGAGAGTTGGTTCCTGTCCTCAATAAGGAGCTTCCTGGTGCAAGCCTTACTTATCTAGATACTTATGGAATCACACTAAGCTCTAGATTGGCACTAGGTACGTAGCTACTCATTGCTTTTGACCATTGATATATAGTTTAGTTTATGATCTCCGGCCAAATCCGAATTGGATTTTCATTTCCTCCCCAATCCTAATGTTAAGTTTTTGCTTCAATTAGAAACCTAAATATTACAGATATATCAAATAATTCAATAATCTCTTGAAAATCTTTATAAATTCTTATAAAGTTGGACAATATAATCTTCACGAATACTTAAGTAGTGACTAAGTATATTATAAATTGTCTAATGGCAAATCATATCCCCTCTTAGAAGTGTTGAGTGCTATATGTGTAATTGTATCATCTTTTATTATTTTGAACCAATAAAGAACAAAATTGACAGTATCAGTCATCTCTAAATATTGGTTGGTAGAGATTTAATTGAGATAGTCCTTTAAGTAACTATGTGATCCTATAAGACAAAGAACAGTGAGGTGCGCTGGGGTGTTACAGGCGTGGCCACTTCAATGCTTAAGTAAAATTGATGTGCAAGAATAAGAGTACTCGAATATAAAGGGTAAGTTTTAGTATACAAAGTATCAAGTAATTTATCATTAGATTATGGTCTTATTTATAGAAGAGTGAAACCAGTAATCAGAGAGGAGTTAGTAGGCAAAAGCTACGTCTACAAGTGTTCCACTAGTGAAGCTATAACGTTCAATATATTCCATAAATATAGGAGATAGTTATTGACTTAGTCATTTAGCCTTATTTATAATCTTTTGGCGAAATTCGTTATAGGTTTAGATTGAACCCGACAGTGAAGATGAGAAGGTTGAGCCCAAAGAAGTACAGCCTAAACTATGAGCTCAATCAGGTTGGTATAAATTTGAGAAGTTCAAGTTCAGAAGGCTCTATCAATAGTATCTTTGTTTAGAAATTGTTTTTAAATTTCTTTCCCCATATTCAATATAATCAAAATTTGAATGTTGTCAAATACCATCTTAATATTCTCAAGAAATTATAAATAATAGTATTTCTAATGACAAGTGATAGCAAAGGGGACAATCAGAATGGTTGGCTATTATACTTAACAGTCAACAACTATAGAGGATTTCAATAAAAATAAAGAAAAATGTTTTCCTTTATTAAAACAAAAAAAGAGGAGAATCGGTGGGTAGGGTGGTGGTGGTGGTGTGTGGAATCACATTGTAATTTTCCACAAATTTTCCTTTTGTTGTAAATAGCTACTACGCGCCATCATCTATTGACCAAGACTTAACCATCATGAAATTTGTTGAAAAGAAAATAGAAAAAATGGTTTTCATTAAATAGGATAAAGGAAATCATTTCTCACATTTCTATTAGCATTTTTCCTTGTTGCTCTAATATCCACCCCGCCTAATGGCCATAGTTTAACCATAATGGATAATGTCGACGAAAAATGGAGAGGATAACTTTCATTTTTAAAAACTAGGAAATCATTTTCCTCGTTTTTGGTTATTAGCGTTTCTCATAGTTGCTCTTCACCACTACTAGCAACTAACTAAAACCATTCTCTTTCATCATCATTTGTCACTCTGGGGCACTAGTATACTACTATCTAATAAGAAAACTACGACGATATTTGATAACCATAAAACTTTAAAAATAACAAATATCGGAAGAAGTATGCGCAAATGATTTTCATGAAACAAATATTCCTAAATAATTGTCTTATTTCCTTCAAAATGTGTACAAACTAATTCATTGCAAGAACAAAGATTCAAGGACAACCTAAATGAATAAAAGTAAGAGTAAGTGATCGAATAAATCCGTTTTAAGTTATAACATGCGTTCATTAACGTTGGTGGGATGATTTCAGGTTTTTTCATTACAAATGCTACTTGCTGTAAAGTGTTGAGTCGTCTCTATACCTGCATTCCCAACAGCACTCCGTGCCTCGACAGGAGCTTTTACGAATTCTACGATGGATTCCATCCGACTGAAGTAACAAACTTGGGATTAGGTGCAAGATATTATATAGCTCTCAATCCATCCGATGCTGATCCATACGATATTCATACCCTTGCTCAAATGATTCAATCTGAAATGAATTGACTGTATCAATGTCAATACTCTTTTCTAACAACTTTTCTGAGTTTTCAATACTCAATCTAGAGTTAAATTGACGAATTTCAGAAAAAAAAAGTTATAATGGATCCGTCTAAGCTACTAGGACCGAAGATGTCTTGCAATTTCTTGTACGCGTGGCGAAAATATATATACTTACCAATAAATGATTCTTCAATTGCATGTGTGCCTGAAAAACCAAGTACTCGGAGGGTATGTTTTGGTTTCATTTTTAGAACAATTTTCACTGTATCGTACCAAATTGCAATGGCGAATTTGCAAATAGTACAACAGAAAAGCCAATAATAATTTGAATCACCGTTGAAGGGAACTGAAGCTTGATTGAAAAGTCCAAATCTAGGAAATATATACTCTTTTAACACCTTACCCATAAAGCATCCTGGTTCTTTAAAATCCTCCAAACTAAATTCCCTAGTAAGACCAAATGAAATGATTTAAGATCTCTTAAACCAAGCTCTCGTCTATATTTTGCTTTTGATAAATCTATACATTTCTTCCTATTGACTGGATTATGTCGATGGAAAAAAATTGGGCCACTAGGCTCAATCCTAAGATTTGGGATCTTCAACTATGCTTGAAATGATCAACACTTACAAAAACATGCCACAGAGATCTTTGATGCAGATACTCCAATGCTTAAGTCAATCAAGTGGTAGAGAAGACAGAATAACGATCAAATTAGATTACTCATTCATGCTTGGAGGCTTTATCCCTATTTATAGGAGGCAAGGCCAAGATTCTTTAAGACAAATGTGTTGTATCGTACCCTTAGATTGTATCCCCAAATTAGGAAGGTACATTTAGATATATTAGGCAACTACTCCTTAAACTAATGATATTGATTTGGGAAGTGGTTACTGAGATGGTTACATTGATTTGGTAAGTGGTGCTTTAGTTCAGTATGGTAAATCAGGAAATTTGTTCATAACGAGTGTTCCTAAAGCTTGGCATCAATGTAGCCTTACGGACCAACTTGTTCTAAGTCGACCAAAAGGGTGTGACAACTCATACAACTAAGTGTTTAGTAGGATCAAGTCGCATTGTTAAGGAGGTTGACATACTGAGCTCATCCTGTACTTTGGCCTCTCTCTAGACAGTATAGCAAGGTCAATATAGGTTTTGGCTTGAAGGTCTAAAAATGCCTGTCAACCTTTTTAATGAATCTTATTTCTACTCTCATTACCTCATCACCTTACTTCTAAAGGAAACTGAAAACACTCATAGAATAAGTAGGAACCACATAAGTTACAAATTTAATCGTAATTTCTTTCACTTTAGACAAAAGACTCATTTTCCATCCTTGCAACTTATTTAGATTTTCTCTTTAACAAAAGCTAGAGCATAACTCCTAAATTTACCCTAAGTAATGGGAAAACCTAGTTACCTACTTAAGTTGTTGTCTATGTGTGTTTGCATCTCATTTGCATACTCTCCTGTTAGCTCCTTAAGGGTAGATGGATTAAAGACCAAAAACTTGTCTTGACATAATTCAATTTTTGACCCAATATCTAACAATATAATTCAATGAAACCCTTTAATTTGTGAAGATTTCACCTATTAGGCTCTAAGAAAAACAAGGAACCATTAGCAAAGAAGAGATGAGTTAACATATAGCTAGTTTCTTTAGCTTTTATCCCTTTCAACAATTCTTGGCAACTAGCATGATATACCATATTAGACAAACAATTAGCCACTAAAATAAAAAAGATAATGCAAAAGGGGATTGGGCTATCTTATCCCTAAAGGTGGTTTAATATGTCCCTTTCTTTTCCATTTTCCATTAAATTATATGAGATTGAAGACATATGATGAGTAAGAATTTACATATGATTATTATTGAATTTTTGTGATGATTCTCCTTTATTTTATCATAATTTTAAACTATTTGATACTCATTTGAGTAAATTGTTGATTCAGGACTTTAAAAAGTTATTGAAGTGAAAAGAATGATAATTGTAAAAAAAATTGTCTAAGATTTAAGAAGACATTCATTTATTTGCAAAACAAATTAGAGGTAGCAACTTATGGAGAAGAATTTTATTGAAAATCAATGCTTAGAGAGGAGATCGCAATCATATTCTTGGTGTAATCTCCTCATCAAACAATCTCAAGAAATTTCGAAGCTTTAGGAAAGGAAGGATTGGTGCAAACTATGACCAAGAATAGACAAAGCCGGTCATTGAATGTGTCCAATCTTGCAGAAAGCTTGAAAATGGAAGTAATGGTGTATGTGTGAAAGGATAAATGCGAATAAAAAGAATAAGCAAAATCTACAAATAACTCTAGAAGATATGATGCACCAATAGAACTTTCGAGAACTTACAGCATAATTTGATATGACGTACGAATCAGATTGATGAGGTTACTCGCCACTTAGCCTTACTCAAATGTTAGGATAAGAATAATGCCGAGAGTAAACGATGCTTATGCAAGGAACAAAACATAATAGTATATTAATGGTAATCTACCTTTTGATGCTACAAGTACAAGAGTATTTATACCCATAAGTTAGGGCAACTTACCTAAAAGGGAAAAAGAAAAAGAGGATATTTTCTAAGGAAGTAATGTACAAGATACAAAAAGGTAAAAATGAATATATATGAAAAAAAATCATTGATGTAACAAATTCTACACATGATTCTGTATACGTAGCAATGATACATTAGCAAGGCCGTTAGAAGATGCGGATAAAAAGTACGAATAGTTTGGTTGTCTGAACAGGGGTGGCTTAGTCAGTTCGGCTGGGGTAATGCCTAGTAAGTACTTGGCCATGCAAGAATGAGAGTGAAGAATGGCAGTTATCTCGGCCTTTCGCTTCTCGGCACATAACCTACGAGAGATAGGCAGTCATTTGGCTTGGTGAGTAGAATGGGTTAGCAAGGAGATATTCGACCTCCGCATGAGTTATCTGAAATAGGAGGTTCGTCTTGCAAGTCCCTCTAGTCATTGGGCTCAATTGCGGGTTAGTGGTCTAATAGCCTGATTCCCATCATTCCTTCTGAATTGTTTTAGACTTAGGATCAAATCCAAATGTTCTTCATTCAGCTCTCCGTCAGGGTGATATGGACTAAGGTCAACAACATTAAAGGTGTCAAAAACCCCATAGTCCTCGGATAACTCCAATCTGTAAGCATTATCATTTATCTTCTAAAAGATTCTAAAAGGTCCTTCAGTTCTTGTAGATAATTTGTTCCTCCTCTTATTCGGGAACCATTCCTTGCTGAGATACAACCATACCAAGTCTCCTGGTTTGAATTGCTTAGCTATCCTACCCTTAATCTTTTCTCGTATTCTTCTAGTGTCATGCCCCAAAGTGGTAGAGTCGTAATAGCCTCGTCATGTAAACTATTCTAAGATAGAAGTTAGCCTTACAACCACTATCCTATACCTGATCTACACAAGGCGTCCACGACTAACCCACTTTGAATTAAACAGTTTATAATTTAAATAAATCATTTACCTAAGAAAGTGAGAATATATATATATACACTATAATTCGGTTATTACATTATTCAAAAATGAAAAATTCTAAACTAAAAGCTTAGACCTTAAAAATATATGTTTGTTCTTCAAATGTTTTTCTTCACTCCCTAAGATCCAGCAGTTGTTACTTCAGAGTAGTTGTATATCGCTTCTTAGCCAGCACCTGCACGATGTCTATAGGAATGTGAGTAACCATAGGTCAGTAAGTTAGGATGGAAGACTTAAAACTATATCACAAACATAACAAGGTTATCAATCAACTTATTAGGTGAAATACATATTCAAGCAAATGCCATCACATGACGTTATTCGGTTCGTCGTGAGATTAGAGACATTGTGCCTGCTCTAATCCAGGTTGAGGAGTTGTCGTTAATGCGACAGCTCACGACCAAACCCAGGCTTGTGCAATGGAGAAGGGACCATTGACTTCACCCTCACCACGACCTCTTCTCTTGTCACTTAGTTCAACTATGAATGAAAAATAGACTATTATGCAATCCTACGCTATCCTTTTCAAAGGGGTTGGTATTTGGTCGGAGAATCCTAGGTTCCCCTAATGGGTTGCCATGTAAGTTTGATTATGATTACAGGTCGTATATTTGATTAAGTCTAGTTTATGGTGATCAATTATTTCATACAAATCATACAATATAAGCCAGAATAACAGACAGGATCATAACATCACTCATAATCAAGCACATGTACACAACCAACTATCTAACAGGCACAACCAAGCATAATCTCAAGCCTCCAAAATACAACAACGTATTAATCCCAACTTACCTGGACTCCTCGCTCACTCATTCGAGGCCCAACTCACTCAAGCCATCACCAATCATCTCTATAACATAAACGTAGTTTTAGTTTCTTATATAATTATTATAAGTTAGTTTTATCCTATATCGCTTATTGTTATGTTTTATTTATGGTTTAATATGTCCAATTATCTAAGTTCTCAAATCTTTTACAATTATTCTAGGTTTGGAGTTAGGTTCGGGTTTAGTTTCCGTTTCCATTTCTAAATTAGGTCCTAGTTCGATTTCTAAATATTGTTTTATACTCAAATTCTAGAAATTCGTTTCAACTCATAATGTAAAATTAATCACATTACTTCCCGATATTCTAAATATCATCATTACTCCTAGTTAGTATTTTATTCCATCCGGTACATTTATATCCGTATTAGTGTATCGAATTTACTCCTGATATGAGAAATTTTTATATTTTTCATATAATTACATAAATTTAAGTTTTCTATCAAATTTATTATATATTTTTATTATTATCATAATATCAATTTTTATTCTAACATTTTCTATTTATTATATTTCTAATAATTGTGTATTATATATTATTACTTATTATGTACATAATACTCATCTAATATTTTTATCACTCTAATTATCATCTCCCAACATTAATTATCATTTCAAAATATCTAAATTCATCCTAAATAGGATTTTACACCTAATTACCTTAATTTGCAAAATTAACTTAAAATTTATTATTTTTCCCTATTACTTATTTACTACATAATTAACCTAATAATTACATCTAATACCCCAAATGCTATAAGTAGCATACTCCAACAGATTTCAACATCCTAAAACATATAATTATTCACTAAATCAGTAATTAACCATTTAATTACTTAATTAACCCTAAATTACCCATTTTATGCCTCATTTTAAGGCCTAAAAATTATCTAAAAATTTAGAAAATTAATTTTTGAAAACGGGCTTCATAGCAATGTTCTATATCATCTAAGTAGTCTACACAAAAATTTTGGGCTCAAAACTACACTCCTAAGGTCATTTATTTCTAAACCGAAACATGTTCAGTTTTGCTTGATTTATTAAGGACCATGTATCACGGGACATATTTTCATCAAAATAATATTTTTCATAAAAATTAAATATAAAAATATTCTAGAATAACAAAATTCATAATTTTATAAGAATATTTACTATTTTTACAAAATTACACAAAATCGGGTTAGAAATCGAACTCACCGATTTGGGGCTCCGGTCACCTAGGCGCTGCCACCAACGTGTGGTGGTGGTGGCCATTTACTCCAAGATGCTCATCGGGTCTGAGTTCTCCTTATAAGCCTTAATTGCATAGTTTTCTTATTTGTTTTTTACCCAAATTTTTTTCTTCCAATTTCGATGCTCATAATTTTTTTATGATTTCTAATTATCCAAATGAGCTCTGTGATTTTTTTTCCCTATTTATAAAGCTTTGTGATAATTAATGTACATTAAATTGGACAAAATTGTCACGCTCCGAAGCGGCTGAGTCGTAACAGTTTCGCCGTGTAAACCATCCTAAGATAGAAGTCGGCCTTACAACTGCTATTTTAGACCTAATCTACACAAAGCGTCCACGACTAACCCTCTTTGAAGTAAACAGTTTATAATTTAAATAAATCATTTACCTGCACTATGCTTTAGTTAGTGCAAATATCGTTTATAATATTTGTCCGTAATATATTTCCTAGTTATTACATTATTCAAAAATGAAAAATTCTAAATAAAACAAAACTTAGACTTTAAGAATATATGTTCGTTCTCAAATATTTTTCCTCACTCCTCAGAATCCAACGGTTGCTAGCTTCAGAGTAGTTGTTTACCCCTTCAGAGTAGTTGTTTACCCCTTCTTAGCTAGCACCTGCACGACGTCTATAGGGATGTGAGCAACCACAGCTCAGTAAGTTAGGATGGAGGACTTAAAACTATACCATAAACAAAACAAGGTTTTCAATCAACCTATTAGTTGCAATGCATGTGCAAGCAAATGCCATCGCCCGACGTTGTCTGGCCTGTTGTGAGATTAGAGAAATTACGTTCACTCTAATCTGAGTTGAAGAGTTACCATTAATGCAACAGCTCACGACTAAACCCAAGCTTGTGCAATAGAGATCTCGCTCCCCCCGCGACTACCTTCAAACCACTAACTTCACCCTCGCCGTGACCTCCTCTCATATCACTTAGTTTGGCTAAGGATGAAGAAGGAACCAATTGTAATCATGCGCTATCCCTTTCGAAGGGGTCGGTATTTGGCCGGAGAGTCCTAAGTTCCCTTAACGGGTTACCATGCATGTCCGATTATGATTACTGGTCGTATATTTGATTAAGTCCAGTTTAGAGTGATCAATCATTTCATACAAATCATATAATACATGCCAGAGCAACAAATAGAATCATAGCATCACCCATAATCAAGCACATGCACACATCCAATTATCTAACAAGCACAACCAAGTATAATCTCAAGCCTCCCAAAATAGAGCATTGTATTAATCCCAACTTACCTTGACTCCTCGCTTACTCACTCGAGGTTCGACTTGCTCAGGCCATCGCCGATCATCCCTATAACACAAACGTGATTTCAGTTTTTCGTATAACCAAATCAGATTTGGTTTTCGTATCGATTTCTAAATTAGGTTCTAGTTCGATTTCTAAGTAGTGTTTTATACTATAACCCTAGAAATTCGTTTCAACTCATAATGTGAAATTAATCACATTACTTCTCAATCTCCTAAATACCATCATTACCTCTAATTTGTATTTTATTCCACCTGATACACTTAAATCCTAATTGGTGTACCAATTTTACTCCTAATGTGAGAAATTTTTACATTTTTCATCTAATTCAATAAATTCAAGTTTCCTATCATATTTATTGTATATTTTAATTATTATCATAATATCAATTTTTTTATTCTAATATTTGCTATTTATTATATTTCTAATAATTGTGTATTATGTACATGATACACATCAAATTTTTTTATCACTCTAATTACTATCTCCCAACATCAATTATCATTTCAAAATGTCTAAATTCATCCTAAATCAGATTTTACACCTAATTACCCTAATTTACAAAATTAACTTAAAATGTACTATTTTTCCATATTACTTATTTACTACATAATTAACCTAATAATTACATCTAACACCCTAAATGCTACAAGTATCATACTCCATCAGATTTCAACATCCTAAAACATGTACTTATTCACTAAATCGGTAATTAACCATCTAATTGCTTTATTAACCCTAAATTACCCATTTTATGCCTTATTTTAAGGCCTAAAAGTTATCTAAAAATTTTGAAAATTAATTTTTGAAAATGGGCTTCATAGCACTGTTCTATATCATCTAAGTGGTCTACACAAAAATTTTGGGCTCGAAATTACACTCCTAAGGTCATTTATTTCTAAACCGAAACATGTTCGGTTTTACACGATTTCTTAAGGACCCTATATTACGAGACATATTTTCATCAAAATAATATTTTTCATAAATACTGCATACAAAAATATTTTATAATAACAAAATTCATAATTTTATAATAATATTTACTATTTTTACAAAATTACACAAAATCGAGTTAGAAATCGAACTCACTGATTTGGGTGACTCCTGCCACCGTCGGTGGCTATGGGTGTGTCATACCACCTAGGCGTTGCCACCATCGTGTGGTGGTGGTGGCCGTCCACCCCTAACTGCTTGTCGGATCTAAGTTCTCCTTTGTGGCCCTAACTACACAATTTTCCTTTTTTTTTTCTTTGGTTTTTCTCTCAATTTTCGACTCTCCCTAATTTTCTATGATTCCTAACTGTCCAAATGAGCTTCTTAATTTTTCTTGCTATTTATAGAGATTTAGTGTAATTATTGTGTATTAAATTAGACAAGACAATTGCCTTATTCCATAATTTTTGGCTTTTGTGTTCTCTTAATTTAATTGGTCGATTTTTTTCTTATTTTTCCCAGCTGCCACGACCTATATCTGGATCATTTCTTATTTTTCCTGATTTTTCTTTATTTTTTCTTAATTAATTATGAATTTTATTTAATTATTTAGTATGATTTTATCACATTACGCGTATTTTTAGTAATTACGCGTATTTTTATATACATGTAAATTCATATATAGTACAAATAAATACTTATAAATATTATTTAGGTTATTTTATAATTTTTAGTTTACATATAATTTATCTCTAGCGATTCGTTAATTATCGGAATGCATTTTAAGCATTTTCGATAAATAATGAGTTATACACTTAAAATTTGGAATTTTTATATTCTTTTATTTTATTGTTTATTTTCTTAAATTCAAACTTATGGGATCATTTTACTAATATTTTTAGCTTTACTTTATAATGTAGGTTCGATCGGGTCATTCAACTGATCAAAACCTCGAATGGCTAGTTTTGGGGCTTACAAAGACATTACTCAAATCCCTTAATTTTTGGCTTTTGTGTTACTTTAATTTAATTGACTAATTTTTTTTCTCATTTTCCCTAGCTACCACGACCCAATTCTGAATCATTCCTTATTTTTTTTATTTTTCCTTAATTAATTATGAATGTTCTTTAATTATTTAGTATTATTTTAGCACATTATGCGTATTTTAAGTAATTTTGCGTATTTCTACATAAATGTAAATTCATACATAGTACAAATAAATATTCCTAAATATTATTTAGGTTATTTTATGATTTTTAATATACATATAATTTATCTCTAGCGATTCGTTAATTATCGGAATGCATTTTACGCATTTTCGATAAATAACGAGTTATATACTTGAAATTTGGAATTTTCATATTCTTTTATTTTATTGCTTATTTTCTTAAATTCAAACTTACGGAATTATTTTACTAATATTTCTAGCTTTACTTATAATTTAGGCTCAATCGGATCTTTCAATCGATCGAAACCCTAAGTGACTGGTTGTGGAGCTTCCATCTAGCAGCTTAGTTAATGTGCCGAATGACCTTGTCATAGACGTACCGAAGGGATTGTACTTTAGCTCTTGTGTTAAGGTCTTCTTATAGGGGTATAGGTACAGGGGTATGATCAAGGGGTAACTTAGGATCGAAACCATAGATTACTTCGAAGGGAGTTTGCTTATTGGTGTCATGCACTATTCGGTTGCAAGCAAACTTAACCATTGGTAAGTAAACATCCCAATTAGCCAAGCTCTTTCCTATTGCAGCTCGAAGTAGCAATCCCAAAATGCGATTAACCATCTCTATTTAGTCGTCAGTTTAAGGGTAATAGGAAGTACTGAATAATAGTTTGTTCTCCATTTGATGCCACAATGTCCTCTAGAAGTAGCTCAAGAACTTTCGATCTTTGTTGGAGACTACATATCTCAACATGCCATGTAACCGCATAATCTCCTATAAGAAAAGAGAAGTAATAGTTAAAGCATTATTAGTTTTCGAGCAGGGCATGAAGTATGCCATTTTGTTCAACCGATTCATGACAATCATTATATAATCTTTGCCTCAAGTAGTTTGTGGTAGTCCAAGAACAAAGTCCATACTTAATTCAGTCTACGGTTTTGTCACAACAGGTAAAGGTATCGCTTTCCTTTATTCAGCTTGGTACTTTACCCTCTTGTACACAGCACAGCTTTTAACAACTCAATACACATCTCTCTTCATTCTTAGCTATAAGAAGCGACCATTCAACAGTTTATAGGTTCTTCTTTTTCCAAAATATTCGAAGAGTCCTCCACTATAAGATTCCCTAATTAGTAGTTCCTGTAGTAAATAGGTTTGCACGTACAATTTTCCAATTTGGAACAAGTAACTATCCTTTACATGATATTCATCCATTGTCCTTCCATCAACGCATTACATGATTATGTGTCCAAAGTATGGATCATTAGAATACTATTCTTTGATATTTGCAAACCTAAACAGCCTAGTCTATAGTTCGGTTAAAAGCATATGTCTCCTTGAAAGAGTATTTGCAACTACGTTGCTCTTTCCTTACTTGTATTTAATCACAAAATTGAATCCTTCAAGGAATTTAACCCATCTCGCTTGCCGTTTTGATAACTTAATCCGAATTCAAAGGTACCTCAGCGACTTATGGTCAATATTTATGATAAACTCTCTCGGTAGTAAATAGTGTTGCCATACTTGTAGTACTTTGATCAGTGCCAAGAGCTCCTTGTCATATACAGAGTAATTTAACTGTAGTCCTTTGAGCGTCTTACTGTGGAAAGCAATTGGTCAGCCTTTCTGTATTAGGACAATGCTTACTCCAATGCTTAAAGCGTCACATTTTAGCTTAAATTTTTTCTCAAAGTCAGGTAGGACTAACACTAAGGCGAAGGTTAATTTTTCTTTTATCTCAGCAAAGCTCTTCTCTTCCTTTACTCTCCATTGGAAGTTGATGTTTTTCTTTATTAGCTCAATAAGTGGTGCAGTAAGGGTACTGAAATTCTTGATGAACCATCTATAAAATGAACTAAGTTCATGAAAACTTCTCACATCGATACAAGTAGTAGGAGTCAACCATTCTACTATTGTTCGGATTTTCTCATCATCTACATGTAAGCCTCCTCCATTAACTTTATAACCTAAGAATACCACTTCTTCTTGGCAAAAGCAGCACTTCTTCGAGTTACCGAATAATCTCTCAGTGTGGAGGATATTTAATATGGCTTGGAGATGCATACTGTGACTTGGCATGTCGGCACTGTAAGTTAGGATGTTGTTAAAGTACACCACGACACACTTTCCTATTAGATGTCTCAGCACATGGTTCATTAGCCTCATGAAAGTGCTCGAAGCATTTGATAAGCCAAATGGCATGACCATCCATTCATAAAGTCTATGTTGAGTTTTCAATACAGTTTTCCATTCGTCTCTTAGCCTCATCGACTTTGATGATAACCAAGTTTCCGATCAATCTTGCTAAAGATCTTAGCTCCACTCAGTTCATCCAGCATGCCCTCTAGTATAAGAATGGGATACCGGTATTTAATTATGATCTTATTTATAGCTTGGCTATTTATACACATTCACCAGGTCCCATCCTTTTTTGGCATAAAGAATGCCGGTACAGTACAAGGGTTGAGAATTTTTCTAACATACCCTCTTTCCAGCAACTCATTGACTTTACGTTAGAGCTCAAAGGCTTACTCGGGATTCATTCGCTATAAAAGCCTACTCAGGATTCATTTGATAAGCTAGCTTATTCAATAGTATGGTGTCGAGTACTAAGTCAATGCAGTGTTATATGCCTCAAGTTAGGGGTAACCTCTCAGGTAACTGTTTTGGGAATAGGTCGGTATACTCATTTAGCAACTACTTGATTTCTTGAGGTAGTTCACCCCGCTCCTTCATCTTTAATAGGTGCTTAACTAACATAAGGGTCAGCTTGTCAGCGTTGATGGCCTCTCAAAGTTGGCTCTACTCATCACCAGAGCCTTCTTCGATCCGCGAGCAAGTTTTGTCTCCAATTTATTAACTTCTCATGGCAGCATCGGGTTCAGTGTGATCTTTTGATCATTCTTCTCGAACATGTACATATTCTTATAACCGTCATGGACGACTCTCTTATCAAATAACCACAGTTTTCCTAGTAATACATGAGAAGCATACATAGGCAGTACATCACAAAGAATCTAGTCAAAGTAATTCCCTATAATAATTAGCAATATTACTTGCTAAGTGACATGTAATGTTCCTTTTTCACTCAACCAGTGTAACTTGTATGGCTTCGGATGTGCAACAGTCGACAACTTCAGTTTAAAAATAAGATTGGCTTATGCCACATTGGTACAGTTTCCACTATCCACGATGAAGACATACACCTAATCATTAATCTTACAAGTGGTATGGAACAAATTCTCTCTCTCTTCCTTCTCTTGCGAGGGTTTTATGTTCATTGTATGTCAGACAATCATGAGTAACTTGTCTAAGTCCTCAGCAAACATGTCCTCTTCAATCAGCTCTTTCTCGATAGGGACCTTATCTTCCTTGGGTTCCTCATCTGTATTCTCTACTTTTAGTTTTAGGACATCTCCCTTGATGACCATTGTCTTACGGTTGGAGCATCGAGCGGCCATAAGTTCGAACCCTTAACACTTGAAGCACTTGATCTAGCTCACCTTCCTGCTAGACCTTGACCCCTTCTCATAAGTTTGGGTCAACACTTCACCATTAGGTTAGCCTTTTTGTTCGGCTAAAACATAATCTTTCAACTTGGCTCGGTTGTCAATTGAGTTAGGTGACTTGCCTATCTGGGTTGACTAGTTAGCATCTTAGTCGTTGGTCGACTCCTCTTTTGCCTTTCTACTCATTGGGTAATTCTAATAGCTTCATCTATTGTATCAAATCGTTAGAGTTCTACAATGTCTCAAATATTTCCTCTCAACCCAATAATGAATCTTGAGACTGTTCGGGCTAGTGGTTCTTCCACTTTGTAACGGATCATAAGCATTTGAAATTCTTGTACATACTCGTCAATAGTCTGGCCTCCTTATTTTAGCTTTTGAAGCTAAGTGAAAGTATCTTGAAGATAAGTTTGCGGTATGAATCTATTTCTGAGTATTCTCTTTATATCGAGCTAAGTATTATTCTCTTAACAGCCCTCTTGTCTCCTTATGGCTTGAAAATTTTTCCACCACATAGCGATATATTCGAAGAACTCAATAATAACAGTATGTACTTTCTCGTAATGATAATAATAGAAAACATACTCCACCTTCTTTTTCTACTCCAAATATTCATCAACATTCCCATATCCATTGAAGCTTGGAATTTGAAGTTTCACATGGTTAGATACTTTGGGGACTCATACACACTTTTCTTTGAAATACTCTTCCTTGTCCTCTTCATCAAGCTCTCTTAGGTTTATCCTTCGCCTTTCTCGTCTACCTACTCCTCCACCTTGAACTGGTCGAGCTGGGTTCTGACCTCTAATATGTTGAGTAACTTATGAGGTATTTTGTGGAGCCTTAGTAGGTCAGCAAGCTAGCGCATAAACAACTTAGGTCAGATTTACTAAGAGGTTAGCTACCTCATCTAGTCTCTCGTTAGTACTTTTTGGTATCCCCTATAACTATTGTCCATGGTGAATAACTCCATTATTGTCATCTCTAGCATTAACATTTACACTTAGATCCGTAATTTTCTTCACTAGTTCAATGTTCAAATAAACACTCTCGCAAATTAGAAAATCAATAGCGAGCAAACTCAACAATTAAGATGAATACAGTAACTTACTCTATTTCACATACGCAAAATAAAGTATAAATAGAACTTTAGAGAAATTAACAACTCAAACAAAACCTCTGTTATGATACCAAGATAGTGCAAATTGTGACCAAGAACAGATAAGGCCAGTTGCTCGAAAATGGAAGTGATGGAGTATGTGTGAAAGGGCAAATGCAAATAAAAAGAATAAGCAAAACCTATGAGTAACTCCAGAGGACATGACGTACCAATGAAACTTTCGAAGACTCATGGTACAATTTGATATGATGCATAAATTGGACTGGTGAGGTTACTTGACACCTAGTTTTGCTCAAGGGTTAGGATAAGAGTGATACTGAGAGGAAACAGTGTTTACGTAAGGAAGAAAACACAATAGTGTATTAATGGTAATATGCCTTCTAATGCCACAAATACAAGGGTGTTTATACTCATAAGTTAAGGCAACTTGCCTAAAAGGAAAAAGACAAAAAGGACATTTTCTAAGGAAGTAATGTACAAGATACAAAAGGATAGAAATGAATATATAAGAAAAACAATCATTAGTATAATGGATTCTATATATGATTTTGTACACATGGTGATGATATAATGGTAAGGCCGTTGGAAGATGTGGATAAAAAGTACAGATAATTTGCTTGTCCAAATAGGGGTGGTTTAGTTAGTCTAGCTAGGGTGATGTCGAGTAAGTACTTGGCCATGATGCATGAATGCGAGTGAAGAATGGTAATTATCTCGGTCTTTCACTTCTTAGCATACAACCTATGAAAGATAAGCAGTCATTTAGCTCGGCAAGCAAAATTGGTTGGCAAGGAGATACTCGGCCTTTAAATGAGTCAGTTAGAAGAGGAGTATTCATCTTGTTAGTCCCTTTAGTCCTTGAGTTTGGTTGTGGGTCAGTGGTTTGATAGCTTGATTCCCAACAAAGGATCACACTTGAAGTTCACATCCCTAGGGTACTATCGTGCCATTCCATTAAAAATTGGCATATTTGAGTTCTTTTAACTAACCTTTATAAACAAGTAGTTAGATGCTAAAAAAGAAAAGAGAGAGAAGCTGTCTTTCATAGAAGCCTTCTTAGGGTTTTCTTTGTTTTTGCATTTTAGATTTGTTTGTTTTGTAATTTCCATGAAAGCTTGTTTCTTGAGCATAAGTATAGCATAAGATTTTTATTATCTAAACTTATGGATCCTTGAGTTAACATGTAAAGTACTTATTAACATGTAAAGATTGTTTCTTATGGTTTTCTTTGTTTTTGCATTTTAGATTTATTTGTTTTGTAATTTCCATGAAAGATTGTTTCTTTAGCATAATTATACCGTAAGATTTTTGTTATCTAGACTTGTGGATCCTTGAGTTAACATGTAAAGCACTTATTTTGTCAATTCAAATGAATTCCCTATTTCTTATTAATTCAATCATGTGTTTTTAATTGATTAGATAGTTATTTCTAGAGTCTCAACCCTAACTACATGATATTGTGCATGGAGGTTGTGAGATCAAATGTATAATTAGATCAACTGTGATTAAAGAGAATTTCTATAATCTTATAATCTTAGTGATAACTTATAGAATTCTTTCTAAATTTTTATTGCTGAAGTGATTCAAGTAAAATATAGTTAAGATTAGGAGGTACTAAGTGAAGTGATTACTACTATTAGGGAAGAAACTAAATATCTTTTAGAATACTGCATGTTAATCTCTTAGTGAAACACTGTCTAGATATCCGTATAATCAATTTAGAGTTTCTTTACTTTGTTATTCCTCTAATCACTTTATATTTAATTTTACTTCCTCCTTAATTGTTAGTATTTAATTTGTTTGTGTTGTGGTTGAATTTCATAATTTGTTAGTATTTATTAGGGAAGAAACTAAATATCTTTTAGAATATTACATGTTAATCTCTTAGTGAAATATTGTCTAGATATCCGTATAATCAATTTAGAGTTTCTTTACTTTGTTATTCCTTTAATCACTTTATATTTAATTTTACTTCCTCCTTAATTGTTAGTATTTAATTTGTTTGTGTTGTGGTTGAATTTCATAATTTTCTTAATAGAATAATAGAGTAAGAGTAAATAGTGAGTGTAGTCCTCAAGAGATCGATAACTTTGACTTTATTGGTCTACTATATTATAACTTGATAGATGCACTTGCCTCTAATGAACACATAAGACATAACTTAGTTGATCTAAATTTATGAGAGAAACTTATCCTATTTATTATTTCCTCCAAAAATGACTCTTTGGTAAGCTTTCTCCATATCTCTTTTTCTTGGTCTTACTTAATTTTAAGAAATGAAAGACCTCATGTGTCAATATCACATTGCCCTAAATTAAAATGCTTATTTCATAGGTTCTAACAATGGAGGCACTATCTAAACCATATATAACTTAAATTAACAATATTTAATGCTATTGAAAAGAAGTAAGCTCTATTAGGCTTTGAAAAAACTTTTTTGAATAAGAATATGTGCTTTTACTAAAGACTCAAAATCCGCTAAATTGCATATATATATTTTAACTCTAAAAGTTATTTTCAACCGAGAAAAATTTGTTTTTACTCTAGTAAATTGTTGCCAAGGGATATTTTTCCCTTTTTTTGGAACTTTTTATTTTTCACCTTTTCAATTTTTCTTTTCTTTTTTTTTTTTATTTTCTTTGTTTTCTTTTCTTTAAAGGCTTTTTCACTTTTGGGAGCTATATTAAGTTAAAAGCTAAAATTATAGGGAGCGAAAAATTAGAGCATACATAAAGTTTGTATATATATTTTAAAAATTATGGAAAAAGTTGGAGTAACACATGTGATATCTTTTTTTTTTCTCCCTATATATAATGAGAATACTTTTGAAATTTCTATTATATTGGAACAAATAAAACAAACAGGAATAGCAATTCTTCTATTATTTTTCCCCTATAATTAAGGTACTTTTAGAATAAATGTTATATTTTAAGAAGTATAGCAATTCTTCTACTGAATAGAAAGAATAAGAATTCTTTTTTTATTTGACACGAAGAGGAGTAAACATTGTATATAATATAATATTTTATAAACTAAATAAGATAATAGTTATTTAGTAATAATAAAGAAGAAATGTGATGTTAGAAAATTAAGCTGCTATCAATAGCTAGTAGTTTAGACAATATAGTTGTTTCGTACATAATTTATTGAATTCTCAAATTTATTTGGGTAGCTTGATTAGTTTCTAAGAGGACTCAGGTTGATTCATATTGATAGATAGACAAACAAACCCAATAACCCAAAACCCCAAATATGAAATAAGTACAAACCCCACACAAAACCCTCCTCCTCCTCCTCCTCCTCCTCTTCTTCTTCTTCATTTTTAGTATCTATTTCTTCCTTCTTTCATGAATCTAATTTTCTATAATAGACTAGAGAGAAGAAGAGTTAACTTTAGTAACACAGAAACCTTGTTTTGGTTTCCTAATAGCTTGATTTTCTTGCTTACCTATTTTCATTTACCTTAAATTCACTAATACCCTTTTTCATTTGGACTTTAGTTTAGTTCCACTTTCCTTAGTTCTAGTGTTCCTCTTTCATTTTCTCTTTACCTTAAATTCACTAATACCCTTTTTCATTTGGACTTTAGTTCAGTTCCACTTTCCTTAGTTCTAGTGTTCCTCTTTCATTTTCTCTTTACTTATAATATTAGTTTCTCACTAATATTTTGGTGTTCTTATTAATCTTATAGGTTGAAGTTATAACTTTGTAGTGTTTTACTCTTGATTTCTACTACGTCCATTGATTTTGTTCTTTAGCTACCATTATTTCACTAAATGGATTTGTTGTAGGTTTTTAGTTTGGTTAATTATTATTTCTCAAACAGTAGTGTTTAATTGACTCGAAAAAACTTGTAGGTACATTTCCTTTGATTTTTTCACTCACAAAAAACCATCCATTGCTTCTTTTATTCAATTATTAAGTTCAATTTTCTCAAAATTTTTTATTGACTTATGTAGTAAGCTTTTAGCCAATAATTTTGAGCTTGTTACCTTAGTCAATAATTGTTATTCCCCTAAAAGAAAACAGGAACCTTACAAGTTTAATTATTCAAGTCAACGAGGCCATTATTGAACTTATATTTTCATTCTTAACATTATTAAACTTCATTTGTTCATTTACTTGGAATTATTAAGCTCTAAAAACTTGATAGTAAGTATACACCAAATTTAGCTTAAAAATAAGGATGACTAGCTACTAAGTAGTGATATTGCCCTAATTAGTAGTTTAAAATCAAAGCCTAAACAACATTTAATTCTACTTCATAGAGATTCCACAAGTCAATTCTAGTAAAGGATTTAAAGTTCATCAATAATTAAGCAAAATTATGTCATACAAAGTCGAAAAAATTATCCTAAAAAGTTGCTATATTAAATTCAAATGTAATTTAATTAAAATATACATGTGCAATATAAATTAACTAATTTCTAAATAAACTCATTATAAAGTAAATTCATTGATAGTTGACGATGGCACCCATGTTCCTAACAAACTAGTATCAAAATAAATATCTATAGTTTTTTCCCCATATTTAAACTGTATATTATCCCTAATATATAACTTAAACCAAATTAATGAATAAGAAAAAGAAGAAAGAGAATTGATACTTTCCTAGTTTGCACATTTATGCTAAATTCTAAATTGCAAATTTTGATTCAATTTTAGCACATAGCCATCTGCATACTCATTAGATATAAAACGTTATAAAAAAGAAAAAAATAAAAAATTAATGCAAAAGTAAACCTAACTAAAAGAAATTTTCCTTATTTCATAAGAAGCAAAAGACAAAATAAGAGATGGTTAGATTAATAAAACCAAAGACATTCCTTATATTGTAGTCTCTAGCGAATAGTGCTAGAAACTTGATATATGCTTACCCATTACTTTTAAGCAAAAGCATATTTAGCTAGTAAGTGGATTAAGTCATGTATATAGTATAATACTAGTGAGACAAGATGGAGCTCACAAGGGCTACAAATGTTAGTACTTCCCATCTTTCTTATTATTTAATTGGCAATTTAGACATTAAAAAAAAGTGAAACTCTAATTTAAACCAATTAATAGAATTAAATAGCTAAGGCACAAAATAAATAAAGGAAAACTAAGAAACATTCAAAAATATAAACTGTGGTATTTAGATCTTCAATTCCCTCAAGATTACCTTAGTGATCAAGGAAATAAACAGATCGAATTTCATCAATATTTTATTGAACCATGAGATTTCCTTATTCATATTAATATCTTTATTAAGAATATCAATATCTAAACCTAAGTTGATTAATCAGAATCTCTTCCTAATTAAAACACTTAAAAATCACATTATTGTTGTATGCATTCCTATTGACTTTAATCTAGTTTACGTTATCCTATCTCTAATATTGCATGTAATTCCTTCTAATTAAGAAAGATCTACTTATGCATATGTTTTCTCAATCTATATGTGTAATATTAGATGAATTTGAATTAATACATTGGTTATATAATGCAAAACAATGAAGAAGACATAATTAAATCTCAATAAAACAAAGAATCATCAATTGAATAAATGGAAAATAAGATCACATAGTCGTCTCAGAGCTCATCTAATCTAAGTACCTAACCGAACTAAATTAACATATCAAGAATCAAACAAGCTCAACTCTTCTAGGATTAGATGAAAGTTAGGGTTCTTGCAAGAAATTTTCACAAATCTTTAAATGTAGCATGGCTTCTATACAACGTCTTCACTACCCTATGCAACTCTTTACTCAAATATTAATAATTAATGAAATCTAGCAGTATACGGTCTTGACATGGGGTCTATATTGTATGACTTGTTCATTAGCGTTCACATAGTTATGAATCTCATCCTCTTAATTTCTAATATGTATGATGACATGTACAACTTCATGGCTACTATACGAATGTAAAGCTCAAGTATATCATCCTATGTAGTGTATACTATTGCAAGAAATCTGCCATACGATTGTATAGAATATATTGCACACTTTTCTCTCACTTGAGATTTGCATTACCTCAAACATGACCATGCTACTCTACTAAGTATCTCTTTGATCTCATTTATTTACGTGAATGAATTGATTTCGAAATGCACATGACACTAACATGGGCATCTTTGGTGATCGTGTTAATCTTCAAAAGCTTATAACTTCTTTAATTCTCTTCCAATTTGAGTGAAATTTATCTCTACTCTTTCCTTTTCTTCTCAAATACCTTTTTAACACTTGAAATTAAAATATTATTCCATTAAGTACTAAAAAAAATCTACTAAATGCACGTAAAATCATCAAAAGCACTATATAGACCCACTAATATACAAGTATAATTAAGTAGTTACTTGAAATATCTTGTAATCTTCTTTTGTTTTGTCACTAAGTCATTTTTTTTACCAAATGGAAATATTGACTATCCTTTTGTTTCTTCAAGAAATCTTTTCCTCTCGTAATCTTTATTTGAATGATTGGTGGTGTATTAAGTATTGTATATTGTGTCTTTGTTATCCAATTCTGATATATTATTAAGACTTATCATTTCCTAGATATAGGGTCTTGACTCGTAATTTCTTTAATTCTTTTTCTATTTTACCGATTCCTTTATAATGCTTAACTATGTTACTTTGCTTGATTACTTCTAATAATGTCTTAGAATCTTATAGCTTCTAAACTTTAGTAGCTTTTGACTTTTGTCTTATGCCTTTATTTTTGAATGACTTTTGAGTCATTCTTGCTGTTTAGTGTAACTTTATCTTTTTTTTTTTTGTGTTGCTTTTGAATCTTCAAAGCTTTTGATTAGTTATCTTCTAATGTTTCTTGAACTTTTGAAACTTATTTCTTCTCGTTTTGTTTAGACCTTTATCTTTTTATTATTTTTGCTTTTGCTACTTACTTTTAACAAAGTAGTTCTTCTTTATATTTGTTTTGTTTTTCGTTTCGAACAGTTTTATTTCATGATCATTTATTCTTTTACTTTGGCAAAAATTCTTTTATGCACATTTTGTAGCTTTATTAGTAATATTAAAATAATATTTTGTTATCATCAAGACATTTGTTTCATAAGTTCTAATAAATGAGATACTGTCTGAAGCCACATTTAATTTAAATTAATAATATTTTATGCTTTTGAGAACAAATAAGCTCTATTAAGCTTTAAAAAACCACTTTTTAAAATAAGAATATGTGTTTTTACTAAAGACTCAAAATCCACTATTGCATGTGTATAATTTGAATCTAAAAGTCATTTTCAAGCAAAAAAATTTTCTTTTTACTTGAGCAGATTGTCATTAAAAGATATTTTTCCCTTGTTTTGAAACATTTTATTTTTCACCTTTTCAATTTTTGGAATTTTCTTGTTTTCTTTTCTTTAGAGGCTTTTTGATTTCGAGGAGCTATTTCAACTTAAAAGCTAAAATTGTGAGGGGCTAAAAATTAAGATGTATATAGAGTTTGTATATATTTTTTAAAAATTAAGGAAAAAAAAAATGAAGTAACTCATAAGATATATTTTTTTTTTTGTGATTTAATAAGAATACTTTTGGAATTATGATTTACTAGAATGACTAAGACCGGAAAGGAATAGCAATTCCTTTGCTATTATTTTTTCTACAATTGAGTCAATTTTGGAACAAAAGTTATATTTTATAAAAGATAGCAATTCTTCTAGTGAATAAAAGGAATAAGAATTCTTCATTTATTCCACATTAAAAGGAGTAAATATTATTTATAATATAGCATATTATAAATCGAATAAGTGAATAGTTATTTAAACATGATAATAATACTATTCCATTGAATTAAATGCAATCTTAAAAAATTAAGCTGCTCTAAATGGTCAATAGTTCAGACGCTGCAGTTCTTTAATCCTTAATAATATTTTTAATTTTCAAATTCATTTCGGTAGCTTGACTGGTTTCCGGGAGGAATCGGTCCGTTCATGCTGATAGATAGATTAGCAAAACAATACAAAATAACAAAAACCAAAAACCCCCACACAAAAACCCTTCTCCTCCACCTCCCCTTCTTTCTTATTTTTTTTCTTCGTCTTCTTCAGTATTTGTTTTTTCCTTCTTCCGTCGATCCAAATTGCTATAATGGATCGGAGAGGAGAAGATTTAACTCTTGTAACACGCAAACCTTGTTTTGGTCTCCCAACAGCTTGCCCTTCTTGCTTACCTGTTTTCATTTACCTCAAATTTGCTAATGTCCCTTTTCATTTGGACTTCAATTCTACCTTCCCTGATTCCGGTATTCCTCTTTCATTTTCTCTTTACTTTTAATATTAGTTTGCCACTATTATTTTGGTGTCTTTATTAATCTTACTGATTGAAGTTGCAACTTTGTGGTGTTTTACTTTTGATTTCTACTACTTCTGTTGATTTTGTTCTTTAGATGTCGTTGTTTCACCACATGGGTTTGTTGTAGGTTTTTAGTTTGGTTAGTTATTATTTCTTGAACCTTAAAACAGGTAGGTTGATTTTTTCACTCACAGAAAACCGAGTGTACATGTAATTCCATTTTTGTATGTGTGGGTACAAATATTCTATGTGTCGAACAGTTGATAGAGACTATATTTGGCAATAGGTGGAATCGGTTTAGCTACTTGCTTCTCGACCAGTTACTTAAAGATACATGAACTTTGGTGGACTGAGGAAAATACAGTTTGAGCTGTGTATGTAGCCCCCAGAAACTGTTTTTGGTTGGAATCAAACCATGAACTCGTGCGACTTGTCATGTCGATCCTAAGGCTTAATGATTGTGCTGACCATAGGTTACTTTTCCTTTATTCTTGTGACTGTACTTCTTGGTTATGTAGTCTAGTGCAAAGGGTTCTTTTGCATTTTCATCTCATGGAAATCTCTGAATTTTTTTTTTTTCATTTTCTTTTTCCCCTTTTTAAATTCTCTTCTGCAGTCTCAGATGAATTCTTATAGCATTGTGGTTTTCTGCCTGCCATAATATATTCTTATGTCCAGTCTGATGCTGGTTTTGCTTATCACTTTTGGAATTGTAATGATAACTAGCTCATTTAGCATCCCTCTTTATTAGGCTGTGGCAAGAAATACTTCCTATTGTATTTTGATGGTTGGTTTTAGCAAGAAAATTGACTCATACTCATAACAAGCATTTTATGATGAGGTGAAAACATTTAGTTGCTTGTTTGTCGAATCATCAGATAATCACTCTCTTCATTGTATATCATAATACAAGGCCTCAACCATTTTATCTTTCTGGGAGTTTCCATTTGTGAGCATGTGTACTATTCTATGCTACCTCAGGTTTGATTACATGTGTGAGAGTTATCTGATTTGTATAGGATGATGTAGTATAGTTTCATCATCCAATTTCTGCTGCTGTTGAGAGGAAACGGTCGCTGATGATTGCTTTCTGGTCAATCTTACCCATATTCAAGTGTGTTTGTTCTCTCTAGAGAATTCTATGTAATTACTGAATTTCCATCATTGTTATATGCTATTTCAATGTAAGATATCCTTGTTCACAAACTGTTCTCCATATTTTCCATTTCTGTGAGCCATTAAGAACAAGGAAGATAGCATGCCGCTGCTTGAATTTGATTGTTTCTTTTTTCTGTTCTTTTCATTTTTTATTTCTGGATCTTTGAATGTCAAATTGAGTTAATAGGGTAATTTATGAAACTAAAACTTATAGCTTCTACATTTTATGATTTTGCATCTAGACCAAATACCATATGTGGAGTCTGGTACTTATGTGGCTTACAATAATGAGAAGGGTGGAGTCATTGAAAGTTTAAGGGGGGATGGAATCATCGACTTGGACTCGCAGCTCCACTCAATTTCAGATTTTGTAGCTATGAAAGCTTTGCTCAGCTCATGGCTAGAAGATGCAGTAGCCTATGAACTTTGGCTTGGGTCTGATGGGAGTTTTGCTCACCAAATTTACTACTCTGATATCCCATGGCCAGTAGGGAAAATTCTATACTTGAAACAAATACATGTGGTGAAGCAACAACTTGGGATCACTAAAGATAATACAGAGCGAATGGAAGCAGAGGTTGTATTTCCATTGAATTTCATTTATTCAACTTTATTACTCTCTCTAGGAGCATGCTTCACACATGCTTGCACATTGCATATATGCATATACAAAAGAATACATGTATCTTCACCCATAAAGAATGCACATAAACAAATGCAGGAAGAAATAATTCAATTATGAAGTGGCTTTTATGCATTGGATGTTGACAGATTTACAGAAGAGCAAATGTAGTATACAGCGCATTGTCGAGTAGGCTAGGTGAAGAAGATTATTTATTTGAGAACAGGTGACTAACCTTAAAACTTTCACATTGCCTTATATGTTTTTGTAGTGTTAATTGGAGTTTATTGAAGCCGCTTATTTTGCTGTATCCTGACCCTCTTTCAACTCATTGGCAGGCCATCTAGTTTGGATGCAATTTTTCTTGGACATGCACTTTTTGTTATTGAAGCCTTGCCTGTAAGTTATCTTCCACAGTAATGGTCTGCCTATGATGACTAGCTTATGATTGTGGTCAGAACTGATTCCTCATGTTGCATGATTTTTTATTGAATATATGGGGATCAAACCTAAATATCTTGTGGTCTAAAGAGATCTGACAGAGTTTCATGGTGACTGAATGTCAGCTCTGTTTTAACTGACTATAAAGAGAATGAATCAAGTTATTCATCTGGATGAAGCTATTCATCTTTGGTTGCTGCTGGTGTTGGTCGTGGTTCAAATTAGGCTTTAAGACAACCCTGTTAAATCTAACTATACCAGAGTTTCTTATTTTAAGTTTCTCTGTTGTTTCATAGTCATTAACTATCATAGGCTCCAATGCATTGAAGCAGTTCTCCTTTTTATGTAGTTGAGTTGTAATGGAAAATGTTACTGCTGTTGTAGCTGATCCTTATTGTCGATAATGTTTCTGATTATTTAATAGGTTAAGAACTCTTTGGATCATGCTGCATGGTATTTTATGTGTGATTGTACTGCTGCAGGAGACATCATCGTTGCGAGGCAAACTCTTAGAGCATGGGAATCTTGTAAGATATGCTGAAAAACATAAGATACAGTGTATGGAAGATGGTCCATCTCCATCCTCTGCCTACCAGTTCCCGGCAAGCACTTCCTCACCATTTACACATCGTCATTCAAACTGGAGTAAGACAAGTCAGCTTCAATCAATGATATGTTCCATTTCTTTTGTCTTATTGATTACTTGTGGTAGAATTGTTCTACATTTTCTTGATTTCTACCTGGTAATGTTTGAATATGTTGACAAATATCTTGCCTCTATCTTGCTTGCACACATGGTTGATTTGTGCTTCTATTCTTGTTGTTCTGTTCTTTGGCCTTGGCCCCAGTCACTGAGGTATGAAATTTAATGCCGGGTTGTCTATAATTACTTTTGTATTCTATTTACAGTCAGTAACACTAAGCAAGCAGTAATTATTATTCAAAAGTTACAGTTCAGAGACTGAAGGTGTTTCTCTAACGAGCTCACAGACCCAATCACTATGGCTTCCATCTGTAAAGAAGGAACTCTAGCAAGCCTAAATGCATTCCAAACTGTTGTAGCATGTCCATAGACCGAGGGTGCCTTCACTTGAAGGGAGTGGCATTCCCCCTTATTTTTTAAAAGAAATGTATTACGGTGTTGACTTCACAGAGTTGCACTTCCTAAGTAATCCCAATTCTTATAATTCAGGAATTGCGATTACTTACCAAAACGTAAGAGTTGGGATTCCTTGATGAAAGACCCTCATTGCCTCCTCCTTGTCTTCCTCACTACCAAACCACCCGTTACTGTTATCACCCACCATGGTCACCCACTGCCATCGTCACTTACTATGGTCACTCACCCACCACCATACCAGCACCACTACCCTTCTAGCCTTTTGTATCATGTCTGTCATGTCCTTTGTCATCATGTCTTCCATAACTACACCTCTTCTTCTTCCTCTCTTTTCCTTTGCTTTTATCCATGATCATCCCTACCAACCAGTCCAGAACCACCAAGTCCACGCATGCAACAAGAGATAAAAAAAAAAAACTTGGAAAACACCTTTAACCTAAAATGAGAGGCTCCGGTGACACTATTTTTGAGAACAAAAAGCAAAGCATGAAGAAACCTAGCCTAGCAACAAAACCCTAAAGATCTGAGAAAAGAATGGTTCATGAATGATTTAGAACAATGAAGTGCACAAGAAAAAGAAAAACTTTTATCTCTAAGAACACAACAAAATGACGGATCTGAAAAATCAAAATTTTAGCTCTATGAAAAATCATACTTCTGATTGAATTTGATGGATTTATCATTTTAAAGATGTTTATTAGTTGGATTTTGGCAAAAGAAGGTGTTTATTAGTTGGATTTTATTAGTCTGATTTTTACAAGATGTGGCGTAGAGGCATGATTGAAGAAGAAGAATAGTGGCTAGGGTTTGGGAAATATAAAATGATAATGTAGTCATTTGCTTTTATTGCGCGTCTATTCTTTGGTGTATTTTTTATCCAATTAAACAATGTAATAGGCTAAATTAAACAACGTAATAGGCTATTATTGATCTATTCTATTCCTAAGGAATAGAAATTCTATTATGGGTCTATTACATTTGGCAAAGTGAATGAGCCATAAATCTTAGCTAGGTACATGCGTATCATGTACTATGTTGGCTATAGATTGATGTTCTGGTTAAAAGGAGTATTGCCATTTGCCAAAAAGAAAACAGGTGGACCACCTGCTTTTTCATTGTGATCTTGCTTCTAAATTATGGGCCATAACCACAATATTTAGTTATTTAGTTATCTCTTGGTAATAATTTTGGATCTTCTTTAAGTTATCTATTAATAAATTACCCCCCAAAAAAGGTTAGATATTGATAAGAGTAGAATATCTAAGCTCCATGCCGCAGGTGTAGAAATCAAGTCCTAGTCCCATCTTATTTACCAAAGAAAATTTGTTTTTGGATTGTTGGAAGATTACTTCTCCTTGCATTATGTGGATCTTATAAATAGAGCAAATCTGAAAACCTCTTTTATGGGGGAAAGGATGAGTTTGATTGAGTTAGGAGTGTCATGAATGTTTGTTGTTGATTTCAGATGAGTTCTTGTGATCCTGATACACGGTTGTGGTGTTAAAATATGTGCATTTTACATTTATAATTGTAGGAGCTATGTATAGGTGTGGGTTATTTGTTAGTATATGCACAAATTTTGGCTAAAAATACTACATGGAACTTCAATACCATATTTAATATGCATAAAATTATCAGTTCTAGCAAGATTGCTGCCTTCACTGTTGCATTCAGAAGGCTGATGAGTAGAAATTAGTCGCTTCTTCTTTGTACTAATCTTTTTGGGTGAGGTTCTGTATACTATTTTTGTTCGATAAGCAATTGGTTGATAAGATATCTGCCCTAGATCTGCTGTATTTTCATTCTTTCCGGTGGCAAACTAATTGCTTCTAAGAGATTATGCTCCAATAAACCATTATTGATTTAATTCTCTGTAATGGATATTTCAATAAAGGGTAGGTTTTATTACTTAGAGCTAGGTTTTAGGAAGAGTTGGTTACTTATTATTGCAGGATGGTGGCTTTGATTAAAATAAATTTGTGAGATGATTTCGTCTTGTTCTTTATTTAGGTTCAAAAGCAAAAAGCAAACCAAAGAGGGAGAGGACAGAGGAAGAGAAAACCTTTAGGAGAAGAGCCAAATATTTTCTAGCAGCACAGTTCATTGCAGTTCTTTTTTTCCTTACCATCATGGGTAGATCTGATGATGCTGACTTCGAATTTGATGAGGATGATGAAGGCTTGGACTACAATGATTGAATATAGCACATGTATCATCGTTTGGTCATTCATTTTTTTCTTCTCAGTTCCTGAGCAAGGTTAGATGTCTAATGAGGATAATCGTGATTTCCTCTTGTTGTTTCTATTGGCTTACTCCTTTCTGGGAGATTTTTAGTGGAAATTTTGAGACTAAGCATTCTATTTAGATAACGGGCTTGATTTTTATTAGTCTGCATAAATTTGCAGCAGGCGAGAGCATAATGTTCGTGATAAACTGTCTAATGGGGGTCCTTAAGATGATATTAGGAAATGAAGGCCCCTATGCTCTTGAATGGTCTCTTTTTGTTTTGGGAATTTTTATCTTGCCAAAGTCCAAGGGCACTTCTTAGGGCTATCTATACCATCTCAATATTGATTTAACGTATGGATTTCGTTACTTGATTCATGCGCTTGCTTGAAGGTAGTCAATTCTTGCGCACAATTAGATGCTGAATGTGCAAAAGGTTCGAAAGTAATGTGGTCTGATAGAAATATCTATTTTATGCCATCTTCCAATTTTTCCTTGGGTAAGTGATAAAGTTATGGTTCGATAACTTCGAGAAAGAGGGGTAATTAGGGCATTTACTCTTGAATTTAGTTGCTGTGGAGTAAATCCGTATGGTTTAGACTCATTCGATGGTGGAGCTTCACTCTTCTCTTTTGTAAGCTGGCTCTCTAAATTTTTTGAGTTTTATAGGCATACGGTCTTTTTTTGAAAAATAATATGAAAAAGTACTCGTTGGAGCAAGTTTTACTAATATAGATTATTGAAAGTGTACACAATGTTTATGCCTTTCACGTGCAAGGTATATATAACTCAGGCTCGAAGTATGACAGAGAGCTAGTTAAGAAATTGAAAATTAAAACGGATGTGAACTTTTCTCATTTCTTTTGGAGAATTTGTAAAAACGTTGAGTTAACCCAAGTGGGGTTGAAATCATGCACATGTATCCTTTTTTTCATAATGCTAGAGTTGCTGATAACCATAAGAGATGATGATGATGTTAAAAAATTCATTGAGATGGCCAAATCTTCTGGGGAGCGGAGTATTCAAAATGTATATATAAGGCATATTAGGGAATCAAATGATTAGGTTGAACATGAAATAAAACATCCAGACAATTCGACCTTTCAATACCCCATTTGTAGTCTACGATGATTGATATGGAGTAAGTGAATATGAATGCATCAAATGAATCGTACATGGATTTCATTGGACTATCGACATGTTGATATTATAGAGGAGCAGCTTAATGAAGCATTAGATCTAATTATCAAACATGAAGAGTCTTATAATCCGTATGTGGGGAATGTATATGGACATGAATGTTGACAGTGATGGATAGGAGGAGGCAGCTGGTGATGATGATGAGAATCATGTTAAACTCGAGGATGATGATGGTGAGGATCACAAGGAATTGGAAGAACCTTAGGTGTGATCGGATGCTGTTGCTAGTAATGTGCCAGTCTGGCCTCTTCCTGAAGCTAGTCCAAGTAAGCCTCGTTGACCCATACGTGTACCAATTCCCATTACATAGTTTGAGGAGCTTCCATAATTAAATGAGATGGTGGACAAGTTTGTGAAAGATTCTATTTCATTCTATAATAGCTAGTACGATGGAAGCGCATACATGACGTTTGAGTGAGACATTAATGAAATGTGCAGCAACATCAGTATGTTTGATGGCTTGAGTGTAAGCATGTGATTCAACACCAAGAAGGATCTCATAGATGCATTGAAGTCGTTTCACATAAAGAATAATTGCGATTTCCATGTCGAGATATTAAAGCTTAAGCTATATGCAGTTTATTATAGGAAAAAGGAAAAGAGTTGTAAGTAGATGTTACGAGCTTATTTGAAAATAGTGGAGGGACTTTTTAAAATCACCATTTTAGAGGGACTACGTACTTGTGTGAACTCGATAATGAATCAAGATCACCTTCAGATGGATAGCAACATCATGGCAAGGCTCTTCGTCAATAGTATATGGAATAACCCCAATGTAAAGATACCCAATTTTGTAGTAAATGTGCAAAACATGTACAGATATACAATAAGCAATAAGAGGGTTTTCGAGGCCAAGAGTAAGGTAGTTGAGATGGAATATGGTAATTGGAAGAAATTGTACAATAAGCTATCGAGACTATTGAATGCAATAAAAGTAAGTAATTCGGAGACATAGGTAGATTGGAGGTGGAACATCTCGTTGAGGCTAGATGAGTCTTAGTTTAAGTGGGTTTTTTAGACATTTAAGCCATATATGAAAGCCCTTAAATATTGTTAGCTTTTGGTTTATGTTGATGTCACTTTCTTATATAGCAAGTATGGTCATAAGTTGTTGGTAGCCTATATCATATAGCATAGATGGAGACAATTCAGTAGTTCCGTTAGCTTTTGTGCTAATTGATACAGAATCGATATAAACTTAGGGGTAGTTCCTTTGGAAACTTAAAAATTATGTGGTTGTCTAGAAGAGAGAAATCTTACGTCTTATCTTTGATTAAGCATCCAATATCGATTTTGCATATAAAGAACCATCAAATGAGTGGTAACCTTTGTTTGCAGCATGGAGATATTGCCTACAACCTATTGCAAGCAATTTCAACACAGCCTACAAAAACCTATTGTACAAGAAACTTGTGTGGTTTGTAGGTATTCAGGTATAGGGAAGGAAATTTAAAGGTTTTATGGAGCAGTTGGGACGAGTTAAAGAGGATGCTCCCGAGTGGATTGAGAATGTAGACTTGGATAGGTGGATGGTTGCATATGATAGTTATTACTGTTTTGGATATATGACATCGAACATTGTTGAGAGTTACAACTTAGTTTTGAAATCGACGCATAGATTACTCATTACTGTATCAGTTAAGAAGATATTTTATAACTACATGGCCTATTGGGAGAAGAGACATAAGGATGCTAGAGGGGAAATTGAATCTAGTCAAATTTTCACCGATTTTGCCTTAGGGATGTACGAAATGTGTAGAGAATGAGTCAGCCCACATAAAGTTATATCATTTAGCTTTTATAATGGCCTGTTTGAGGTTTTGATTAGAAGTTGAATGATGAGGACTAGCTTGAAGGAAGGAGGGAGGATGCATACAGTTGACTTTATAGGTCGTACATGCATGTGTCAAAAGTGGTAAATATTTAGGATCCCTCGCTCCTACGCATGTGTAGCGGTAGTGAATGAGGGTAGACAACAAATCGACAATAAGGCCATAGTATAAGTGGGCAAACCATATAGAGTATTATTGCTTCGATTGGTGATGAGCTGAATTAGCCATAAGTTAACTTCTCTTATCTCCCACGTGAATAATAACCTAATATGCAAGAAGGGTAAGCTTAGGCAGAAGCGATATCATATGGAAATAGATGTTAGGAAGCGATCTGAAAGAACCGAATGTAGCACATATGGGAGAGGACATAATAGGAAGAGGTGTCTAGAGATTAATAGGGTCGGTAAATACTCCATATACATATAGGCATGATGTTACACTTCATGCATATGCATAAACGTGTATACATTATTCTAATTATTGATCATGGTCATTTGTGTTTGTAAGATAGATAGAGCTGGGACCTATCAATCCATACATACTTAGGAGGCAGACGTGCTATTGTTCGTAGTTCATTTAGGAGGGCAAGGTTAGTAATAATGTTTTCACATGTTGCTACTATTTCATACGAGCTATATTACTTGCTTACTATATTGCTTATTTTTGTTGAAGGTTGCTGATGCACTAAGAGTACGGCGCAGCAAATTGTCCTTATGTAAGGACGAGTGAGATATCCCCATACATCTTAGGGTGGAGCCTTACTTACGGGAGGCTAGTTTTTGAGAAGTTGCACAACTTTTATTTATCATGATGGATTGGCACCTGGTTATGGCCTTAGTGGAGAGATGGAGGCCGGAGACGCATATATTTCACTTAACCACCGAGGAGGCAACCATCACATTACAAGATGTAGAGGTACAATTTAGGATTTTGGTAGAGTATTTTGCAATGGCTAGTAGAACTAAGACAGATGATGACTAAAGTTAGGCTGATGTTGGTGAGAAGTTGCTGGGTGTTAAGTTTGCTAGGATAAAGGGAGCTTGTATGTCTTTCACATGGTTGCAAGAGCACTTTTAGATACTTCCCTATAGTGCAAACGACAAGACAATGTGGCAGTATGCGTGTGCTTACATACTTAGCTTGATGATGGGATTTATCTTTATGGATAAATCTTTTAGCCTGATACACCTTATGTTCCTACCATTAATAGAAGACTTCTTTGTTGCTGGGTAGTTTAGCAGGAAGGCCACTTGCTTAACTTGGCTATATATATAGCTATGCTTTGCTTCTTCTTCAAACGTAAATGAGCTTGGTAGGGCTGTGATTTTACTATAGATATGGGCTTGGGATAGATTCCCTTGCTTAATCGATACTGTTTAACGATTGATGAGGATTGGCCATTAGTGGCCATATGTAGGGTAGTGCAGGATATTGCTCAACGAACTATGCATGTCGTAGATATGTACCATACATCATTTGACTTATAGACAGTGTAACATATGGAGGGTAATGTAGGAACGCTGTGTGCGTAGTGCCCTATAGAAGTGAACTTAACATTGAAATGAGAAATACAAATGTTAAAGTGCTAAATAAATAATAAAAATTGCTAACATAACCTATTAGCTTAGGTTACCTCCCAAGAACATTATATTTAACATCGATAGCTCGATAAAATATTTGGGTTACTTACCTTCATTCGAGTGGAGATGGATCTCCATCCTTACCTTGCTTCCAAACCCTCCAAACAAGGCTGACTTACTCTTTTTCCTTTGGTATAGTAAATTCTCTCATCTAGTTAGATAACTTCTACCAAGTTTCTTCTTATCACGCCACTTATTAAACTTGTGTTGCTCAAGTCTCTGTTTTTATCCACTTTTTGCTTAGATGGAGTAGATGTAGATAACTTTGAGCTCCTTACTACAAAAAGCATGTTTTGAATAATCTTCTAAGTGTTTCCGCTCTAAGAGTAGTGGTTTTACTTTGGGAGGTTCTAACTTTCCTTCCTTTGGTTTACAAAATGGTTTAATCCTTGTCTTCACCACATTAAATTTATTAGCTCCAAACTGAGCTACAACTTCTGATTGATTAAGGGTTTTCAACATTTCTTTATCTTCTGTTTCTAAGCAATTGTTCATAGGATTTTTTATAAGTGTTTCCTAAACACATTTAGTAACAACAGTATTAGAAGTATCACCATCATAGCTTGTGCCCTCTAAGTCAAGGGATTGAATTTAGATTCTGGAAAACAATTTCCTCATCTTCGACCCTTAAGATGAGCTTACACTTATTAACATCAAACACAACCTTAGCAGTAGCTAGAAAAGGGTTTACCTAGAATCAATGGTATCTTGAGATCCTCATCTATATTGAGGATAACCAAATTTATAGGGAAATGAATTTATCAACTTACATTAGAACATCTTCTGTAATGCTTTTAGGGTATGTAGTGGACCTATCAGCTAATTGAATGCATATGTATGTTGGTTTAGGTTCTCCTAATCTTAGCTTTTTAAACAACTTAAATGGCATCAGGTTTATATTGGCTCCTAAATCTACTAAAGCATTATTTATTGATAACATTCTCAGCATACAAGGTAGAGCTAAACCCCATAGATCTTGTAATTTCTTTGGCAACTTTTTTTGAAGAAGCACCGAGCATTCTTCTTTCAATGTGATAGTTGAAAGATCCTCCAGCTTTCTCTTATTCCACAAAAGATCCTTTAGGAACTTTACGTATTTCAGCATCTAAAATAAAATATCAATAAGAGGTAAGTTTACGTGAAGTTGTTTAAATAGATTAAGGAATTTTTTGAATTGCTTAGTTGGATCAGGGCGGTTTTGCTTAAGATGCTATGGATATGGGATGGGCGGCTTGTACTCCCTTTAGTTTTGGTGGTTTTGCATTCTCTTTTGATCTCAACAGTTTTGAACTTTTTTTACCCTTGACTTCCACTTCTTTCTTAGCTGCTTTCTTATCCTCTTTCTTCTCATCTTATAGCTCTTTACCACTTCTTAGGATCACTACATTGATATGTTTCTTGGGGTTTATTTCAGTGTTCCCATGTAGTGATCCTTATTGTCTCTTGTTTAACATCCTAGCGATCTGGCCAATCTAATTCTCCAAGTTGTGGATAAAGGCTTCTTGGTTCCTTAAAGAGGCTTTTATTTATTGCATTCAAATTTCATTAGACTGAATGTATTTTTCCAAAAGGTCCAATTCTTCTTTAAGGCAGGTAGAGGTGTTATTGGTTGTTGAAATCCGGGTAGAGGCATATTTGGTCTTTGATGAAGTTGATTCTTTACCTACCATTGTTGGCCTTGACCTTGACTTTGACCCCTCCATGAAAAGTTAGGATGGTCTCTTCACCCTAAGTTGTAGTTATTGCTATAAGGATTATATTGGGGTCTTATAGGTTTCCTTAGAAAGTTAACTTGTTCTGTTTGTTCATAACTTATAATCCCCTCTTGGATAAAATTGTTGGGGCTATACAGTGGTTGTTATGAACCGATCGAGAGGGATTCAATTTTCTTACTTAACATCTCCACCTTAGTAGCTAGAGAATGTATAGTGTTGAGCTCAAATATGCTTACGACTTTTACTTCTCCCTTGGGTTTTCCTACTAGTAATTATTCATAATACTTTCTATCAAAGCTTGGACTTCCTTGTGCGTCTTGGTGTTAAGTGTACCTCCAATTGCTGTGTTTATCATTTACCTTATAGAAGAGTTAAGACTATTGTAGAATGTTTGCATTTCCATCTAAAGAGGGAAGCCATGATGTGGATACTGCCTTAACAAGTCCTTAAGGTGCACCTATGTGTCATATAAGGTCTTAATACCTATTTGGGCAAAAGATAAGATGTCGATTCTAAGCTTTGTAGTTTTCATTGGTGAAAAATACTTTTCTAAGAATTTTTCCACTAATTCATTCTAGATTGTGATTGAATTCTTTGCTAAGGAATTCAACCATTTCTTTGCTCAGCTGTGCAAAAAAAAAAAAAAAAAAAAAGGAAAGAAGCACAGTCAAATATCATCATCAATTACCTCGTTAATCTTGAATGTATCACATGTTTCTAAGAAACTAAAAATATGTGCATTAGGATTTTTGTCTTGGAGGCCGTCAAATTGTACAAACTGCTGCACCATCTAAATAATGTTCGGATTGATCTTGAAGTTATTGGTTGCAATAGTTGGTCGGTTGATGCAAGACTGGGTACTAGTTAATGACAGTCGGGAGTAGTCCGACATGGTTCGATTTTGTTCCCCATTGTTGGCCATGATGTTGTTGAGTAAGCTTTTATGATCATATTCTTGTTCTACTGCTTAATCCTTAACTTCTCCCTCTAATAACTCCACTTTGTCTTTCAATCTAATAAGAAAGCCTTAGTTTACTGCCTCTACTATTTCTTTGATAGATGATTGCCTCAAATTGCATAAAGCCGTCTTCTTAACCTCAAGATTAAATTTAATTAAGTCTTTTGATTGGCTTCTTGTCATACATAACACTATAGAAAATACAGAATTTTGGCAAATATCGCACCAAGAAAATAAAAAAAATCAAGAAAAAATAAAAATAAAAAAATGGTTAGATTAATAAATCTATTAGCTTTCTTAATATCAAAAGTTCCTAGTAATGGTGCCAAAAACTTGATATGTGAAGTGCACCTATCAGTTTATAATATAGCGAATATAAGTCTGAGTGTCGATCTCTCAAAGGCTCTGACTATTAATATTCACTAGGTTTTTACTATCTAACCGGTAATTTAAATTTTAAGAAACTTAAAGAAGTAAGCTAAAATTAATTTAAAGATTAATTAAAATGCAATTCAAGAATTAACAAGAAAATAATTTAATTGGAAATTAATTCAAGATTCAATATTATACCTAGATCTTGCTTTCCCTAGATCTAATAAGTGATTTTCCTAAAGATAATCTAATTTACTTTTTAATTTTTCTTGATTGGGAGAATTCTCTACTAAAGTTAATCACTTTCTCAAACCAATTAACCTTAACTCTAAAATCACTTATTAAAATCTCTTCTCAATAGTATGATTTAAGATTGCATTATTGAACAATGAATTCTCTATGCTTTAGTTTAAAATTCCGGGAGAATCTTATAAATTATCTCTAATCTTGCAATAACCCTCATCGACTATACTTAGATCTAATCTTATAAGAAATCTCTCGATTTTCTTATGAGATATTAAACTTTAGATTACTACCCGCGCAAATAATAACCTAAATCATAAAACAAATATAGTTGAATCGAGAAAAGACTAAAGAATTAAATTAATGAAATAATAATAATCTCAGAAGAATAGGTTTAGGTTCCATAAGACCAAGATATCAAAGATCTATCACTCTACATCGCAAAACAAAAATTTAAAAGCAAAGAGTAGAAAATTGTAGGAAAGAAAATAATGAAGTTTAAAGAAAAATTGGATCTTGAATTCTTGTTGGTCCTCTCATTCCTTGGGCATTCTTGTGGTAGGAATCGATCTCTTGAACCGATTATATGAAGCCGAGTTAGAGGACTCTAATGACTTACTTGAAGAATATTAGCTCGAAGCCCTATTTAAGATGGAGATTCCTATCCTGACCTTTGTGTTTCCCTTTTCTATTGACCTGACTACTAAGCCTTCATGTATGCTAAACTTGCTAATAGCTATGTTATAGTAGAATATCCGAGTAGACAATTCCAATATTATCTAAGCCTAGCTCCTGAACTAACAATAGATGTTTGACCCTAACCTTGGTTGACTACTCTACAGTAAGACTAACTAGGTCTGACCTCACCCATATCAGGTCACCCATCGACCAAAGATTCTTTCTCATCCCCCTGTACCATATTTTTAACGTCCAGCCATTGATTGACATATGCCTTCTAGCATAATATTCCAAAAGGATTCTTACTTTTTCATATTGAATATTCTTTGTCTCTTTTACTCTTAGTATACTTTATGTAACCTAATTATAAGAATACCTTTTTATTTTTTAATACATGTAAACTAACCTTAGTGGATAGGTATATAAACCCTTACTTTATTCTACGTAATAGTAAATGATCAACATTAGAATTTTATTTAAGTTTCCCTTGAGCAACCCTAGTGTTCTCATTATCCTTCAACTCTTATCTATTTCCTTTAGCAAAGAATCATGGTCAGTGACCTTTCAGTTCGGACTGGTGAGTCATATCCGACGGATTATAGGTCGAGTAGGATTGATTGGTGTATCATATTCAGTTGATAGTTTCCTGGAATTTGCTAGCTTATCTTTTGTTTCTTTTTGGTTCACTTATTGTAGTGTTTCTTTGTATGGTAGACTTTGACTTTGGAGATGCATTAGCTTTGCTAATATTAGAGCATGGTTCCGAAAGGAAGTGTGTGAAGTGTAGTGAAATCTTGGTTCATTTTGTTGTTAGTAGTTGCTGTGTTCCTTCTGTAGCTACTGTACTGTGCTTATGTGGAGTAAATTTGGAGTTATGAACCATATAGTGAAGATTTGTGTATTAGTGAGAGTGGTTTCATTGCTACTATATTTTTCACAACAAAAGTAGAGCAAGTTCATTTTTGTTTTGTTTGAGTGATTATTGGGTATTAAAGTTGTTAGTGTGTTAGTTAAAGTTTTAGGTAGTATAGTAATAGTATTTTCCGTAGAGTGTGTTGTTAATTTTTTGAAGAGGTATTATACCAGTCAGTTTCGAATGTATAGGGTGTTATTGGTGACTATGGTAATGGTGCTCAACTTGGTCATGGTCATAATGGTAGTGATGCCCTAGGATTGGTTGATGATAAAGTTAACAAACTCACTAACCTTATTGAGAGTTTAGTCACAACAATATGAGTTAACAGACAATAACCCTAAGGTGTACAGCACCATAACCTATTAGAAAATGCCCTTGAGAGATACTATGGACAAGGTAATCAAGCCAATTGCCTAGTTTGATTGCAGCGACCTAGAGGAGTAACAAACCTATGCCTTTATTAAGGATGGGATGGGATGAAGATTGTGTTGCAACCTATGATCCCATCCTAAGTAAATGAAACCTATAATTAGCTCACCCAAGCTAGTAAGAAGAAAGCCTTAGTGATGAGCTTACGAGAGCTCTAAGCTGTTGAGAAGGTTGAAGAGCCTATGTTTCTATTGATTAGAAGATTGCTGGAGATAAGAGATTTGAAGGATGTTCTTGATGAAATCCAAAGCCTACTAAATGAGTTTTTTGATTTGTTTCTTGAAGAATTGCCTTTAGTTTGAGGTATAGAGTATTGTATTGATCTATAGCTAGGTGTTGCCCTACCAAACCGACTTGCCTACAAAATGAACCTCGAGAAGGTAGCCGAGCTGAAAAGATAGGCGGACAAACTCATAGAGTGAAGATATGTGAGAGAGAGTATGAGCCCCTATGCTATACCAACTCTGTTCATTTCAAAGATGGATGGTTAATGGCGCATTTACATTGACAGTTGAGAAATTAATCGAATTACTTTCAAGTACAGACATCTGATGTTGAAGCTCGATGACATATTAGATGAGCTTCATAGTGCAAGAATATTTTCAAAGATTGATCTGTAAAGTGGCTATCACTAAATTTGCATGAGATTGAGTAATGAGTGTAAGACTGCCTTCAAGACTAAGCATAAGACTAAGTATGGTCTCTACAAATGGTTGGTTATACCGTTCGGACTTATTAATGCACTGAGCATATTCATGAGATTAATGAACCATGTGATGTGCCTTCAGATTGATAGATGTGTGGTTCGTGTATTTTGATGATATGTTGGTATACAGTACCGACTTAAGAAATCATGTTCAACATCTCCGAGCAGTATTTGACATTTTGTGATCTGATTAGTTATATGCGAATTTGAAGAAATGTTCTTTTTGCTAAGATGAAGTGATTTTTCTTGAGTTTATAGTATCAGGAGAGGGAATTCGAGTAGATGAGGAGAAGCTTTGAGCTTTCTTAGAATGGTCAACACTGAAAACTATCACTGAATTTCAAAGCTTTCATAGCTTATCTTTTTCTTTCTATAGGTAATTCATTAAAAACTTCAGTACAATAGTTTCCCCTTGACCGAGTTGACAAAGAAAAGTGATGGGTTTAGATAGAATGACCGAGTTGAATAGAGCTTTTAGTAGATTAAGGAGAAGCACACCACTACCCCTGTCTTATAAATACCAAACTTTGATAAGCCCTTTGAATTGGAATGTGATGTGTAAGGCATTAGAATTTATGTTGTCCTGATGCAAGAATGATGACTCGTTGCCTATCATAGTGAGAAGTTTAAACTATTGCCTTGAAGTATTTTGTGTAAGAGAAAGAGTTCTACTCTCTTTTTTGCGCCCTTACTATTTGGTAACACGATCTATTGCCAAGAGAGTTTGTTTTTTACACAAACCATGAGTCTCTAAAGCATCTTGGGAGTCAAAACAAACTCTTGAAGAGGTAAGCCAAGTGGTTAGAGATCATGGAAGGATTTTCGTATGTGATCCGACATAAGAAAGGAAGCGTAAATGTGGTCGTCGATGTTCTGTCATGTCAGCAAACCTTGCTGACTACTTTGCAAACAAAATTATTGGGATTTTCGCTTATCACCAAGTAGTATGCTAATAACCTTCATTTTAGTCTTGTTGTTGAGTATTGCTGAGGGGGAATAGTTATTGGAGGATATTATTTTAAGGATGGCTATTTGTTTAAGGACAAAAGGCTATGTATACTAAGCTGTTCCACACATGAGTTGTTGGTCAAGGAAGCTCATAATGGAAGATTATTTGGTCACTTTGGAGAGATTAAGATAGCTAATTTGTTGAAAGAGAATTTTTTCTTGCCTAGTTTGGCTAAGGATGTTTATAAGGTAGCTGGTAATTGTGAAGTATGTAAGCGAGCTAAGGGGAAGAAAGAGCCCCACGGAAAATAATGCCACTACTAACACTAACTTTACCTTAAGCCGATCTTAGCATAGACTTTGTCTTAGGGTTACCTCGAGCATCTAGAGGAAAAGATTATATTTTTGTTATAGTGGATCACTTCAGCAAAATGGTACACTTCATTCCATACCATCAGACTAACGATGCTTTATATATTACTAACTTATATTTGCAGGAAGTTGTCTGGTTACATAGAGTACCAAAGACCATTGTTTCAGATCGGGACACAAAATTCTTTAGTTATTTCTAGAAGACTCTATAGAGAAAACTTAGAACTAAACTTGTGTTTAGCTTTAGTAGCCACCCTCATATTGATGGATAAACCAAAGTGGTGAACATGATGCTAAGAAACTTACTCAGGCTTTTGTGGGAGAGAACTTACGGGATTAGGATATGTGTCTGCCAGATGTGGGATTCGCATGTAACTAAACTATCTAGAGCACCATTGGGAAGACCACATTTGAGGATGTTTATGGCCTTAACCCTATTATCTCCCTAGATATGATCAGCAACCCTACAGTTGTTGAAGAGAGATAATCTAAAGTTGACTAATCCCAAGAATTGCATGAATTACACTAGTTCATTACCAGGAAGATTGTTAAGTTCAATCAAAGACAACAAGAGATTGGTAGTTGAAGCCGCCAAACTATTTCTTTTTAGCTAAGAGACTTAGTATAGATTCACCTCAATTGAGAACAATTCCTGATAGGATTTGGGGTACTAACTCAACCTGATTGTCAAAGCTAAGCTCATTTACTTGCCAACTCATTTTGTTTGCTGAGCTAAATGACATTATTTCTCGTAGAAAGAGTACCAAGAAGCAGGAGGCCTGCTCCTTACCTACACCTAACCAATTATTTACTCAACTTCATGTCTACCGATATGACGAGAGATCACGTCTTCGAGAGTTGCATCCACTCAGTAAGACATGGAGAGACTAATGCTGACTAACTTTAGAACTTAGCAATTATGGGCCGTCCTCTCAAGTGTTTCGATCAAGTAATGCAAGGCTACTTCTACAACATGCTGAATGACCACATGCTGAATGACCACATGTCGACTTCCCTGTAAAACGTATAGTTTTGTATTTTTGAACATATTTGTCTTTATTTTATTTATAGGTCTAATTTTTTAGGATTTAAGGCCTTATATATTATTTATAGTTTTACCACTAGGGTTTGAGAATGTACTATAAATAACAACATTTATGACAGTACAGATAGGAAAAACATGAATGAAAAACCCTTATGCGTATTTTCTCTTAAAAAGCTCTCTCTCTTATTAGCTTTTATCAATTCCTTTAGTAAGGATTATGGCGAGCAACTCTATCACTCAGACTGGTACATCATATTTGGCGAGTCTTAGGCAATGTAGAACCCAGTTAATGGGTCATATTCAATTAGGTGGCTTACGGATTGTGCTAAAACCCTTACTAAACCCATTTCATTTTCATTCCTTTAGCAATATCGTACCCACCCCTGCAACCAGCCTTGTTTGTTCTTAGCACGGTTTGTATCAATTCCTGTACTTGAGATAGAACAAGCTATCTCTTCGAGCTGATGCTCCATTTAAGGTCCTGAAGAAGGTCAACCACAACGCTTTCCAGAATGAGTTACTTGATGACTATGGTATCTCCCTCAGTGTCTGACTTGATTTCCTACCAACCAATAGAAGACCCCACGAGTGTCCCAAAAGAAAAGCCAGAGTCCACTTTGGATTTAAGGGAAAATTTTTCTGACCCCCAAGTAGATGATAGGAATCAATCCCTTAGACCAATCACACAAAGTCAACTAAGAGGAATCTAATGACTTACTCAAAGAATATTAGCTCGAAACCTCATCTGAGATAGAGATTCCTTTTTGAGATGGAGATTCTGTCTCGACCTCTGTGTTTCTCTTTTTTGCTGACCTGACTATCAAGCCTTCACGTATGTTGAACCTAGTGATAGTTGTGCTATAACTGAATATCCGAGTAAACATTCCCAAAACTATCTAAGCTGAGCTCTCAAAGTAACAATAGACGTCTGACCCCAACCTCAGCTGGCTACTCTATAATGAGATTGACTAGGCCCCAACTTGAACTAGAATAGGTGGGCCCCTGATTGAAGATTCTCTTTCGTCCCCCTATACCATACTTCTGATGTCTAGCCACTCACCGACACGTGTCTTTTGGGATAATATTCTAGAATGATTTTTACTTTTTTATACTAAATATTCTTTGTCTCTTTTACCCTTTTTAGTATGCTTTATGTAACTTAAATGTAAGAATACCCTTTTGTTTTTTAATATATGTAAAGTAACCCTAGTGGATGGGTATATAAACTTTCACTTAATTGTACACAGTAGAAAATAATCAACATCAGAATTTTATTCAAGTATCCCTTAAGCAATCTTAGTGTTCTCATTACCCTTTAACTCTTATCTATTCCTTTTAACAAGAAGTAGTGAGTGACCCTTAAATCTGGATAGGTAGGTCATATCCAGCGAATTGTAGGCAAAGTGGGATTGATTGGTGTGTTAAATCTAGTTAATAGTTGCTCGAACTTTGCTAGCTTTCCTTTCATTTCTTTTCAATTTGCTTTGTTGTGGTGTTTCTTTGTGTGTTTGACCTCGGAGACACATCATCTTGTTTTGAAAAGCTCTCTCCAATTCATGTCCAACAAGTTCTTCTCCTTAAATAAACCTTAATAAGACTTTATATATGAAGAGATAAAAAGAATAGGTCCATTAGAGGTGATCGACCAGTGACATGACCATGTCTTTTACTCATGTACTAGACTGTGACAATTGAAAATAAGCTCTAAATTCGCTTGGAAACGATGCAGTCATGTTGTTCGGTTATGTCGATCTTTAAATCTTCATAACTTGCTCACTTTAGCTTCAATTTGAGTGAACTTTGTTTCTATATTTTCGTTTTCTTGCATAGATTGTTTTAAAACCTAAAAAAACAAGATTTTATTCAATTAAGTATCATTATCTGAAAATAAACTTAAATTTCAAGAGAAAATCATGAAAAATCACTAATTAAAGTATATCTAATTTGGAACTCATCAATATGTCCACTAATATTAGCTACTTTTAATATAAAGCTATAGTAATTAAAATACATCTATAAATATATCTACATTTAATAATATATAAATAATAAACTTTGAAGTATATATATATATATATGTATGTATATCTATATTTATAGTAGATATATTATAATAATGTAAGAATATCAAGCCTACTTTATTAAATAACTAAATGAATAGTATTTCAACCAAGTTATATAATAATACAAAGAATTAGACAGAACCTTAATGTTTTTGTAAATCTTACGAAAACTAAATCTGAGTTTTGATATATATATATATATATATATGTATGTATGTATATATGACTTCTAAGTGAATGGAATGTTGGAGTTGCAAACTTATTGGAGTGAGCATCAATACAATAAGTGGGATTTGTGGAGACTGGAGTTTATGCTTGCATGTGGTTGTAAGTAGTAGTTCGTGCGCATGCTACGCTTATGTTTAGTTATTGAGGTGTTGATTGGCTGCTAAGTTACATGTTTTAATGTGTTGCTTAACCTTTGGTATGTTATGAATTGATTGATTGTCCACTATTGAAATACGAACTAAAATTTTAAATGGATATGCATTACATCCTACTAAGGGACAGTTAGGTTTTCTCTAGCTAAATTTCAATACCTTCGACAAGGTATAGTGAGTTGACCTTTCTTTACTTTTGGTTGAACTAAGTGATAAGAGAGGAGGTTATGGCGAGGTTAGGTACATTGATTTGAAGGTAGTTTTGGGAAGAGCAAGGGTCTCCATTAAACAAACTTGGAATTGGCTGTGAGAGGGCATTGTGGCCTTTATGATTGGCATTGTGATCGTCATATCACAACCCCTCAACCTAGGTTAGAGTGGTATAATTTCTTTAACTTCACGATGGACCTAATAACGTCATGTGGATGACATATTGTTTATTCATGCATTGCACATAATAATTGCTTCATAACTTAGATATTTTACTCTGCTTATATATGCTTTTTGCCTTCTGCCCCTTGTTATGCTGTAGTTTGCTCACTCCCCTGTAGATTTACTTACAGGTTTTGAGTGGACATGCCATGAGACAATCATTACTAGGTGTGTAAAGGGTATCACTAGGGCTTGAGGTAGAAAGAATTAATGTTAAAGTATATATTTGGAACATTTTGGTTTCTTAGAATTGGCTAGGTCTCTTGGGTAATCTAATAGGATTCTCACTTTTGAGTCGGAGATGTATAGTATACTATTATTAATATACTGTACCTAGTTTATTGCAAATATAAATTTTTTATTTATATAACTTTTAACATATTTGGAATTGTGAATGCTTCAAAGTGGTTTATCGTGTGAGCCTTACGTATATCAAGGTTATACCAGTGGCTGAGTGGATAGTTTTTAGCATAAAATTGATATACATGGTGAATTGTTATGATTTGACAGTTTTTAGGACATAAAAATGGAGTATAGAATCCACAAGTTCTTGTTAGTAAGATATTGACCAAAGTTCAAAAACTAATAGACCATCTAAGGAGACTCAATTGGTTTTCCGAAAAGAAAAAAAACCATAAATGAGAAAAATCCATCCATATCTTCCTTATCTTCACTCTAGCTCTATTTGCTGTACATTAAGAATTAGGTAAAATGCTGCATTTGACTCTATACCTGCAAAAGAATCTATAGGGAAATAAGTGACAACTTATTCAGTAAGTGGGACGAAAACAAAAGCATACTTACATAACATAACAAGCAGGGTTGTCAAGTAAGTTAGTTAGGTGCAAAGTGTGAACAAGCAGAATGTGATGGTATGACGTTGTCTAATCCATTGTGAGATTAAAGAAATTACATCTACTCTAATTTGATTGAGGAGTTTGCTCAAAATTTTTGGTACTATGCATACAAATCAAGGCTTATGCAGCGGAGACTTGGCACCTCTCATGACTATCCTTTAAGCTAAGGACCTTAACCGTACCGCAACCTTCTTTTTTGTCACTTCATTCGATAAATAGTGAGGAAATGACCATTTAAATTATCTTTGTCAATGAGAAATTTTCCTCCCTAAAGGTGTTTGAATTTGACTTGATAATCCTAACTATTCCTCTAGTGGGTTGCAATACTTGTCATGTTTAGCTTAAGGTCAAGATAGAGTTAGTTCATTTTTAGGGTGATAAAATAATTTCAAACAATCTAACCAAAACTATATACACAAGAAAGCATAGCATGGAACTTAACTGCCATAATAGCAGATCACTTTCCAAGCATATATGCTACAAATATACAAACAACTAACTATGGCGACAAAGAAGACATACTAAAGTCTCTAAATATTGTGAAATAATACCTAAAATGATGTAAGTCATTGTTCCTACATACATTAATGTTAATGCTTGTTAGCCTTGTGTGTTGATCATATCCTATTTAATTATTCTTATATATTCAATATATCCACTTTATTATGTCACATCCCGATATAACAAAGGATGCTACATCATAGATAAAAGTTACTTAATACTGTTCATAAACTTAAGATATTTCATTCAACCTAAAACATACTTCAATTAGAGTTCATCACTGTTTATTGAGTTTACAAACTATATAAAATATTTACAATGCCAAAAGTATAAGTTTTTCTTTTTCTTTTATTTCATATTGATACGAGACAAATGTATCTATCAAATTATAATATAGTGGATATGAGTTGGAATTTCAATCCATTAAAGACCTCAAATGTTAACACTAACCTTAGCTGTATTATTTCATCGATAAATTCAATTACGAGAACTCATTTCCTTCAATTAAAATTGCAGTAACTAATTAATTTAAGCAACTAATTGAGAACCAACAAGAAAGCAATCAATTAAAGATAATTAATTCAAGACTTAATGTCGTGCCTAGATCTTACTTTCCTTAGATCTACACGTACAACTTTCACTAAAGAAAATCTAATTCAATATTTAATTTTCTTAACTGGGATAATTTTCTATTAAAGTTAATAACTTTTTCAAGTTTATTAACCTTAATCTTTAGATTACCTAATAAAATCTCTTTCCTATAGTATAATCTAAGATCGCATTAATGTGTAGCAAATTCTTTTAAAGATAATATTATAAATCTGTAATAATCTTGCAATTTATCTCTAATATTGTATAAATCCTCATCAACTATGTCTAGATCTAATTATACAAAAAAGCTTTTGATCTTTTTGTATCCACAGAAATATGAATCTAAAACATGCAAGCATACATAATTGATTCAACAAAACTAAAGATCTTTACTACATCTAATAAAACCGAGTGTCATAGGAGAGATTTAGATTGCACAAGACTTACATATTAAAGATCTACTCTTTACTCAAGATAAAAGAGCAATCTTTAATGAAAACTAAGGAAATAATAGTGAAATAGGTCTTGAATTTTGAAATTTTGAAGTCTTGATGCACTATGCTTTCTTGAGTGTTTTGCTCTTGAAATTCTCTCAAAAAGTCGTCTCAAAAGTTTCCAAAAGAAAAACCCTAATGAAGCCTTAAATAGGAAAAGTAAAATAAAAGATTTGTTGCAAATGACACGACTGGGTGATACGACCGTTTTACCCGATCATGTAACTTCCGTCCATAATTTTTCTTCGAATCTTCTTTCTTTCTTTTTTCTTAACTCCTAGGATTGACATAACTAAGGACACAATCATATCCTTTGGTTGTATGACTCACATCTAATATTTCACTACTACTTTAATTTCTCTTGGCAACAACATAGTTGTGTCGTTCGGTCATGTCGGTTTTCAAAACTTTATAACTTCCTCATCTTAACTCCAAATTATGCGAAACTTGTTTCCATCTTCTTGTTTTCTTATATAGATAATTTTAAAACCTAGAAAATAATTTTTTACTCAATTAAATATACTTTTCTAAAAATAAACTCAAAATTCAAGGAAAAAGCATAAAAAATTACCATATAAAATATAATTAATTTAGAGTTTAGTACATATCTACTAACTTCAACAAAGCTAAACTCTGTTGTCCATGAAACTTCTTCAAAGTGCTGACTCTTTTAATGTACTCAAAAGCCTTTCCCCTACAGAGCTTATGCTCGCTACAGCCTTCTAACCTGAGGGGAAAACAAATTTATCTCCTTAAAATATTGTTGAGTAAGAGTGGATATAAACAACAATATAAAGAAATCATTTTTCAGTCGTACAACAAGTTATTACATTAGTCATAGCACTCTCAACATTTCAATAACCAATAAATGCAATAGATTGATACTATGCTTATGCATGTGACATTCATTAATAAGGATAACCTAGCCTAGCCTTAGACTTCCGGGTACTTGACATTGTTAGGCATCTAAATTAACTATTTAGGAACCTAGGAAAAAGTTGTTAACAAAAATATCTAAGCTAAGCCATACAAATCTATATGCCTGAAAATTTGTATTTATAAAATAAGTTCTTTGTTTAGTAAAAACCAAGTTTTTAAGTAAACTAATTAGTGGATCATTTCATACCATACCATGAATGCATAAGTCAAACACCAAGTAGGAAGAACAAACATTCACAAGTTACATATTAGTTTTACTTTATTTTGTTTTACCTTCACCTTTCGATATCAAGTATACTTAAGTGAATACTTTAGGAAGCAAGGTTAGTATCTGGTTCTTTGTTAAGTTAGTTCAACACTCATAACCAATCATTTGATATGACAACAGGCATTAAGCACCAAGTCTCAGCATCATAAGATGGTTTAATATGTCATAAATATGTGTAGAATACCAACCACAATTCACCTTGTAATTCATCAAGTCAACACATTATACCAGGTAGCCAGGAATAACTAAGTTAATTAGTTAGGCAAGTTAGTAAAACACTACATGGAGTAGATATATTTTACTTTAGAACATAAATATCCACTTACTAGGGCTACTTAATAACTTTCCTTAAACTCTTTAAGTGCCATGTTGTTGCTCCTCTTCCCATGTTCCACCTAGACATAAAGTATATGGTACCTTAATTAATTATATATTGAATATAAACTAAGATAAGAACTTATTTGAATATAGAGTTTAAGGTTTAAGATCCTTCTTAAACAAAAATTTCCTTTCAGGATAGTTTCTGATGCACTTCGGCTGCATGGCGGTTTTCCTCAATACACCTTCTAACTAATGCTCTTACTAACTTTTTACCTTACAATTTAGCGAAAGAATCTACCTTGTTCCACCTAAAAAGCCATTCCAAAATGAATTCAAGTCAAAATTATCCTTTAAACTCATAAACATACTAAAAAGTTACTTCTAGTATATTGCATAGTTTTTGATCTACCTTTTGACTAACTCCAGATTGTATATTTTATTATACCTAACCTTCTAACCTACTTTCTTACCAATTCTAGCCATATATTCTAATACATTTGACTTTCTAATCTACCTTCTTATAACTTACAAAATCACTTCACTATACTTCCAATCTACCATTCACATATATGAATAGAACATAATATCATACAAAACCATTTCTCAATACTCATATAAGTTATTGGAGTGCTCAAAACGTATGATTTAAGTAGAATTACATATAATTGTAGTGAAAAACATGTAGTTTCATCTTATAATTTCCATATCTAACTTGTTAATTATAGTGAAAAAAATGTGGTTCAACCTTGTAATTTCCATATCTAACTTTTAGTAAAGTCACCCTATCCTTGATGTCATTAAAAAACATCATTCTTATGGTTTATAACAAAAATTATACTAAGTTAATTAAGGACAACATAAGAAATTCACTTCTAGTTACTATTTTACCAAGAATCAAAATTTATCAACAACTCATCATTAAAACCTTGAAAAGCAAATTACATAGCATGAAAATATAAACTTTAAGGAATTTAATCACAAAAATTTAGGTTGAAACTACTTATTTAGGCTTTTGAAAATGCAACAAAAATTTGGTTAATAGGACGTTTTTCTGAAGGAACCCATATATGCATTAGAATTTGGAAAATTTGGGTTCATTTTTGAACTTAACATAAAAAATTCTTAGGGAAACCAGAAATAATAACATTTAGGCATTAGGTGATACTTTTAATAAATTTTTGAAAAATAAAACAATTTTCGATACTCACCAGTATAAGGATCTTCGACTGCCGTTGAGGATGGTAGGTCTATTGGCCAAGCTTGGTGCCATCCCTTCCTTTTAGTGATGGTGGTGGTGGTTTACTCTTAGATTCTAGTTATCCTTGCACAACTTAAATTCTCCTATTTTACAGTATATTTCTTCTAATTTTTCTTTTAGCCGTTCCATAAGTTTTCTCTTATTTCTCTATTTTTGTTATTTTGCTTTCTCTTTCCTTAGTATGCTAAAATGAGCAAGTGTAGTATACTAAAGGTTTATATAGCTTAGAAATTTTGTTTGGCATTTTGTATTAGTAAATTTTATGTTTTACTTGTTAATCCCCAAAGGTGACACCTTGCACTCTTTCCCCAATGCTAAGTCATACCTAAAGCATCTTAAACCAAGTCCAGTAGTTGCCCAAATTCGTCTTTTAATTATTTTATGTAATTAAGTTACTTATCTTAGGCTTATATCTATTTATATATATTATATTAATATTAATTAAACCTATGCACCAAACACCTATACTTACAAATTATATATAATTATTTCACCATCACTTACTCCTATTTGTTAATTTATCTCTAAGGTTTCGCTAGGTTTTACGACTCATATTCTAAATTTATGACACAAATTTTCAATATTGGTAAAATTATACATTTATTAAATTAAATATTTTATATACTTTATTTTGCTAAAAATATTTTATTTAAACTCTTCTTTTAACTTTTATGGTCTCATATGAAATTTTTATTTAATTTTAGTAACTTTTTTGAATGCCCTAAATCACATTAGTTCTAAGCAATTTTGGAACTTGGTGTGTTTTTCATTTATGTTAAGTATAGCTTTTTAAGTCATTTGTTAAGTATGATTCATATATTGTACCTTTTAACCTAAGTTTTGACTCCATGCTTAAAATAGGATTTATGGTCAGGAAACCCTTTGACTTAAGTTCTGACTTAAAGAGTTTATAGAGCTTGTAGACAGGTAAATTTAAGTTTGGACTTTAAAGTTGTTAATTAATTGGGTTTGACTCTTTTGGGCTAAGATGATAGAGCCTAAAGAGTTGATACCATGTATTTGGGATGAGAGAGGGAGTGTTAGTATGATGAACTTATAGTAGGGCTCGTTAGATTAGCCCTTTTGATCTAACCTTTGTAATATTGACTCACACTAATAATAAGGACTTTATTGGGCATCGGATCTAAAGAAGGAGCCCATTCGAATTCCATTAATGGAAAGGATTGACCTTAGCGATTGATCTTATCATCATAATCCGATAAATGAGATCAATGGTTGACTCCTATAAATATCCCTTTCTTTCCCTCATTTAAAAAAGAGAGATCTTAGCCTAAATGTTATTACTGTTGGTTTCTTATCTCGAAAGATCAAACATACAAATATTTTAAGAATATTACCTCGTTCTTTATCAATTGTGGAGTTTGATGTCATCAAGCTCTTTTACCTATCACTATAAGTGATAGAGCCTTATTGAGTTTGCTAACTCCTCCTCCCTACTCTACCTCATTTAATTATTCCATATATGTGATTTATGTCATTTACTTGGTCATGTGTGCGCGACTTGATGTGCAACATGCATGTGACCCTTATACCATACCTACACCACTATAAAGCTTAAAACAAAGCACATTCTAACTCACCATTTGACTCCTATTGTAGTTAAGTTTTCCTAAATTATCCTTTAACTTAGCTTTTGACCTCATCCCTACATCTTATACTTCACAACTTCACTTCATGCCAACACTCAATCCTTGAACTTGACAGCTAAAATATTTAGCCATCACTTCAATCTAATCATCTAACTTTCATTTCATTTCATGCTATTATATTATTATTATTATATCAAAATCCATGCCCATAGGGTCTCTTGTACTAATTCCTATAATTTACTCATAAAATGTGAGCTTAATCAAAATACTTTCAAGAACACTTTTAATCAATCATTTGTGACCTAGTTGCTAAAATACAAGGCTTATTGATCTCGCTTCTTGCAAATGTCACATATAGATAATAATATGCCTCTTTTTAAAAATAGTACTATTACTATACTATCGATTGACTTGCTTGCAAATAAAACTTTTGGATTTTATATTAGAAACGGCAAATGTCAACAGGTATACTGGTCTATTAATAGTATATGAAGAGTAACCAAGGTCATATTTTGTGGTGAAGAAAAAAATAGAATTTAAAAAGTTAATTAAGTATTAGATTACTTGTACTTCTGTAGTAAGCGAAATGAATTATTAAATCAACAAAGTGTAGCTCTTGAGTTGAAAATTTAGCTTTTTTTTTTTTAATCTGATTTATATTAAGTTTGACTTGCTTAACATAAACCTCTTAACTAAGTTAAGAAAATGTTTATTTTTCTTTTAAAAAAGGTGTTGCAACCCAACTAAAATTGGGAAAAAAGTGAAATTAGAGTTCATGGGTGGAGAAACCTTAATTTTAGCTACTAGTCTAGGGTTTTCTAAAAGTACTTTAGAAAATAGAAACTAGAGATTAAATGGCTCAAAGGCTAACTTATCAAAACCTAAAGATTTCCATAGAAAGATTGATAAAATAATTAATCGGCCAAAAATCCTTCTAATTTCTCTAAAAAATAAGCTTTTCAAAATATATTTTTTTCATAATAAAAAGATTTCGAAAAAGACTTAAAAAGGAGGAAAATTATCATTTTTTATTTGTTTCGGTTACTTGTTTACATATCTTTTAAGTAGAATTAAGCATACATAGTTCTAAATTAATGAAAGTTTTAGTTTGTTGGTTTATTTTATTTTTGAAAAACTCTTTTTACTTTCAGTTTAGTAAATTTTATTGATTTGAAAGAAAAAAAAAGGCTTTTTTGGTCTACTTTTGAAAATTCTAAGAAAATCCCTAAACTTTGAAATTTCTTATTTCTCTATTTTATGAAAAGCAATTTTTCTTTGGTGGGAAAATTTTGTTAAAAATAAAATAAAAATCCATTTATTTTGGAGAGAACCAATTATTTAGGCAAAATACATATCAAGCAATAAAATGTAGCATGCAACCAAAAAAGAAAAAGAGAAAGAAAAAGAAAAAACACAATATGGCAAATAATTCATTGAATTGACTCATGTAAATTAAATCATGTAAAGAGAACATATAGTGAGACAAATAAGAAATATTCATAATTATGCAAGCTACATGTACAAAAATTATCGAGAGCATCCATTTTTATTTCTTTTCATTTTTCAATTTCTTTTTAATTTCATCCTATATGCAAAATCAATTCAACATACTTATTTGACTAATCATAGGAAAGACACCAATTATTCATTAAACTAAGACGTAGACGTGCAAATTAATTATTCATTAAATTTAAAAAATGTTAATTATTTTTATTAAAACCTGAAACATGTAAACATATTATTTATTTCATAAAAGCCTAATCATGTATATTTTCTAAGAAAAACCAACAAATATCCAAATTAATTAATAAAAATATTAATCACAAAAACACATCACCCAACTTATATCATAGCAACACAATATCAAGCATATAAATTTTATTATTTTTTTGAATTTTCACTTTTTTTTTAAGAAAAACCCTAATTATGCCAATGAATAAAAAAAATGAGTATATTAAAATTAATTAATAAAAAATTAAAAAAGCATGTTATTCAACTTAAATTATGACAATACAAGATTAGACATACAAATTTTTATTTTCTTAGAAATTTCTTTTTTTTTTCAAGGAAAACCCTTAATTTTGCATATTAGCAAAAAAAAAAAAATCATACACATACTAAAAATTGATTGAGAAAAAATATTAAATATTACAAAACCACATCATTCATCTCGAAACATAACATCACAAGATCAAAGATACATATTGTTTTCTTCATTTTTTTTAAAAAAAATTTCAAGCATCACAATGCATTCAATTTGAACAGTTGAAGAACTTACTAATAGTAAGCAACGGACTAATGATTGGTTCAAGGTGTTTCCAAGTGGCTTTTGAGGTAAGGTAACCTGGTTTGGATTCCTAAGGAGTAAACTTCAAGATTCCCACATGAATTTCTTGAAATTCTGGCAACCCAACTTGCAATTTCTCCAATGACTTGAATTTAAGGACGAACAAACTCTAACTATGCACCTTTTACTCTAATCCTCGAATTACTTTCTCTAATCATGAAATTGAGTCAAATCATCTATTGGCCTTTGTTCTAGAATGAATGTAGAGTGTTCTACTATTTTATCTTGGATCAACTTGCTTAGTAATGAGAGAAAACAGAGAGAGAGAGCAGACTTAGCAATTTTAGAGCTTAGAGTGAGAAAGTAACAATTGCATCCAATTAGAGAGATAGCAATGCTTGGGATCTTTTGCATGTGTAGAGGGACTCTTATTTATGGTGCTAGGTTGGGATTATTGCCCAAGAAACTTTTGTATTGATGAAAGATGAAATCTTGATGAAAATGGACAAGTTTGTATGTACAACTCGGTTCTTTCATTTGTAGCTAAAATCAAATACGTTTTCTCACATATTTATTGAAAATAAAGATTGCATGTAGACAATAGAAGATGTTCTTGCATTAATGGATTAATTATCTCATTGGATCTTATAAAAATATGCTTCAATTTATCCAAATAAGACTTGGGTGCAAAATATATACATATAATGTTACCTAATTTTCATTTTTTTTTTTTTAATTTTGCAAACTAGCAAAACTTAAAAATTGGTCATGCTAAAAAATTATTTTTTGTGCCCTTTTTATTCCATTTTTCTTCATAATTTTTGGTGGCCAAAATAGGTGGAATTAGGCAAAAAATTACCTAAACACACTTTCCATTTAAAAACCAAAACGAAGTTAAATATTTTATACATGTTGAAGATAGGAAAGTAGAAGGGGAAAGGAAGAGTTGACTTTGGTCAACTTTACAGCCATATAGACTCTACGTATCAACTCATGGTAGGTTTAAAACTTGTTACGTGGCACCCCTATTAAGGTATTACGTAGCACATACTTTTGGTAACACTTGTCATTTTTTCTTTTTATTATTTATTTATTTTTTTCCATTGATTCTAGTCCTTCTTCTTTTTCCTTATCTTTTTTCAAAAATACCCTACAAACACCTAATCAACTACCTAAATTCCAAAAAGATCGTACTTCCCTCTTTGACCTATTGTAGAGTAAAATAAACATTTGTTCAAATTATTTTCCAAATTTATTTAGCTCGATTTTTACTTGTGTTCAAATTTTATTCAAAATTTCAAATGACTATAAAATGCTCACTTTAAATCTAGTTGAGACTTGATTTGAGGCCATGGTCTCCTTAAAATATGAATTTTCAAAATTTTTCAAAATGAATTAGTTGAACCTAGGTTAAAAAAATTGATTTTCAATAAATTCCCACTCGTGTTAGAAATTCCTAATTTTGTCAAATTGCATATATTTATTTTGATCACAAAAAATTATTTTTACCCAAAATGAACCATTGCAACACATTTTTTTTATGATCTTTCAACTTTTAACTTCTTTTTTATTTTATAGGTTTTCTTATTTCTTGTTTTTTTTCCTTATTTTTTGATTTTTTCTTACTTTTCAATTTTTTTCTGTCTTTCATTATTTTCAATTTTTTTAAATATTTTTCATATTTTTTTCGAATTTTTCTTGCATTTTCTTATTTTTGGCCTTTTCTTAAAGGTATTGAATTCTAAATTAGAAATGAATTTAGGGAGGGTAAAAATGGAAATAATAGCATGCAAACGTAAATAATAGAAAAACAAAATATAATGAGACTAAGTATGGATTCTAGCAATTTTCGTAGTAATGGATTGTGGATTTCTATAAAAGGAGATATTAGGTATCAAGCCAATCTTCATATGAGGCAATTATGGCTATGCTATTAATGTATTTATAATGGTCTAAATCCGAATTTACCTAACTTTTGTATTGCAAATCCTATGCGTAACATGAATATTGAATTAACAAGATTCATTTACACACATTAGCTAGTTATCTAAGTCCTATCACAACTTAAATAACCATGTTAGGATTAAGTTCTCATCTTAACTATTTTATGCTTCGGGTAAGAACTAAGATTTAAGGCCTAACCTACAAATATTTCATTGTTAGAATTAGGAACCCTAGGACCTAATTGGGGTTGTCATATCCTACTAAGGCATCTATGCCCTATTAGGACGTCATGGGGATTAATCTAAAGTGCAAGAGGTGCTTCCTAGCTTGACATTAACTTTACACACATGAAATCTTAATATCTCCATAAGTTTAAATAAACCTTTAGATTTACAATATTACAATACAAAAATATTAATACCCATATTCATCTCATCTACAAGATATCCAAATGCACATAATGGCTTAAAACCATATTCATGGAGGATTTGACAAATATTCATACAATACAAAAGAATATGAGTATAAACCTTATATTAACCATGAAAACAATAAGAAAAGCACTACATTCTAATCTCCATAAAAGTAATATTAGACTTCTTTAGAGATAATCTTACACTTTTTACATACCTCAAAAATGCCAAAATCCACAAGTTTCTTAATTTACTAACATAGAAAGCAAGAAAATGCCTCTACATTAAAACTTGTTTGAGAGAGTTTAAGAGGGAAAGGAATGGAATAAATCCCTTGAGACCCTAAGACAAGTGAACTATTTGCAATCAAATGAGGAAGATGAGCTTTTATATCAAGGGCTCTACCTGTAGGCCAGTATACAAAAGGATCGATAAGCTAATGGATATGTGTCAGTCTTTAGTCTTCTCTCCTTGAATGAAATGGTATGTCTTAGCTCTAAGGTTTAGTGCATTGGCTTGACCATATATGGGACTACCATTAGGTTAGTATAGTCCTTTATTTCTAATACATGCACAACTTTTGTTCACAACACCATTAGATTACTTGGGCTTGATGATTGCTCCAGCCGGTCTCCTTACTTTACCAGCTTGATGGTGAAATTAGTTACCATTTAGCTGGTGATCCTTTCTCCATGTTATCCTTTTCTTCTTTCTTTTGGCTTGTCGAATAGGGGCTACCATTACATGGTAGCCTTGAGACCTATAATAACAAGCAATAAAAGTGAAAATTCTTCTAAGATACACAACTTTTTATTATTAAAAACACAAAAACATAATGTACACTTGTGTTGGATGCTTATATGTGATTTTAATGAAAAATCCATGTAATTTGGCTCAAATTTTTGTTAAATTACTTATAATCATTACAGAAATCCTTGAGATAATGCATGGTTTCACACACTTATCACTTATATTCCCCTATATTAGGTGTTTAATCTTAGTTGTTAAAATTGCAGGGTCTACACATCATTACTTTTAAGGTTTCTTTGGTTTTGACCATTTTGTAAGTTTCATAAAAAATGTATTTTTCCACACTTAATATCTTGATCAATAACATCAAGTATATACATTTTGTTATCATGAAAACACCTCATAGGGAGGTTCTAACATATGTACTATCTACATCTTGGACTAATGGGAGGGTATGTCTCCTTTGATAAATCGAGCTCCTTGGTTCACCTGATATTCTTACCTCTCTTAGAGGGCTTTGCTATTACAGGCTAATACAACCGAGGTTTCACTTATTTCACTTGGTTTTGTCGAGTTATGCCTTACTTCAATTGCTACAGTATATGATATGGGAAGAAAAGGAGAGAAAAGGGAGAAAGGAAGGGGTAGGGGCTGAAAGAGGGGGATTGTGATTCTCTTTCAAGTATAGGCTTAGAGTAGATTCCTATATATTGCCCCCATGAGTTAATAAGGTATCTACATATATACTTAGAGGCCTTTAGTATCTCAATGGATAATGGACTGTAATACTAGACATGTTTGGATGACTTAGGTGCCATTCATCTACTTCAACATAATAGAGTGGTGTTTACTAGACTGTATGGTGCACCCATTTAGTTGTTTTCAAATGAGTTCACTAAAGCTTAACATGGAGCCCCAGCTGTACAAGATAGACCTTTAGAGGAGAGCTAATACGGGATGGCTTACATAACATGCACCCTACATAAGGCTATGGGAGGAGCTGCATGGTTGCTTAGTGTTTATAAGCCTCCCTTTGGAATCAATTACGGCTAAACTAAGTGGTATAGGTGCATTAAACAATATGTGGGTTATATTAGAGCTATACTTGGACAATTGATTGTAAAACTTTTACATGGACTAGTAACTCTATAAGTTGACTTATGCTAACTTATTTTGCTCTATTTCTTATGTAGGCATGCACCATTTAAAGGATCCACTTAACTCCTAATTTACTAATAGCTGTTCTTGCTAATGGAGGGATACAGCTCTTAGAAGATCAAATGTTGTTCCCCATAGGTTAACAAAAGTAAGCCCTTAAGGCGGACATAGACTACAAGCAAATTGTACTCTCAAACAATATGTACCATCTAAGCATAAAAGTAAGATGATAGTGACAATACTTAGATGGGGTTGACATCATGATGATACTCTAGGCTCATCTCATTCATTGAGCTTATCCATCAATCTAGGAGATCCTACCACATTGGGGCCATATGACACATAGCTCATGACTAAAGAGTTGATAGGTAGTTTATCTCTTGTTTAAAGCTCATATGTAACCCCCTTTTGAACTCTCATAAGTATCATTCCTTTTAATCCATCGATTCCTTAGAAGAGATGTCATAACTTGCTTAAGATGACTTCAAAGTAGGGTATTACACTTCTATACCTTTTTACTTAGTGGAGTTAAGTGCCTCCTCATGACTTGAATGAGCTACCTTAAAGCATCATCTAACATAGGAGTCACATTCATGTCTTAATGGCATTAATGGAGAGGCCGGTGATAAGTGTAAATTACTTTACACTTTCAAAGCATGTTTAGACATAGAATTGATAATAAATATGATTTAATTCTTTATTTTAGATACTTAATTATATTAAATATAGATTTCAGGTAAATCACAAGCAAGGGGATGAAGTGTACACAAGAACAACAACTTTGTAGTCAGTCACGACCGTGAAAGAGAAGAAATTAGTATAGTAGCATCAATCATATGCGTAATATTGAAGTAATCAAGAATTTACCCTTAGTCATGCCTTCAATTACGGCCGTGATTAAGGAAGTTTTGTCAATCCCTCTATCAATCATGGTCGTGATTGAGTAGTAGGAGGATGATCACAACTATTGTCATGGGCGTGATGATATCTAATAATGTGATAAGAAGTTCATGGCCTCAATAACAGTTGTGATTGGTAAAAAATAATTTTTTTTCGAGACTATTATGCTTCGAGTGATGGGCGTGATAGAAAGGGGTATAATTGTTTTTTTCAACTCTTTTACGTGAACCGGTACATGAGAAACGTTAAGTGGTACCATGAAGGGGTAGATTTGAGTCTTTCAATGGGAAGAATATAAAAAGATACCACAACTTGTGAAGAATAATTAATTTTCAAACATCAAATTTTAGGAGAGTAGACATCATCAAGAACAACACATCACCTGTCCACAATACATCCATTCACCTATTTTTGTACCTAGTCTTACATTTTTCCGTTTGTCTTCTATATCATTTCCTAAGTATGTACTATACTTTCCTAAATCACTTGAGAGAGATGACGGGGATTCATTATTTGTATATTTATCAAACTTCTTCAGAAGAATAAAAAGGGGGGTTTTATTTTTAACTTATTCCATGCTTTATTTCTACATAATTATGCTTCCTGTTAGTTTATGTTGTTTTATCATATGTGAGTAACCTTTTAGGACTTGCTACATCACTAGTATGATCAAGTGTTTGAAAAAGTAATTTCCTCATGCTTGTTAATTTCGATGAATAGCATTTAATAAATATAAGTACGGTGTAGCACATGACATTAGCTTAGGATGAATTTCAATAGAATATGTCGAGAGATAATTCTATTGAATAGATCGAGTTTATTAGAACAACTTACTCCTGATAATAGAGATATTATTAGGAAAATTGGTGTATTTATAGGGGAATCGATATATTAACATTAATGCAATCTTAGTTGGCTATTAATTAGGAAGAGATTGCAATAGACACAATTAAGATTAGAAGTAAGTAGTTTTGAGAAGAATGCTTACATACTGTAATTTCTTAAAGTTAACAAGTATTAGGATAAAAAAGTATTTTGGTAAGATTATATGAAGTGATGAAGCAAGTTTGCATGTTAAGTATATTTTTGTAGTTTTTCTTGTAATCATCATATTAATCACTTTAGTTTATGGATTAGTGTAGTTTAGTTAATAATTAGAGTCTTAATAATCAATCACTTGATAAATTTGACTACTAAATAATAGGAAAATCATTAAATACTAATGTTTGAGTCATTTTCCTAATAGAGACGACTCTATACTCATCCGTACTATAAAACGATAGGTACACTTGCATATTGAATCGAGTAAAGGATAGAATATAAGAATTTAATTGTAAAACTCAAAAGCTCTGTTTAGAGGCGATCAGCTAGAAAGTGGATCTCATCTTTATTCACATGTTCTCTTGTGGGGAGTAGCAAGTGGAGGTAATAGATGTGTAGAGATCGATTTTCATATGTACATATTCATCAAAATTTGTATCGAAATACATCATAACAGAAATTAATGTATTTAAAAAGTTCTTTTGGAGTGTTGGATGTCTAGTTATTGCATGTACTTCACTTCTATTGAAGTTTTATACTTTCAAGTTAGTTGGTGTTAGGTGTTGAATTTGATTTTGTTTTTTTGGGTGAAGAACGTATTTCTGGTGTATGCATCTTTAGATTTATAAAAGATCTACAGTAGGTGCACAAATGGAATGTACCTTCAATATAATTTATATTGAAGGCGCACAATATGTATATGCCTTCCTATCTATTATTTAGCAAATGCAAATATGCATATATTGTATACTTATTCGTAATATCTTTTGACAAGGCCTTTTTTTCTTCCTACTTTTTTTTTTCTAATAGTAATTATTAAAATAAGCCCTATTTAGGAAAAGCCCTTAGTGTTGTCCCTTAAGAGTTTTACTCTTTTATAATTTCTTTCTTTTCCTGATTTTGTATTTCTGTATAATTTTATTATTATTTTTTCATGGGCAATCGGGTAAATTAGAGGTCTCAAAGACATTTTTTTAAATTGTCTTGATGTGGCACCTTATGTAGATATGTTATTGTTAGGAAGTAAAATATTAGTAAAGAAAAGAAACAGACTAGATTGTCTTGCATGGCCTAATCAATTACTATAAGTTAGGTGGTCAACCGTTGGGTATGTTTGTTGGACAAGTCTTTTGACATACCATGATCGATTGAACACCGACTGTGAATTTACTAGTAAATACTTAGTGCTTGCAACATCTCGATTTAGAATTTCATAATTTGTTCATCGTCAATCAACATAAGATTTAAACTTGTCCTTTAAATTCAAGATATAAGCAGCTGTCTAACAAAACCAAATAATTGGATTAGCATATGTAATATGGCATAAGTTTATACGAGTGAAACACTAGTATGATCTGTTAATACAAATCATTTCGACTTTCCCTTCTCCTCCCCGCGACCAAGCAAATGGAAATACACCTGCCGCACTAAAGCATTATCAGTGCACGAATAAGATATTTACATTCGACAAGCTACGGGACTGCTTTTATTTGTCATGCATCTCTATAATCTTAAAGTCTTCTTGTACATTATTGTTGTCCTCTTACTCCCACATAGCAAAATATTAATCTATCCATGTCTGAGTGTGCAGAAGTGACCTCCCATGTCAGCTCCACTTTGAATTGTTTTCTCCTCTCTATTGCATGATTCACATTAATTTTGCAATTAGGCGAAATTTATCTAGGCTTTGTTCCTCTTTTGAGAAGAGTGCGTATCTTGCTGACAACTTTAAATAAAAGTTATCCCCACCTTTGCTTTACTTTGTTAATGATTTCTTCGAGGATGTCCTTGCACGTATGTATATCTATCTATTCTAATTAGTCCAAATTCTCTTTTCGGATAATAATAATATACGCCACTGTAACTGCAATTAAAAAAGAGAAAAACAAAAAAAGAAATCCACCTCCAAAAGTTATTGTCGTATTGAGAAGGAATATGATGCTCATTGCCTGCATCAAGAGACAAAACTTTCGTAAATTATAAGAAAAATCTAGTCTAATTTGATCCACTGACAAAAGCAATTTGTTAAACTAACAATAATTTTTAATCATTTATCTTTATCCTTATCCTTATCCTTATCCTTACTAAAATTAATGATGAGTATATTTTTAATCATTTATCCTTATTCTTATCCTTATCCTTACTAAAATTAATGATGAGTTGATAGATTATACCGTATATCACTAACCACAATATAAACGAGACGTGATAAAAATTAAATAACAGCAAAATATGTGTACGAAAACAAAATCTTTTCAAAATTATTACCATATTTTTAGTAGGATAATAAAGATATATGGAATGCTATATATTAAAATATGATTATTTCCAGATAAGCAAAAGCGGTTCCAATTAAAAAAATGAATATCAGTAGGTGGCGTCAAGAAAGTGCAAAAGGCAGCGAATCAAGTCACTTTCGCCACATCCACAGGTGGTGGAACGAATACAAATACAACCTCATTCATGGGAATGTCTTCAATAGGTTGGACAAGTGAGAAATCATTTATGAAAGGAGAGTCTTGTCCCAACATCAACTTCATAGTTCTTTAAAAATCTCTTGTCAAGCTATATCTAACTATTTCTGCATAAACTTACCAATTCTCTTGGAATTCTTTTGCTTGTACAACGTAATAACCATTAATAATCTGACTTCAGGATTCCGTCATGCCAATAGGAAGGAGAAAAATAAGAAATACATTTGAAGCTAGATTATCTTTTTAAATCGTGAATGGATTCTCTCTATACACTATTATAATATCGTTTTTTTTTTTTTTATAATTTGATCTATTGATTATATGTGACTATATTTAAAAGAGAAAAATTAACTAAAATTAAGAGAAAGGAAATGAAGATTATTCAAGTTCATAAAAACCTCTAACTCAATCTTATTCTTTAATCTATATCATCAAGATTAGGAAAATATACAGCCCCTTTTTTTTTTTTTGGGTTATTATGCGGGGAAAAACATTTTCCTGATGGCAAATAATTCTGTGGATTTTAGAGTTATTGGAAAATGAGTACTTCAGCACTTGTTTTCCATAATATTAATGGCTATTTTTTCCTACTAATTTAATGATATTCTTGAAGTATCTATTATCTGTTGACAGACCAGGACGATGTCACTCGTCCTCTTATCGGGCACCATGGAAGAGTATTTTTACTACTTTTGAAGATTACATGCTGATGAGGAAATTACAATAACTTAATCGTAGATTATTTTCATGGGTTCTCTTTTAGGAACTCCAACGCATAAGGAAAGAGGAGGTTGGGGTTGCGGTTCGGGGGTGGGGGTGGTTTACGAATTGTAGAGACTAGTTACGAAGATTTTCAGTTTTTGTTTTCCCTAATGAAGTGGGCGTAATTCTATGGCTTAGAGTGGATTTGCAAACAATTGTTAACTTTTTATGGACTTTTACTAAAATTATGAGCATTAAATAATTTAACAAAATATATAGTGATTTTGTGAATAAAAAATTTGTAGATTGCTCAAATGTTCACAACAAAATCAATGTTAACAAGGCTTTATTGAGTGATTTTGTAAATAAAGTTCATAAAATTACTCATTGTTTGTGAAAAAAACAACGTTAATGAACATTCAAGTGAAGTCATAAACTATCAATGAGTGTACCAAAAATGCTTATAAAATTGCACAAGTGTTTGTGATTTCACTTAAATTAATAAAAAAAATTTGAAGTAAAGCAACTTCATTGAAATGTCAGTATAATACTCTTAATGTTGATATTGTGACTAGGATCAACACTATCCTCTCTAGATTTCTACTAGTAGAGGGATTAGGCTTAAAGCCTTAAAGGTGCCTAAGGTAGCCTACAAAAGAAAGGAGTAGAATAGTTGGTGGATTGTGTGGCAGCCAACTCTAAGGTTAAGTTAGAGTGTGGAAAAAGGAGAGTAAGGGTGCAAAAGCAATGCAGTGGGGTATGCATGGGAGAGAGTTTAGATCCCTTACTTGTTCTTCTTCATGCCTTATGGTAGTGGAGAAGGTAAAGATAAATAAAGTTCATCTTGATAATGAAGGAAACCAAATCTTCCCATCAATGGAATGCTCTAAGATACTTAGAAGTGAGTTGGAAACAATTAGTGTAATGCCCTAAAACTTGAGAAATTATAGCTAGCCACGTGTTTTCATAATCTATTGACATGTCAGGCATTTATAAACATCTTACTAACATCATCACAACTTCATTAATCATCTGTCACTTGAAATAACTTCTTACAATGCTTAGCTTAGCTTTACTTTACTTTATTTTATTCAAAAGGAATAGATTTAACATAATTTAGTACCAATGGTCTCAAAATTCCAAAAGAAAACCTCAACAACTCATAAATATAACCTCAACTCTTGCAACTTACTAGTGCCAATGACATTAACAAGAGAAGTCTCAGATCACTTCTCATGACCCAAGATACAATATAAAAACATTAATTAAGTCTTATAACCCTTTCAACAAAACTTTAACTATATAGATCTGTCTCCATAATCATAACAATAATTGTAATAGTTAGCGTCTTCACTAAGGTACCTATACGTACTGTAGTAGTCTTCATGGTCACCAAAACTTGTGCCTATATCTAAAAACATAAAACTCTAGGGAGTGTACAAAGCTTAGTACAAGGTATAACCACAAGCAAATAAACACATAATAAATGCACAAGTACATACAATAGCTAATTCAAATATCTAAATGCAATAACCATCGATTATTATCTTTAAGGGGAAATGCAGAAAGCCTCCTTAAAATTTGATTTAGGTGCGCATTGATCTCATGAACTTTCAAAGTGAGGTTTTTGACCCTATAAATTTTGATAAATTAGCAAAACAACCCCTATAACCCATAAACTTTGATTTTGGTGCTTAGATACACCTTAAACATTAATTTTGGTGTGTAAACACCTCCTTAAACTATAAGGTGTTTATGGAGTATTTACGTACCAAAATCAAAGTTTAAAGGGATTATGGCAGTTGTTGAGTTAATTTATGAAAGTTTAGGGGGTCAAAAATCTCACTTTGAAAGTTTAGGGAGTTAATCTGCATCTCAATTAAAGTCTAAGGGTTTTTTTTTTTTTTGCAATTTCCCCTAATCTTTATTAAGGTTTGACAAATAATATAGTTTTAATGCCTCGAAACTTGGAGTAACTAATGATTCTGATACACAGTATATATAATGTACATAATATTGGTATCGATTCCTCCCTAATACCCTAGTAACAATATAACTAAGTCTCTAAATAATAACCTAAATCCACCTAGATTATTTCCTAGCATGACTCCAATCAAGATACCATCACGTAGGGATCATCGGGATGCTAACTTAAGGTTTAGTCCTCCCAATCCCTTAGGCCTAGTTAAGCATAAGTAGCGTACTTATTTAAGTTGAGTTTTTATTAAGTCCATTTAGCTTTTTTATTCCTATACATGCATAGAAAACACACAAACTCGCACTTGATTGAAGTGTCTGCTTAGAAACTGAATCAAATATCTCATAACTTGTTCACAAAAGAAACATCATACTTACTCAGTTTTATAACCAAACTAATGATATTCTTTAACACAGTAACTCAAAGGACTCAATTTTTTTTTTTAAGAACTTTAAATGGAACCTAGGATTGCTAGTAAGTTAGTTTAACATATAGTATGTTTTGGGTGAAAATTTGTGTTTGGAAAGGTTTGGAAAGGGGCATAGGATAGAAAAACAACCTCAAAAAACCTAAAAAGACTCAAAAGAAAGCTATTGCAAGAAATAGGGGTCGGGCGTCCAGATGTAAGTTCATTTAGCATCCGAATGCTAGCTTAAAAGGAGTATGATAGACCTTAGCATCTAGACGCCAAGGGGAATGGCGTCTGAACACTTGCTGTAATTTGTAGAATTCTGTAAATTATAGCAATGCGATCATCTCCCGCTTACATCCCTACTATTCACCATTTCGTAAACCAACACTCCTAGAATGATTTCCCAACAGCAAAGCATCTTTACTCCAATCTAAAAACCCTTTTAACCTACAACAAAACCACAAATTTAGGTCAACCTTAGCAAATCACAATGATAAAACTCAAATAAAACATGCATATACTCCAACCATGTCGCTTACCTTTTTGCGATTTGTTAATAATGCTTTTAGCACTCGAAACTCATTGTAGGGTCTCCAAGGCAACACCCAAAATTCGTTTCCTATAGCAACACATATAGAAAAATGAAAAAACTTAAGAGTTTTAACCAAGAATCTATTAAAACCCATTCCAAACTACATTACCTCGATGTCTCTCCTTAGACTTTGTCATACCATTAGAGATCTAAGGTAGAGCTCCTCAAATGCCCTTCTAAATTCATTTTTCTTGTTGCCCTAGTCACAAAAATGAATTTTCAATATTCTTGTATTAAAAAGCTAATAGGAAAAGGGTTACATGCATTTAGATCTTCACTAAAATGCGTTGATCTTTTTCTTAGTTTACAGCACATGTAGGAACCCTAATAGAAATGGCACGGAAGAGAAGGAAAGTAGGAAAAAGGGTTTCCTTAACCTTAGGTATGGCTTTTATACTAAAGCTCGTATAACTTTCCTATATTGAAATTACCCCCTACATACCACTCATAATACCATAAAAGCCCTTAGCATAAAACACCCTATTTTATTTATTCCTTTTATTTTGTGTCTTCTTATTTTTCACTTATTTTAGGTTTCACAACTCTTCCCCCTTACAAAAACTTCTATGCTCGAAAGTTGAGAGTTTTCATACCTTACTCTTCGAATAGCTTTGGAAACTTATTTCTCATTTCTTCTTCTAACTCCCAAGTTGCTTCTCTTTTTGAGTGACCCGCCCATTAAACTTTTATGTAGGATATCTTCCTTCTTCAAAACTCTTGAACCTTAGTATTTACTTTCTTTATGGGCTGTTCCACTGCAAACAAGTATGGCTATAACTTTAAGGTCTCTAAATCCACTACCTATATTTAGTGTTACCCTGCCTCTCACTTTAAATCGGGTTTAAAATTCCTCAACATAGACAAGTAGAAGACATTATGAATACCTTTTAACCTAGGAAGAAGCTCTAATCTATATGCCACACTTTTGACATACCCTAGAGATAACTTTGAACTTAGTCCAAACCTTAAAATTCCTTTAGCATGAAATACTTTCAACAAAACCTCATTTTCCACTTGAAACTTCAACGAGTGTCTTCGCTTGTCCACTTAACTCTTTTTGACGGTTCTAGGCAGTTTACATTCTTTGATCGATCAAATTTACCTTATCAACTACCTCTTGTACTAACTTTAAACCTAGGACTTATCTTTCTTTACCCACGTCCTAGTGTATGGGTGATCGCACTTCATACTATATAGAGCTTTGTAAGGGGGCCATTCAAATAGTCGCCTGGTAGCTGTTGTTATATGCAAACTCAATTAGGGTAAGTGCTCATCCCAATGGCTAGCAAAATTAAGTATACAAGCCTGTAGCATATCCTTAAGTATCTATATGGTTCCTTTTGATTGCCCATTAGTCTATGGGTAGAAGGCAGTACTGAATTGCAATTTTGTACCCAAAGCCTTATGTAAACTTCTCCAAAACTTACCACAAAATGTATGTCCTTATCTGATGTAATGTTTACCGGTACTGCATGTAACCTCACCACTTTCTTAACATATAACTTAGCCAGTTAATCCAACGAGTAACCAGTGTTAATGGAGATGAAGTGTGCTGAATTTGTTAACTAGTCTACAATTACCCATATTGAATCATGCTTACTCAAAGTCTTGAGTAGCATTGTCATAAAGTCTACGGTGACTTGTTTCTACTTCCATTCTAGAATAGGTAATAGTTGTAACTCACCTTTCTCTGATACTCAATTCTAATATGCTAAGAAGTTTGGCACCTTGACACATACTTTGCTATTTCCCTCTTCATGTTATTCTACCTATGGTGAGCCTTTAAGTATTTGTACATTTTCGTGCTACTCGAGTGTATAGTGTATCCTGAGTAATGTGCCTTCTTCAGCAGGTCACTTCTCAACTCTAGTTTACTTGGTATACATAAATGACCCTTGTATTTGAGTATTCCATTAGCATCCACTATGAACTTTGCTGCCTTTCCTACTTCCATCTTCCTCTTTATCTCTTATGTAGCCTCATCTTCAACTTGGGCCATCTTAATTCTATCTACTATCAAGGGATAAATCTGCATATTTGCTAGCCTGATGCCTATTTCTATGGTCAACATATCTAAATCTAACCTTCTCATAACCTTTAGCATAGACCTCTATGTCATTAAAAAGTTGGATAGGTTCTCATGTCGCTTTATGCTCAAAGCATTAGCTACCATGTTAGCGTTCCTAAGGTGGTACTGTATGTCTAGGTTGTAGTCTTTTATCAGCTTTAGCTACTTTCATTGCTTCTGGTTTAGATTTTGTTAGGTGAAAAAGTACTTTAGACTGTTGTGATTGGTATACATTCTGTACCTTTCTTTTACCAAGTAATGCCTCCACAGCTTTAAGGTATTAACTACGGTTGCTAGTTCTAAGTTGTAGATTGGGTAGTTTTCTCATATGGCTTGAGTTGACATGATGCATATGCTATCATCTGGTCATTTTGCATTAACATACCCCCAAGTTCTTGGATCAAGGCATCACTGTAAATGACAAATTCCTCACCATTGCATGGTAAGGATAACAATAAAGTAGTCACAAGTCTCTCCTTCAACTATTAAAAACTTTACGTACAGTTGTCATCCTAGTCAAACCTTACCCCTTTCTGCATTAACCAAGTTAAGGGCATTGCTAATCTTGAAAATCCTTCTACAAACTTCCTATAATAGCCTGCAAGGTGTAAGAAGCTTCTGATCTCGATTACCGTTTTTGGTCTTGGTTATTCTGCAACTACCTTTATCTTCTCTGGATCTATTGATATACCTTCGTTGTTAAACTTAGCATACAACCCCTTTACCTTAAGGTATTATTGAGCCCTATTTTGTTTTTTTTTTTTTTAATTTAACATTTATTAAGTATAGCCTATTTAATATAAATTACTTGAAATAAAATTAAGGAAAAATATTTTTCTAAAAAATGTTGAAAAATAATTTGGAGCCACCAATCAATAATATTAGTAAAAAATCAAATTAAGGTTTTAGGGTGAGAAAACTCTAATTTAACCATTAGTCTATGGATTTAAAAAAAAAAATTTAGAAATTTTAACTAGGAAATTGAGATTCGGGGATGAACTTATTAAAACCAAGTCACCATGTAAAAAAAAATAATGGGGTTTTATTTTTTATAATTTTTATAAACATACTAAAATATGCAACGATATGCAAAAATGCAATTAAAATAAATTTTTTAATGATATTTATTACAAATTTTAAAAAAATATTTATTTTATAGTTGCCTCGAAGGTGCTTACGTATACGATAATTGGGACTAAACTAATGTAATTTTGTTTTTTAGAAAAGATTTAGTGGGTTGATTTTTTTTTAATTTGAAAATTGAGTAAGATTTACGTTATTTAATGATTTATTATTTTTAAAAGATAACAAAAAAGATGTAATTGCATGAATCTATTAAAAAAAAACCTAACTAGCTAAATCTTTTGAAAAGATTCCATTTAAGATTTTTATTATTTAAAAAAAAACACTATGTGCCAAAAAATTTATTTTTTTAAATTTTAAATGCAAGATTTATGTGGATCTACTCAGATATGCAATTTATATATAAATCTTTACCAAAGATATAAATTTCGAAAAAGATATATATATTTATGTCTAAAAATACAATTTTTATGAAGAAGCAATTTTTATGAAAATGATGCAATTTTTCTAAAAAGAACATAATTTTTATCTAAAAGAATGTAATTCTAATTTGAAAAGAATGCAATTTTAATCTAAAAAGAATGTAATTTTATATGAACTACTTCTAAACTAAAAACCTACACTAAAAAATTAACTCAAGTTAGTAAAACAACACAATTAGTTAAATAATTCAACTAATTAAATATAATACAAAAATCAATTGCTTAGATGGGTTGAATTAGAAAAAAGAAGGAAAAAAACTTATGTGGATCCAAGGTTGTCAAACTCGTGATTCTACTTAGAAGCATTAGAGGGTTTGTAAAATCGGAACGTGAAATCAAAATGTAGAAACGTAAGTTTCTATAATTTATATAAAATAACTTCAAAAAATTATGGAAATATTTATAGTAATTATTCAAAACTTAAAATTATGATGAAAATAAAAAAAAAATGAAGAAATTAAGCTTTGTTTCTTTATACAAATTTTTAATATATAATTTAAAATGTATAGAAGAAGGGGAAATAGAGCTGAAACTAAATTCCCCCCAACCCCCCCCCCCCCCCTTTTTTTTTAAAAAAGGTTGTAAATTAAATAGAGCCAAATATTTTAACTCACTTTAAGCTATTGATAGTATAAAATGAAGTATATAGTTTTTTTTATAAATTTTGTTATTAAAGTTGAAACTTGGATAAAAGCTATGGACATAAAATAAGAGATTGAGAGAGAAAGAAAGAGGTAAAAAATTGGAATAGGATATGACAGATGTTGTATTGTCTTAATTATTGATGATTTGAAAAAGGCTAATTGTATTTTTTTTTCCAGTTTTTTAGTCCATTCAAATTAGATATATAGAATCGGTAAAATCGATAAACTCGATAAAAAATATAAGTTTCTACTGAGTTCATATGTAAACTCGGTCAAAAACGTAAGTTTCTATACAAAAAAAGATTTTACACCTGAGTTAACTTAGAAGAGCCACCTAAAATCGTAAGCTTGTAGAATTACATGGGTAAAATCACAATTTTGACAACTATGTATGAATCACATTGAATTGCTGTTCATTAAGGTGCTGTTGATTGTGTGTTGTTGATTACGTAAGATTGTGGACTACTGTGCATATAGGTTTTGCATAGGTGTGCTATACGTAAGTGTTTGACTAAATGTGTGTATGTGTATGTTGTGTAGAGTGCTGTGCATGTGAGTGTTGTGTGAGGGTGTGTACTGTGGGGTATGTATAGTGGGTGTAAGTATGATGTGTGTACAGTGGAGTGGGTATGATTGTGACGTATGTATGGTTTGTGTATGGGATTGTGTCCTACCTAGTGTGTAAATTAAATTGGGAGAGGGTCTAACGTGAAATTATGACCATGTATGACAAAAAAAATTGTTTTCCTTATGAGAGGTGATTTCCCTTATTTGTAAACCATCAATTTAAATTTTTTAAATCTTTTGTTGTGAAGATTCAATCTCTATAAAGCTGAAAAAATCTAATTTTCATAAGATACGATAATATTTACTTTAGATTTATTAATTTCTCAAATTATCTAATCACGATTCTATCTAATCCACTCTCTAATTTTAAAAGCTTCATAGTCTATTCAAACTTTCTATCTTAAGCTTGACTCAGTCCAATTTATTTTAAATTGACCACTGCTTAAAATATACATACTAACTATTCAACAAATACTAAGTCTATTTTAATTATCCTAATATAAATTAGATAAAAATCTGCTTTGTATTTCATTAGACTATTTTAAAAATATTTTTTTCTAATAAAACTCAATTTTTTAGGCTTGGAATTGAATCGCACGTACATTTTCAACTATTGTCTAATTTGACCTTAAATTGACTAACTAACTAACTTAACTTACACTTTATATATTTTTAATTTTTAAAATTTTTCATCATTTTTTAATCTTTATTTATTTATTTTAATTTTTTTAGTTTTTTTATTTTTAATTTATTTTGTATTTTTTCAAAATTTTAAATAATTTTTTTGTAAACCTAACCCAAAAGTGAAAAGAGATTGAAATTAAAATAAAGTGTGGCAAAAATAGGGTTTCATAGTTGCTCCTTTTTGTAGTGAAGTTTGTAAAAATTTTACTACAAAGACAAAAATAAATACCCATTTTTGCTGAGTCCTTGCTTGAATTGGTAGGGTAAGGTTAAATAAGAAGAGTCCCATCTTGAAAGGATGGGATAAAAGGCTTTGAATATCAAGCAAATAGGGTCTTGACTCAAAATGTTAGGTTTTCTTAAGAGGATAAATCTCTTTTAAGATGAGTTGCTTGAAAGGATAGATCTTTTGAGGATTGCATAACTCTTTATGAGACAAAATAGTTTAGCGCTCTTATAAGCAGGCGATCTGATAAAAGGTAGGATATCACTTTAATGAACAAGTAGTCCTAGAAAGGACTAGATAGGATAACATTTCTTTGAGTAAGTGATCTAACTAAGGATAGGGCAATGCTCTATTGAGTAAACGATCCTAAAAGGAATACGACACGCTCTAATCAGTAAGTGATCTAAAAAGAAATAAGATGACACTCCTTTAAGCAAGCAATCCTATAAATGATTGGATGGTGCTCTAATAGGCAAGCAATCCAACAAGGAATATGACAACGCTCCTTTGAGTAAGCAATCCTAGAAAGGATTGAATGGCACTCCACTGAGCAAGTGACATAATTAGGGATATGATAGGACTCCATTGAGTAACGATCCTAAAATGAATAGGACAATGCTCCTTTGAGCAAGTGATCTTAGAAAGGACTAGATGACACTCTAATGAACAAGTGATCCAATAAGGAATATGACAGCACTCTTACGAGCAAGCGATCATAAAAAGGACTAGATAGGATAGTGTTCCTTTAAGGAAGTGATCCTAGAATTTCAAAGTCTTTGATGAGTTTTAACAAAATGATATGAGACTTGAGTTTGACGGATTTTAATGATTCCTTGAAAATGATCTAAGACTTGAGTTTGAGGAATTTTAATAATTTTTTGAAAATTTTAACTTTTTTTTTTAAAGAAATATCTCCTGATAATTTTTGAAAAGGGTTTCATTTCTCTTTTGAAATGGTTTTTCTTTTCTTTCTTATGGGAAAAAAAATTCAAGATAAGCACTTTTTGATGGAAAATTATGTTGTTAACAAGTAAGAAAGTCACGAAAACTCTAAAGATCACAAATAAGGGCTTAGCTTGCCCCTTGCCTAATTATCACTCATTTTGTCAGTCTCGTTTCTTGGAGCATAATTTATGACTTCTGAAAGCTCTCGCACTAATTTCGACCTTAGGGTAAATGATCATTCATATTTTTGAGAAAAGCACTTAACTATTTTTTAATTTTCTACTAAAGGAATAGGCATTATTACTTGAAATGTTTAGTCCAAGAGGACTTTTTTATACTCTTATAAGTTTGTTTTTACTCTCAACATCAATTTCAAAAATTGTAGCCTATCTTGTAAATGGTACACTTAGGTATTTTTTGGGTTTGCAACATAAGGCTTTTGGTCAATGATTTAAGCAAATGGATATCAATGAGCTTCAGCTAACTTTGAAGAAATCATATATAATTTATCCTAGGTTTACATGCTAAGAACCTAGGAGAAACTAAATATGGGCTTGTTAGAGTTTCATGAGTAAATTTTGCTTAAGATAAGTTCATTTCTTTAGTTAAAAGAGTTTCATTAGGGTAGTAAAGTGGGTGGGGTCACAAAGTGAGGGCTTTGCTTTTGGGCTTAAGAATTTAAAGTGTTTAGCCTTTGTACATCCTTCACAAATTCGGACTTCAAGCTTATTGGCAATTAGGCTCTTGCTTGAAGGTGATAACCTTACTAATATTTTCAATTTTTTTTCTCTTTTTTCCTTTTCTTTTTCTTTTTCTTCTTCTTCTTCTTGTTTTCTTTTTTTTTTTTTTGGTCAAGGTGGTCACCTTCCCTTATTGAGTCTTCACTTGATGGGATTTAAATCCTTAAAACCATGGGTTCAAAGAGTATAAGCTTAGAAGAAGTACATATGGCTTGAAGTGTTTAGGAAAAGTTTGTAGGCTTGAGGTGTTTAAATAAGTATATGGGCTCGAGTGAAGTGTATACAGTCTAAAATTCTTTTTCATTCTAAAGAAATAGAATTATCTGTGACAATAGTTACTCATGAATGGGCATAACTAAGGTAAGCATAAGTTAGTCTACTCCTTTCCTCCATATTAATGATCTTAACCCCCTAATTGCCCTAGTATAGGGTGGTTCTTAACAAGGTTAATTTTAAGAAAAATCCCTAAAGGACTCAAATGAGTTTGCAAGGGATAATTGTGTTTAAGGTAGTGAAATGAATGCCTAACATTGCTTTGACATGTGTTCCAAGTTTAAGACAAACCTCCTTTAAGGAATGAGCCCAATGCTCACCTTGATGGCACTCAACTCTTATGTGTGTTTAGGGTTAGTGTTTAAGACATAGTTTACCACTTTTCATCCTAAACTGATACAAAACAAGTGTGTACCTATCAATTTTAATATAGTGGATGTGAGTCCGAGTCGATCTCTCAGAGACCTCGAGTACTAATATTAACCTTAGCTCTATTATCTAAATGGAAATTTGTGATGAGTTGAATGAATTAAAAATACTAAAATTAACAAACTAACGTAATTACGAGACTTGATTAAGTAATTTAGATAGCGATAAAATTAAGAATGACTTCAAGAATGTAAATAACGTATTTAGGAATTATTTCCCTCAGTATTTAACATGCGATTTCCTAAAATGTATCCAATTCAATCTCTATTATTCTTAACTGGAGGGATTTACAATTAAAGTTAACATTTTTCTCAAGCATATTAATCCTAATCCTAAATTATTTACCAAAATCTCTTCACTTAGTAAAATAATTTAGAATCACATTAATGTATAATGAATTCCTACACAAAAGAACAATTTTCCGAAAGAAACATGTATCTTATCTTTAAGTACACATGAATTTTCTCCAATTATGTCAAGATTTCATTACACATGTAATTTGTCAATTATCATATATAATATCATAGATTGATACCCTAGAAATATCAATTAACAATTAAATAACATAATTGAATCAAGAAAAAATAGAAACTTTATTGAAAATTATAAATAAATCTAATAATCACATGAAATCCTAGGTTCCATAATCCTATATACAAAAAACTTAAGCTATCATAATGAAACAAAAAATGAATTGCAACAAAATCAATAAATAAAACATGAAAAACCCCTTTTGTTAATGAAAAATCTCTTCAATCTTGAAGTTGGGTGTTTCTTTTGCTTTTTGCTCTCCCTTTTCTTCAAGTCTCTTTTCTTTTAAATGTCTAATATTCTGTGCGAAACCTTAGTATGTCCTTTTATAATGTATTGTAAGGTTTTTCTTTTTCGTCACTAGATACATCCTGGGACACAGTTGTATTCCCATGTTATGTAACTTTGTGATCTTGGCACTTAAAATCTTCTTGGATGGACACAGATTGTGTAACTTTCTGACCAAAATTCCTATTGTCTATGTAACTTCAAAACTTCATAACTCATTCATTTGAACTCTAAATTGAGTGAAACTTGATTTCTTTTCTTCGTTTTCAATCCGAGAATGCGTTCAAACCTTGAAATCAAAATTTTACTCAATTAAGTATCAATTTATTTAAAGAAAATGAAAGATGTAAGGAAAATACTATAACATCACCATGTGAAATGTATTTAAATTTTCATTTAAAGTAAAGTGTTGCTATTCCCTTAGGTGGAAAATTTTAAGTTCCAAGTTCACATTTACTTTATCCATTTTCACTTGCCTCAAATTTTCATAAAATGTTTTATTAATGAAGGGCTAAAGGCATGCCCTTGTCAAGTTAAGCTAAGTGCACATCATGAAAAAACAAAATGAAGACAAAAAACACTTTATTCAAATAGATCATGTCTCCAAAGTGAAAGATTGTTCTAAAAAAAAATTAAATGCAGGAATTAAAACTCTTTTCCACTTCTTGCCCCCATTTCTATCACTCCTTTGAGCTTACCCTATTTAGTCGAATTGATCTCCTGAAGATATGCCCGATTACTTCAAATGGTGAGATACCTTGTTATGGTAGTAGTAAACACTCAATGCTTGATGCTGGAGGTTGTTTATTTGATGCTTCTTTAAAACTAAAGGAATTAATACCACTGCTAATAGACCCATTAGTTTCTAGAAAGCTTAGCTGGATAATTTTTGCATTAATTAAATCTTGTACTTTATGCTTCAATCCCCAGTAGTTCTCTATAGTATGCCCTACTTGGCCCATATGATATTTACATCATTTAGTAGAGTCATAATCCTTCACCTTATACTTCTTTGCTGGGTTTTCACATGATAGCAATTTTGTATCTCTTAATTGCTTAAACACTTAGGCCATTGGAATCTTAAACTATGTAAGTCGCCTATTCTTGCTATGGATGGACTAGTCTTGATTGTAGGCTTTCCCAATTAGCACATTTATTTCTGACTTTTCTTTTCTTAAATCATCTTCATGCTTGGGCTATGATGTCTTATTCATACTAAGATCTAAGTTTTCAAGCTACTTGACTACATAACCCATTGCCATTTCTGTGCTAGTAAGTCTTTCTTCTAACCTCACCAACTTTTCTTCTAGGGAAATAACCCTTTTTTTTCTAGACCCTAAAAGTAACATGCCTTTTGGGTTTGACCATTCAAATTTGTCTTTGGCAATTTTTTTGAACCTTGTATCATGTCGATAGTGGGCTCTATGTGGAATTTGGGCCTTAGATCCTTGATAAAGTCTAGTTAGACCAATTTTTCATCAATCAAATCTTGGAATTTATTCTTCAATTCCCATTAATGGTCAATAGCATGCCCTTGTTGACCCATGTGGTACTCATAATGTTCTTCATGATTGTATTTCTGAGGTCTGTACCTTAGTGTTGGGGGTCTTAAGATGTGGCAAACCTTCTTCTTTTAGGCGGTGATAGATATGAGACATAGGAATTAGGATATGAATGAACCTCCTTCTTGGTGTTTTTAGGCTTAGCTTATTTTGCTTGAGCTTTAGGCTAATGCTTAGGGCATTATGTCCGTATATCATTAAATGGGGCATTGTATTGTTCATAGTGGCCTTTGAATCCAATGGAGTAGATCCCTTCCTTATTAATCTTCCCACTCTAATGGCATCTTTAATGTGACTACTGGCTGTTAGTACGTTTGTAAATGTGGAAGAAGTATGGCCCAAGAGGTGATTATAATAAGGTTTACCTAATATGGGAATGAATACATTGATCAGTTCATTTTCTAGCAAATGTATTGTGACTTAAGTGGCTATAGATCTCCAATTTTAGGCATGCTCCTTAAAGGACTCGGTTGGCTTCATTTTTAGGTTACTCAAGTCCATTAACGACTTCTTCATTGAACTTGTACTATTGATAAAAGGCTTGAGTTAGCTTGTCCCAAGTATCGAGCTCAGCTAAATCTTGTTGGGCATACCAAATCAAGCTGACCCAGTTAGGCAAACTTGGAAAGTTTGAATCATCAACTACTCAAGTTTAGTGAATTGGGCCATCTTGCGAACATGAAGCCTTAGGTAGAGCTTAAGGTATCATGTTTTTGAAATTTGGTATCATAAACTTTTTGGGTAACTCATAGTTTTTAAAAGTACAAACATTTCTTAGGCCTAAATCACTTTGCTTCTTATGACCCTTGAGAACTTCCATTTTCTCTTGAATTTTGTGTAAGATTTCTTTCTCTATCTTCATCAATTCTTACTCCAATTCCATCCCTAAGCCTTTGTTGTTGTTGTTAAGCTTATAAATTGGCAACTCTTTAGACTTATCTGCTTTAAATGGTATATCAGTAGACCCTTGGGCTTGGGTATGGGCCATGGTCTCGACTTGCTTCACATGCTTACTTATAACCCTTTTTGTTGTGGCTATTCTTTATTTAAGAGCTTCAAACATCTTGTTTTGAAAACAAGCGAGTATGGACTTTAGGTTAAGTTAGACCACCTAAAAAGCAATCTTTCAAATCCTTTCTTGTTAGCAATACTGCATTCGCTCTCTTTTTTTTTTTTAAAAAAAAATCATGTTTTAATTTTGAAAACCTTTCTTTTTATTTTTTGAAAGATTTATTGAAAAAATCAATGTTGATTTTATGTTATAGAAGCCTAATACTAACATCGACAAATCTAAATAAAAAAAAATGGAAACATTGGGATTGACAATCGGAGATATAGTATGATGATTATATTACAAGGATAATATAGAGAAGTGAAAATTATTTTACAATGAGAAACTAATTAAAAGATGATATAAGGGTGGCGACTCATGGAGAAAACTCTATCAAGACTACGGCAACTTAATGGATAAACATGAAGAATGAGAACTTAAATGTTTACAAGATTGATGACTTTAAGATGGAAAATAATTTATAATGAAAATTTGATGGTTAAATCTTATTATTTTTACTTTTTTATTTTATTTTTTGTATCGTGTTAGTTGCTAGTGGTATGGTACATGTGGGGGCATCACAATAGAAATTAGAAAAATAAAATTATCATGAAACTATTTTTTTATCATAAAATATCTCGTATAAATTCTCTCACATTTTTTGAAACTTGTTGGAAAATTTAATACAATGATAGTTTTATAGTAATCTTTATTGTAACTAATCTTCATAATTACATGCACTAAAGAAAAGAAATTTACAAATTGACACTAAAGGGCCCTTTTTTTTTTTTAACATTGGTACAACATGGTATGAGGGGAATGTTAATAATTTTGTACCTTCTATGTTAAATTTTATGTTACATAACCTATTACTCATAAAACATGATACATATATTCTAAGATAATATTCATAGACAACATAATAAAGAATAAAAAATAAAAAAACATATACAAATTAGGATAAAACTAAAAATTCATGCAATATGCTATTCACACATGCAATTTAATGGAGTTAGAATTAATAAATTATAAGAATAAAATTATTATAAACTCGTGGTCTATATTCATGTAAACTTACATATATACATGTGTGAATTTCTAAAATTATATATAAATTTTTGAAAACAAAGCCCATGTACACTTATATATATAAGTATATTAAATTTTGAAAATAAAGCCTAATTAGTCGCAGGTTATAACAATTCTTTTCTAACTCCTATAATTTAAAAAATTACTAACCCCATACCATCGCCCCCACCACCAAACCTTATCCTTCCCTCCCCCTCCCCCTTTCCCCCGATAAGTTACATCAAAGCGTAAGTAGACTTACCTATCACCACTAGGCGAGGGTAAAGACCTAAGCAACTCATCCTAGGTTTCCTAAAGTAGCCTAAGTTCAACCATATTTAAGCATATACATGTTTCTTAAAAGAAATAAACCCCTTATATCCCAAGATAAAGGCTATTGGACTAAGCTTTTCCTAGTAGGCTTGCATCACTAACACTTGATTAGTACAACTATATTACAATATTAAATAAGGAAAAAAAATCTCATTAATTAATTTTTATATTTTTACATGGCTAGCCCACCAAGCTTCCTTAATATAGTCGTTAATTTTATCGAACTCTATTTTGGTTTTCCTTAATTTAACCTATACTAAGTTTAACCTGCTTAATATAAATTATTTAACATAAAATTAAAGAAAAACATTTTTCTAAAACATGTTGAAAAATAATTTGGAGTTGTCAACTAATAATATTAGTAAAAAATCAAATTAGGGTTTTTGAGTAGAAAAACCATAATTTAGTCACTTGTTTATAAATTTAAGAAAAAATTAATTTTTTTAGAAAATTTAACAAGAAAATCGAGATTTGAGGACTAACTTATTAAGATCAAGTTACTATATTAAAAAAAAGTTAATAGGCTTTTATTTTTTATAATTTTTCTAAAGATGCTAAAATATGTAACAATATGAAAAAATGCATTGAAATGAAAAAATTAATTATTTTTATTACGAATTTAAAAAAAATATTTCATTTTATGGTTACTTTAAATGTACCTATATACTCACTAATCTGAATCAATGTAGTTTTATTTTTTCAGAAAAGATTTAGTGGGTTGATTTTTTTTAATTTGAAAATGGAGTCAGATTTATGTTATTAACGATTTGTTATTTTTAAAAAAATAACCTAGAAGATCTAACTGCATTAATCCATTTAAAAAAACCTAACTAACTAAATTAAATCTTTTGAAAAGGTTCTCGTTAAGATTTTTATTATTTAAAAAAAAAACTACTACATGCCAAAAAATTTATTTTTTTAAAACCCTAGATGGAAGATTTATATGGATATACTGAGATATGCGATTTAGATACACATCCTTACTAAAGATATAAATCTTGAAAATGATATGTATCTATGTCTAAAAATGCAATTTTTGTGAAGAAGCAATTTATCTAAAAAGGAATGTAATTTTATTTAAAAAGAGTGCAATTTTAATCTAAAAAGAATGCAATATTATATGAACTACTTCTAAACTAAAAACTTATGCTAAAAGATTAACTCAGGTTAGTAAAACAATGGAATTAGTTAAATAATTCAACTAATTAAATATAATAAAAAATTCAACTACCTAGATAGGTTGGATCGGAAAAAAGAAGAAAAAAAACTTGCGTGGATCATGTTGAATTACTATTCGTTAGGGTACTATTGATCACGTATTGTTGATTGCGTAGGATTATGGACTACTATGCGTTTAAGTGTTGTATGGGAGTGTTGGGTGGAGTGTTGTGTGAGAGTGTGTACTATGGCATGTGTGTAGTAGGTGTGAGTGTGACGTGTGTTTAGTGGAGTGGGCGTAATTGTCACATGTATATGGTTTATGTGTAGGATTGTGTGCTGACTAGTGTATGAATTGAACCGGTGGAGGGTTTGATGAGAAATTATGATTTTGTGGTATTAAAAAAATTGTTCTTTTTATGATAGGTGAATTTCTTTATTTATAAAGTATCAATTCAAATCTTTTAGATCTTTTGTTGTGAAGATTCAATCTCTATAAAATTGAATAAATCTAATTTTCATGAGATACGATAATATCTACTTTAAATTTATTAATTTCTCAAATTATCTAATTATGATTAAATCTAATCTACTCTCCAATTCTAAAAGCTTCACAATCTATTTGGGATTTTTACCTTGACCCGACTCAGTCCAACTTATTATAAATTGATTATGGCCTAAAATACACATGCTAACCATTTAACAAATCCTGACTCTATTTTAATTATCCCAATATAAATTAGAAAAAAATCCACTTTATATTTCATTGGACTATTTTAAAGATAATTTTTTCTAATGAAGCTCAATTTTTTTAAAGACTCAGAATCCATTAAATTGTATGAATATTTTTAACTATTGTCTAATCCGACCCTAAATTGATTGACTAATTGACTTGACTCAAACACTTTTTATATATTTTACTTTTTCAATTCTTTTCATCATTTTTTAATCTTTTTATTTTAGCTTTTTATTTTTTATTTTTGTATTTTTAAGTTTTTTTTTTTTAAATTTTTTTGTAAACTTGGCCCAAAAGTGAATAGAGATTGAAATTAAAATAAAATGGTAGCAAAAATAAGGTGTTTACAAGTGTGATCCTCAAATGCTACTCATGCTCTTCTTCGTTTTTAGAGCATATGAAAATATTGTCGATGAAGACTACAACGAATCTATCAAGATACTCTCAAAGTACTCGGTTCATGAGGTCCATAAATGCTATAGGTGTGTTAATGAGGTTGAACAACATAACTAAGAATTATTACAGCCTGTATCTAGTCTAAAAAGTTGTTTTCTCAACATCCTCTACCTTTACCTTCAACTGATAGTAGCTGACCTCAAATCTATTTTTGAGAAAACTAAAGCCCATTGCAGTAGATTGAACAGGTCATCAATTCGGGGAAGCAGATACTTAGTCTTTACTATCACCTAATTCAAATCTCTATAGTCCATGCACATTCTCATGCTTCCATCTTTTTTCTTTACAAAAAGAACTAAAGCTCCCCAAGAAGATGAATTCAACCTTATGAAACCCTTATCTTACAGTCGTTGTAGTTGTTTCTTTAACTCAATAAGTTTAATTGGCATCATTTTGTACACTAGTTTTGAAATGGGTTTAGTGTTTGGCACCAAGCCTATTGAACTTATTGAAATGGTTTTGAAATGAGTTAAATTCGATTTTTCTATGAAGTGGTAGACTAGATAGATCATCTAGGAAGACATCCAAGAATTCATGTATAATTAGTACCTATTCAAGTTTCGACTCTTCCCTAATCCTTGTACTTAAGGCTACTAGGATAGGTTTTCCCATAACTTATAACTACTATAATTAACTGGCCTTTGACTTTCTACCTAATATTGGAAAGGTACTTCTCCTTGAGGCTCAAACATAATAACCATGTTATAACAATCAATATTTGCATGGTGTCTTGCCAATGAATTTATTCTTAAGATTACATTGAAGTTTGACATATCTAGCACTAAGAAATTAGTTGGTAATATCCTTCTACAAAAATCACTGTGTCTTGACACATTTTATTCAACACGATTTCACTCCCTAAGGGGGTATTCACAATCAAGAGGGAGTCCAAAGACATGTCACTTAACACACAAGCATTCACCAAAGATTCAGTAATGCATGAATGAGAAGCTCTAGTATCAAATAAAACATGTACACTCTATTTAAGAATAGTGAGTGTACCTATAAGAGTATTTGCCTTAGAAGTCTCTTGACTTTGACTCTGCTATTGAAGCACAAAGACTTAGGCTAGTACTCTTTGGCATGGTCCTAGCTGAGGTTGAGCTACTTTGGCTGCATTCTAAGTAGAAACTACCTGAGTGATTGATACGAGCTGTTTCTCAAGATCTCTGCATTCTACTACTTGATGCCTTCTTTGACTACAATGGAAGTAGAAGCCTCAATGCAACAAAGTTAGCTCTTTACAATCTATATTGACATGTCTTGTCTTATGACAAAGGAAACATGCACTTGGAGTTTGCTTACACTCTTCAACATCATGTGACCCATAGCAATGGGTGTACTTAGGCGGTATTGGTAGGGGTAATTGGACTTGTGTTAGGGTTGGCCATATCATTGGCTTGGGTAGTGCAAAGGGAGGTCTACCACCCTCTTTAATTATGATGTTCAGTGTAGGTTTCTTAAACAGCTTTGGTGGTTCATAACTGGGCATAGGCTTCTTACTAAGGGCCTTTTTCTCTTTATAGGCCAGTAGCTCTTCTTTTCTTTTCATACCTTGCTCAACTATTTCTGCAAAAGTACCCCTAAACCTTACCATTCTCTTCTAGATCTTAGGCTCTAAATGAAAAATGAACCATCTAGTGCGTGACCTTTTGTCTCTTTTGATCGACTTTAGTAGGAATCGAGCTAAGCAGTTCAACTTCGCCTCATAATTTGACATTGAATGGTTACCTTACTATATGGTCTAGTAAGTGAGCTCCATTTTTTTCCTAGTATTGTTGGGCAAGAATTTGTCAAAGAATAGTTGCTTAAACTCTTCCTAGGTGATGGGACCAATTGCATTCTTATTGTCCTAAGAGCATTCTCTTACCATTGGGCGGTAGAAACCTTAAAAAAGAAAGTAACATAGGTTTCCTTCCTATATTTCAGTACTTTTGCCATTGCAAAGGACTTATCTACCTTGATGATCCATTCCTTAGCTCTTATTGGATCATTTGGCTTAGGGTAGAAGTAGCGAGTGATTTTCACAAATTGATCAAAGGTGTTCTTGCCGGTACGACCACTTATACCAGTGTCCATAGCAGCTTATTTTTCCCGTCTCCAAATCTTATCTTTTGCTTAAATCACTTACATGTCCCTTTGAATTTATTCTACTGCTACACTAATGCCCTTATGAGGGCATTAATTGAACTTAGAACTTAAGTAGCATTCACCATGTTTGATCCCTATCCTTAATCATGCTAGGATTGGGTCTGGTTTGGGGTAAGCATGCCCCAAGGAGGATAAGCCTACTCTTAACCATGAGTTTGTTAGGCATGAGCTGTTGGTGGAGGTCACTGCCCTTGAGGTGCCAAACCTGTCTTAGCTTAGTTCTAATTTGGCAAAGGGATGCAATTTGGGTTGGTGTGCTTATTGCCTTAAAGGTGAGAAGAAGAGTTGGAAGTAGCATTACATTTAGGCATGCTATAAAAGGAATATATGAACAAGGTTATATAAGTTTGGTTTCTAAGGAAAGAATTAGATAACTTAAATATACTACAAACACAGGGAAGGAAAGGATTACTAAGAACATAAATAGAATGAACTGCTTCAAGTACAAAACTCAATACAACCTTACATGTTACTCATCCCATTAATACAATTAGGTTATAACACTTGATAAACAACTTACTTCTACTAAGATTTAAGCCTAGCTTATCTATGATTCAGATTTAAAACCCTGGGCTTTGATTCCACTAAAGTTGTAGTGTCCCAGAACATGGGAAATTATAGTATGCCATGTGTCCTTATAATCTATTGAAACGTTAGGCGTCTATAAACACCCTGCTAAAATCATCACAACTTCATTAATTACATGTCACTTGAAATAACTTCTTACAATGCTTTTCAAGGATACTTTATGACACCCTCAATCCATAAAAAAATATAGGGGATCAAAACTTTACTTTACATTATTCAAAAGCAATATATTTAACATAATTCACTAATAATGGCTTCAAAATACCAAAACAAATCTCAACAACTCATAGACATAACCTCAACACTTGACAACTTACAACTGCTAATGAAACTAACAAGAGAAGTCCTAAATGACTTCTTGTGAGATACAATATAAAAACGTTAACGAAGTATGGCAACTCTTTTAACAAAACTTATAACTATATAGATCTGTCTCCATAATCATAATAGTTAGTGTCTTCACCAAAGTACCTAAACTCATTGTAGTAATTCTCATGGTCACTTAATCCTACTTTTACATCTAAAAACATAAAACTTTAGGGGTTGAGCAAAGCATAGTTTAGGGTGTAACCACAAGAACATGAATACATAATAAATGCACAAGAACATACAATATCTAATTCAAATATCTAAATGCAACAACCATCGGTTATTATCCTTATTAAGGTTTAACAAACAACATAGCTCTAGCACCCTAGAATTTGGAGTAACTCATGATTCTGACACATAGTATATATAATACATATAATATTGGTATTAAGTCCTCTTGAAAACCCTAATAACAATGTAACCAAGCCTCTAAGTAATAACTTAAATCTACCCAGATCATTTCCAAGCAGGACTCCATCATGTGAGGATCATCTGGGTGCTAGCCTAAGGAATAGTCCTCTTAATCCCTTGGGCCTAGCTAATCATAAGTAACGTGCTTACTTAAGTCGAGTTTTCATTAATTCCATTTAACTTTTCTATTCCTATGCATGTACAAACAACACATAACCCTGTAATTTCTTGAAATGTTTGCTTAAAAACCGAATCAAATGCCTTATAACCTATTTACAAAAGAAACATCACACCCACTCAGTTTTATAACCAAACTAATGATATTCTCTAACACAACAACTCAACGGACTTAAGTTTTTTTAGGAACTTTAAAAGGAACCTAAGGTTGTTAAGAAGTTAGTTTAACTTGTAATATGTTTCGGGTGATGATTCGTGTTTAGAAAGGTTTGGGATAGGTCGTAGGATAGAAAAATAATCTTGAAAAACCTTGAACAACTCAAAGGAAAGCTAAGGTAAGAAACAGGGGTTGGGTGTTCAGATGTTAGTTCATCTAGCGTCTAGACACCATGCTCGAAAGGAGCATGATAAACCCTGGCATCTGGAAGCTAAGGGGGATGGTGTCTAGACTCTTGCTATAACTTACATATTTTTATAGATTGCAATAAGGTGATCATCCGTCACTTACAACCCTAGTTTTCACTGTTTCATAAACCGACACTCCTAGAATGATTTTCTAAGAGCAAAACATCTCCTTGCCAATCTAAAAACCATCTCAACCCACAACAAACCACAAATTCATATCAACCTTAGCAAATTACAATGATAACTCAAATAAAACATGCATGTACACTAACTACATCACTTACCTTTTTACGATCTATCAATAATGCTTTTGCCAATCAATACTTGTTGTAGGGTCTTCAAAACAACATCCAAAATTCGTTTCCTATAGTACCCCATATAGAAAAACAAAAAAACTTAGGGCTTTTAACCAAGAATCTATTACAACCCATTCTAAATTATGTACCTCAATGTCTCTTGACTTAGACTTTGTAACACCACTAGAGATCTAAGGCAAAGCTTCTCAAATACCCTTCTAAATTTCTTTTCTTGTTACCTTAGCTAGAGAAATGAATCTTCAACATTCTTGTATTAAAAACTCAATAGGAAAAGGGTTGCATGCACTTACTGTTGATAGATCTTCGCTAAAATGCACTGATCTTCTTCTTGGTTTACAGCACTTGTAGGAACCCTAACACAAACAACACATTGAGAGAAGGAAAGTAGGAAAAAGGGTTTTCTCAACCCTAGGTACAACTTTTATACTAAAGCATTTACAACTCTTCCTATATCGAAATTTCCTCCTACATACCACTCATAATACCATAGAAGCCCTTAGCATAAATACCCTATTTTATCCATTCCTTTCATTTTGTACCTTTTTATTTTTCACTTGTTTCAAGTTTTATTATTAGGATTCCTTCTTAGAAACTGCTCTAACCATGGAGGATCAGATATCGTTTCTTGTAGGCTTGGGAGCTAATCACTCAATATAAGTCGGGGTTTGAGCTAGCGACTTAATGGGGGTAGGGATAACTCCTCTTTAACTTAGCCTTGATCTTGCTCAGTAGATGATCAAGCTAAAAGGAGCTTGGGTTTGATTATTGAGTTTAAGTAAGGCTTAAATAGTTTAGGCCACGTCTAAAATAGGTTGGTTTAGGCTTAAAGTCCCATGTACAAAATGGCTTATCTACATACATAGATTCTTAGGGAATACAACCTTGATTTGCATGTAAACTACTTTGAATGCATGGCCTAGATTCGCGAGTGAACCACTATGGCAAAATCTTTGTAGTTGCAATATACTTCAAGTAAGGGCATGATGTTAGTGGGTTTGCATGTGAACAACTAACATGCTACCTAGGTTTGTACGTAAATCAGTATTGCAAATGATGTAGGTTTTCATTTGAACCATCGGTCAATTATATGCAGGTTCACTTGGGTTTAATAAGTTTTCACCATGATTCATTTAGGGGCTATGGTAATGGCTAATATTTAAGAATAGAGATGATAGCTTTGGTTTTCCTTTGTGATATTAGTTATCTTCCCTTTACTTAGTGTAATTTTCATTCAAATTTGGTAATATGTTGACAAACAATTATTTGCCTATTCTATTTAGATGGACTATAAAATAATTTACCATAGGATTAATTTTTTGCAATGATGAGTTCCTTAAGGGAGCATGATCCAATAACTGTTGCATCATATTTTGAAACAATTGTCTCTAAAGTTCCATAAAGTTGGCATTTTATGATTGCATTGTTATTAGTTTAGTAGAAAGGGGCTTATTCAAAGTAAATTTTGTGGCAATGGGAACGAAAAATTTGTCTAGTGGTTAAAGCATCCGATTTTCAAAGATAATGAAGGATGTGATCTTGTTATACATCTTTTCAAGAACTAATACGATAATCTTCACCTTTAAGGTATCATTTGGTTGTATAAATTTTTTGATGTTGGATTAGAGAAATTTTTGTCTTGTACCTAGTTAGTATTTTTAGCTTTGGTTATTGGACTACAATGGGTTGAAGGATTGGATAAAATACCTAAATTTGTCTCATCTAAAAGATATGGTACAAAAAATGATTTTATTAGATAAAAACATAAATTTTTTAAAGCCTTAAAAGTACTCCACATACATACATGATGAGTTTATTATCTCTCTTTCTCTCTCTCTCTCTCTCTCTCTCTCTCTCTCTCTCTATTGCATGTCTCTATTTAGATTTTCTCCATCTCTCATCAACTTAGATCTCTCTCCCCACATAATCTTGTCTTACAATCCAATTTCTAGGTATTCCTTGATTCTCTCTTGATTTGATAATAGGGATCATATCAAAAATGGATTAGGGTTCTTTCATGTTCTTGTTTGTGATTGTGAGATTCTTTTATCTATTTCCTATACAAAATTTTGATGGTAATGGTGATAGAAATCATGGGATAGGGTATTTTAGTGTGATTTTGAAAAAGGGTTTCAAGCTTAAGTCTTCAGGTTAGGAAATTAGCCTTTGGTATCTTATGTGATTTAGGTTTCCAGGTTAAAAAATGAGATTTAGAGTCCCTTCTTTAGATTTTTCTTCTCAACTACAATTCACCCACAAATTGATAAGATTGAGACTCATGACTCATGAACTTACACCCTTCTCTATCTTTTTCAAAGGAAGTCTAGTGTGATCCTTTCAAATGTGCCATCAAATCATCTTTCTTAAACTATCATTTGTTACTATAAACTGCTCATCCTCTTTTTGTTTATGTACTTTGTGTTGTGTGTGTTCAGTTCTTACATTTCACTTATGCTATGAAAATAGTTAAATGAAAGCCTATAGGTATAGTAGCTATTGTTCTTGCAATGTATTATGCATTGTTTTCTTTCAAGTAAATTACTCTCTAGTCTGTTGAAATAAAAAGATGCAAGCTCTCTTTTGGCCATTGTCCTATGCTCAAAAAGGGGTGGAAATTCTATCATGTAGGGTTGTTAATTTTTGTTTTCATGTTTTTGAAATGGTGTACAATTTTATTTTTTTATGTTTAACAATATACTTTATCAGAGAGGATGTTATAAGAAAATGGTTTGTTGTCTTAAGTGGTGTAGGTTTCATTGCTAACTTATGATACCACTTTTGTTATCTACTTGGTGTTAACTTATCTCATGTGGATATGATTATTTATGTTAGAGTTCTCAATGTGCTAATTGGAGAGGATTCCAAACAACTAGTCTTTGTGTAAATATTATTATTTATGTTTGCATTGAATGTGTTTGTGCATGTTAATTTTGGAATGAGCTCTTAGTTCATATAACTTTATAGAACTATTTTATTTCACTATATCCTAATTAAATGTTATAATTAATGGATCACCATTAGATTTTGATTTACGTTCTTGCATAGAGAGTTTACATCAATGTGCTTGCAATTGTTGCTGTTGGGTTCCTCCCTAAACCCCCCTTCCTGGGCACATACAAATACTTCATTTTGAAGAAGGAGATAAAGAGAGGAATATTAGATGAATGAGCATTGGCTAGGTATTAGATGCATAGAGAAGTAATTGATCCACTCACTAAGAGAAGTGATACAAATTAAGGGCTACGGTTGAAGAATGAGTTATTATTTTTCTTAATACATGCAAAGAATATGACTATTCAAGTGAGATTTTATAAATCGAGTGAGATAGTCAGGAAAAATTTCCATCTATTGTTAGTTGCTATTTTGAAGTTAGAAGACGTACTACTTGCAAAACCAAAGCTAGTACCATAAGATTGCATTGATGAAAGGTGGAAGTAGTTTAAGGTACTTGCTTAATATATTTTTTTCCCTCTAAAATCTTCTACAATAGGCATGATTGTTTATAAAACCTTCATTCTTTTCTTTTGGTATTAGAATTCATTAAGGTTTTCTAGGAGAATTAGATGGTAATTTACATTGTGATAACAATACCTATTATAGATAAACTTAGGTACTAAACAAGGAAAGGTGTTTAGCTACAAATGTCCTAGGTGTATGTAATTGTTACCTAAGATTTATCTATGTATTAGTAAGATGGGAAGGGTTTGCATCATATTCTATAGTATTTCGTGACTAAGGATGCAATTGGGGCGGGTTTGAGGTAGGTTTTTTAAAACTCCAACCTATCCCTGAATGATTTGGCATTTTCCAAAACCCTAAAGGGTTTTATTCCCTATTCCTAAAACTAGACCTTATAGTGATGGGAATCAAGTTATGGGACCCTTAACTTACAGTCGAGCCTAAAGACTAGAGGGGTTGACACACTGAATTCTTATGTTCCAACCAACCCCTATCGAGGTCGAGTACCTTGTTGTCGAGTCACCTTTAATGTCATGCTGTATGACTACTCATTATTCTATGGTATGCTAAGTTCATGAGTACTCTCCAGTGTCGAGCCATCCAATCATTCGACATCATCCTTACTGAGAAGCCAAGAGAGAGAGCTCGAATCGATTATGCTATCCTTGCTTGGACAAGCCTATCTGTCTGTACTTTTTGTCTATATTTCTTAACAACCTTACTAATGCAACATCGCCATATGTACAGTATCATATGTAAAATCTATAGCACCAATGATTTTTTTCCTTATATATCCATTTTTACTCTTTTGTCTCATATACATTGCTTCTTTAGGAAATGTTATTATTGTCTTTTCTTTTTTGGGCAAGTTGCCTTAATTTATAGGTATAAATACCCTTATACTTATAACTGTAAACATCAGATTATCTTCAATATACTTTTGATTACTTTCTTCTTTGTGTAAATACGGTTGTTTACTCTCGGCATCACTCTTATCCTTACCCTTAAGCAAGGTTAGGCGACAAGTAACCTTATTGGACCAATTCATGCATCATATCAAATTATGTTGTAAGTCCTCGGAAGTTTCATTAGTACGTCATATCCTTTGGAGCTGTTCGCAGGTTTTTGCTTATTGTTTCATTCGTCATTATCACTCTTTTTGCACTTTCCCCACTAATCCTTTTCAAGCTTTGTACAAACTTGGACCCATCTAATGATCGGTCTTGTTTGTTTTTGGTCATAGTTTGCAACATTATAGGGTTCTAGATCTTATAGGGGTAGGTTTCTATATGATTCAAAAAACCTTATAAGAGTGGGTTTTTATAGGGTTTATATGAGATTAAACAGAGAATAGAATGGAAGAAATTAGGTAATATTAAGATTATATTTATTGAATTACATAATAATAAAAACTGAGAATTAAATGTGTTATACAATATAAAACTTATATAAGATATGCATTTTACATAAGTTAAGAGTAAATATTTTTATTAATACATATATTCTTTATTGAGTCAAATTTCCCATTGTGTTTTTTTTTTTTTTTTAATTCCAAAACTTGACTTTAAATCCTATAGAGTAATACCCTATAAGGTTTTTATAGGGTTTGGGGAGTCAAGTATCCTTTAACGATTCATCTGGTTGCATCCCTATTTGTGATGTTTTAATGATTTGAAAATTCCATTTGTTAAGTGAACATACCATCGCATATTGTATTTTATTTTTAGTAACCATTTCTTTCATAAATTTGTAAGGTTGCATTTATGTATAAGTTTATACTCTTTAGTAGATGGTAAACATGTAAATGCATAAGACTTTCTTATCCCTTTTAAAGGTAGGCATTGCCATATTTAAGAGTGGATTGGAAGTCAATATAGTTAAAAAAATGTCAGGGGATTACTTAACTATAGGTACATGAGGGCAACAAATGTAATAGAGAGATGTTTTGAAATTTTGAATAAATGATGAGGTATTTTCAAGAGTCCCTCCTTTTAACCCATCAAAATACAACATAAAAATGACATTAACTAGTTGTGTACTACACTACTTCATTCAAATGTACATGCCATTAAATCCCTTAGAGTATGCTTGAATAGTAGGTAATCAATTTCCTGTTGGGGAAGATGGGATTGATGTAATGACAATGGTGGAAGCTAATGTTGAATGGACTCAAATGAGAGATAATTTAGCATAAGAAATGTATAGTAAGTAGAGGACACGTCATATAAATTAGAAAGTTGTTTCATATTTGTACTTCCCTTGATTATGTATCTTAGATTGATGTTACTATGAAACTTTCGGTATTTATGTATGTTGAAATTCATTGATTATTGAATTCTCTGTTTTAGGTAATGTATATTGGAATGCTTTAGCTTTAGTTTTTATAAATGAATTCTCTTTTTTCTTGCATTAATGCTTTACAACTTAAGTGAACATAGGATTCTGGTCCTATTGTGTTGGCCTTTAGGATCGAAGTAATGATTAACAGGGATACCTAGGGGCATTCGTATTTCATAGTCAAAGGTGAAATTCTTAGATTTATGAAAGACGAACAACTGCGGAAGCATTTGCTAAGGATGTTTTCATTAATCAAGAATGAAAGTTGGGGGCCCAAAGATGATCAGATACTGTCCTAATCTTAACCATAAAAATATAGATGTAGTTGAAGTGAGAAAGAAGAAGAACACTGCTTCAACTATTAGAGGAGTTGATTATTGAGGGCTATAGAAGAGAGAAGGACACTTTTAAGAGCGAGACTCATGAAGAAATCTTAAAAATGATGAAGAAACATATTTCAAAAAAAGGTCTTAATATCAAGTAAATTGTTAACAAAATCATAAGGTGGTCAGTTAAATCATCTATAGTGCTTAACATTATTAATACTAGCAAATTCGATTGGAATGACACAAAAAATGTGTTATAATGGATAGCCATTAACTGCTTGTAAAGTATATGGAATTTTAAAGTATGTTTCCTTCTTCTTTAATTCTAATTGTTATTTATAACTACTTAAATTGATCTATAGAAGCATCCAAAGGTTGGTAATCATGCCAATAGGATTTAAAGAGTTTGAAAGATTACAAAATATTTTTGAAAAAAATAGAGAAAATGGTCAAGGGATTAAGACACCTATTGATGCTCTGAAGGATATTTAGATTAATGGTTAAGATAATTCTAAAGAAAATGTGAAATCAAAGTGAGTGCTATATTCAGTTAGACCTCATAGTTATGTTTGCATGGTTCATCTAGGGCATCCTTTTGCAAGCACTACATGGAAAATTATGTTGCTGAGTTTACTACAACCTTTAAAATGAGCATGAACGATACTAGGAATGTCTTTGTTTTGGTTACAAAAAAAGGGGGAAATACAAATAACCTTCCCTAAACTTTGACTCAGGTGTGGATTGATAAATTGGCAAAAAACCCTACGGTTGAGAGCACTACCTTTAAACTTTGATTTTGATATGCAAATACTCCTTAGCTTATTAAAATGTGCTTTGAGACCCCTTAAATTTTAACCAGTGTAATTTTTTTAACTAAAAAAAGGAAATGTCCTTTATATTGCCAATTTATCAAAATTTAGAAGGACAAAAAACCATATTTTTATAGTTTAGGAGGTTAATCGTCAAGTTTATGGGGGTAATTTGAAAAAGTAAATACTCTAAGATTATCCGAAAATAAAGATTTTGATGTCCTTATGAAAATGGCTAGAAATCCACTATATGAAAAATTCTTTTAGAGACTTCAATGAGAGTAGAGGCTTATATATGTTGAGCGTCTAGTTAGTTGATTTCAAAGATATTTAGATCACTTGGTTAATAAGTACTTATTGAATGGCATATGATTTTTCCTACTTGTAGACAAACTTATTAGATAATGTACTTTTATTTTTTATTGATGGTGTTTTTTTGGCCAAAGAAAACATAGATTTCATTTAACATTAACCAAAGTCACCTGAATTACAAATATCAAAACAACCAACAACAAATGGAAAAGAAGGACTATCAATAAGGAGTAGCTTATGGAGGACAAATGGGGGGTTAAACCACCAATTCGTAGGATACATTCCCCTCTTAACATTTGAAGTTACCCAATCTGCACCCTAGTTAAATGATCGATTGAGCTAAGAAAAAGACATAAGAACAAGGCTTAAATCATATATAGAATCAAGAACTTGAGAAAAATATGGCCTTATACTCTAATGAAGTACATGTTTTGAACCATGAAGGGTCAGCACCAAAGTCAAACAGTTAAGAAACACAATAAAATTGTTACTAACCAATGATTTAGCTTTCTCTAATGCTAGTAAAAGAGCCATACATTCCTTAACTTCAAGAGTAGGGACATATAGAGAATTAGAGACCCTTGATAACACCCTCCCATTATGACTTCGAAATACAACCTTAAGCTCAGCCAATTCTGTGAGCCCATCCCAAAATGCGTCCACATAGACTAAAACATTAGATAGAGATATACTCCCCCACAACACTAGTTGTCCACCTAAATGTGACCTAACAATATGTTCTCTAAGCCTCTGCAAAACCCTAACCCAACTATCCTCCCTAAATCATAAATAAAACTCTTCTTTTGTAGGGTTGAATGATCAGACAAATGAGAAGAAGAACTACATGGACCACATGAAGGCTGATTAGGGCTTGGTAACTATTGTAAAGATGAAACCCAAATCCATAATCTTCAACACCTGATGGATCTTGCTAACCTGATTGATATAGAGTCGATCTTCTTGTACAGATAGCGAACAAGGGATATGATGGTCGATGATGAGCATGACATTCAATGGAACTAGACAACCTTCATCCATGCATGGGATAGCCTTCACCATAGGAGAAATTGTTGCAATAGTTTTAGGTCAATTGGAAAAGACATGGGGCATTTGGTATAGTCTACCCTTCTACGAATTGAAGTGCACAACCACTGAGAAAGGGCTAGGCTTTTGACCTCCAAAACTAGTGTCACAGTACTCCTTCCACATTAACTAGGCCACCTCTACCAAACTTATTAGACAATGGACCTTTATTTTTTTATTAATGGTATTTATGAGAACTCTATTATGAGTATTATTAATTGCCTATGATGTTTAAATGCCAATCTTGTTTTCATGTGGTATAAGAATATTTCATAAATGCATTATATAGCGATTATTAATAAGTGCCAATTATATTCCTAATTGTTATATTGGCAATACTGATTTTAGTATTAATTTATATTATAATTATTAAATCTTAGGGATATCATTGTAATTTATTAAATTGTTATAGTAGTGACTTAATTAACATTATTATATTATAAATGTATTAATTTGTTATAATATTAAGTAAATTAATATTATAGTCATTAAATAATATGAGAAATTATTCTAGTTTATAATATAAATAATTAATTTTTTAATTACTAGTAAATCTATGGCTTTTTATTTAATGTTGTATGTAATTGTCAAATTATGTAAATTAATAATTCATTCAAATTGCACTTTTTAAATAATATAGAAATGTAACTAAATAAATATTAGATAATACTGAGGATATAAATGTTAAAATATAATAATGAACCTAATATTTATGTATACCAAATAAGAGATATCATAAAAATCAGCGTCCAATATTATGGAAATCAATCAATAAGGTTGCATTATTGGTATCCTTGTACTTGTGTTGTGCAATTTTTCAGCTTGTGGCCAAATCTAGCAATTAAATGCCGCCAAGGCCCTACGTGGTTCGTTAAATCACAATGTCAATACTTCTAAATATTTCTTAAAACTCTTTTTGTTAGGACAAAAATATTAACATACACTTGGTTAACATAGATTATGAGGTATTCATACTACATTCATATTATACGTCCTTGCTCTAAAGGGATCTACAAACTTTGCGTCCACCGGAAAAAGAGAAAAAAAAAAAGAAAAAAGAAAATTATATAAGGACCATTCTATTTTGTTCCTCCCCTTTATATGGGAAGTTTTCCGATATAATTTTCGTAGTTGGCATATGCTCCACCCAATCATGTGGTTATATATATCATTTTTAAAATATCATGATAATGATCCAAATAAAAAATCAAGTCCTTATAATCTAATTGCACGGATATTAGTATGATATATTAGGCACAATCCTCTTTCTTTCGTCATAATTCAGAAAAAAAGTTAATCTTATAAAAATAATACAAGCGAATGTAATAGAACTGCTAAGGTTATCAACCAATATACTATCAAATTCTAAATTATTATTATTATTTATGATATATATGGTTGCGGGATGAGGTTAAAGTCGTATGGGTAGTTGAAATCTTGTGGATATTGATTGAGCCGTAAAAGCATTTGAGAAATTTGGGAACTCTGGAAACTAATCTTGGAAGAAAACAAGAAGCACGGAACGCATTACCTTGGACTTCAGGGAAATTTTTGTGGATCCAGTATAGTTCGAGTATTTTGTGGATACTTTTCAGGACTATTAGCCTTTTCCTTTTTCATTTTTTTTTTTTGAAAAATAAATATATGCATGTCTACGGTTCTACATCAATCCTTGCATTTTTCCATTTGCAATTTTATAGATATGTCGTGCAAGACACCTTAAAATGTCCCTGCTTTTGACCTGGAGCACTTTGAGGTTGGATTTATATAGCACCACATGAGGCGATGAATCCGCATGACGTAAGATCACACCCACTGCAGCATATATATATATATATATTTATATAAACCACTGCTTTTGGGGCCATGCATTATTGTAAAATAATCAAGAGACATTATTTCCTTTTGGTCCACCTTTCATGTTTATAAAGTATGAACTTTCCTATTGTGGGATCTCTATTGATACATAAAAGTCGTTATATCTTGTTTTCGTCTAGGTGTTCTTTACTTGGATTATTGTTCCATGTCTATCTGAATCAGATATATCCACCATTCCATCCTTAAATATGCCGCTTGGGTTAAAAGAAGATTCATATAATGTCTTGTCGGAAATTGAAATTTGTAGATTTGGAATCAGAAAGCTTAATTAGGCCGTAGAATTTCCTTTAGTGCATCCTGAATAAAATTATAAATAAATCAAAATGGCCCATAAACTATTTAAATTGGCTAGGGATATATTCAACCAAACCTAATTAATTGCAAGCAATTTGAATTCAATTGAACTCAAGTAGTCATCAACACTTAGAAGATTATTCTTTTGATCTTTATGTCAATCTATGCGGTCGTTAAGTAGAGATTTGACACTCGCGCAAATCAACTTGGTTTGATTCGATTTGAATCATTTAAATTCTAGTCCAAGAGAAATGATTTAAATCAAATAAAGAGATACAATTAGACTTTGAACGATAGATGAACCATTTAGATTTGAATTTAACCTTTGAAGTGCCATTCTAGAACTTAAATACACGAAGAGGCACAAAATGACAAGTGGTTAGCTGATACGACTTCCAACTATAAGAGGAGTCTTAGGGGCATTGGACAAGAATATCATATTAAAAATAAAGTATCCTTCCTTTTAAATTTACCTTTTTCTTTGATTTTAGAATTCCTTTCGTTGTAGTTAAACTTTTATCGACATTTATTTACATTCCTCTACCTATGTTCCTTCAGGCAAAGATTAATATGGAATTCTCATTTTCTCAGAACGACCTCATGATTGATGCTCGGAATGAACCACGAATATGACCTTAAATATCCATATTTTATGAAATCAAATTGACACTTATTAGTTACGAGCATACACAACAGGTAAAAATGTCGAACTTTCTTTAGTGGACTGGACCGCGAATAACGGTATAAATCAAGCTACTTGTGCTTGGGCAATATTCACTTCATTTCGACTATAGCTGCGCTAAGCTCAATGCGCTCGAGTAAATAATTAAATCGGCATCATTTATGAGCTCTTGTTTTGAGAAGTTCAAAAACTCAAATCAAGTTCAAGTATAAACTAAACTTAATTGAATTTAAGTTTTCATATAAATTTAATTAAAAGTGAAAAGTACATAAAAGTCCACAATATTTACCTATTTTCTATTTTGCAATCTACCTTCAACATTCTAACATGTTTCATCATCGGTATCTAAAATTAGACTACTTTATTTGAGTTAAAGAGTAAAAATAAAAATTGTTTACAATGGGTATCACAAGTATGACATTTGGGTAAACTCTTGATGGTTTGGTAGCAGTGCATAACAGAGGATTTGCAAAAAGCCCCCTATGGCATAGCGAATGAGGCCCCCTTGACACGCATGTTAATAGAGAGAGTATTAGGATTGTAGTAAATGGAAGGATAAGAGGATTAAGAGATTTCCCAAGAGTGATAAAAAAGATCCTTTACCTGGAATCTTCATTTCTATTTAAAGGTTAAGGGATCTAACTTGCATACATGGCAAAAGGAGATTGGTTGACACGGTATTCATAGGAGTCGCATTGTTAGTACGAGAAAAGACTTCTAACCTTTTACTCGTTGATGGAGGTTTGGGAGATGGGCTTATCCAATTGGTAGAAGGTGACTGCCCTAGCCTCGCGACTAGCCTATAAGCTATATATCAAGTGATTATTTAGCATTTAATGATGAGAGAGGAAAAGTCGATTAGGTGAAGGGGAGCTCAATGTACTGGTTAACAGGCTCTTTGGAGACAACCTTGGATAGGGAAGTGGGTCCTTCTCTTAAGGTTGGGGAATAAGGGTAAAAGATTCCTTAAGAGTGGGTTCTTGGAGTGCTTGGAGGTAAGCTTGAGCTAGATAAGCAAGGCTCAAGTACATGCTTAGCTGCCCATCAAGTGATTTGGAGAGGATGCATTGCCACATTTTTCTAGCTTGTTGGTGTACTTAGACCTCTAGGGCCCCAAGATGAAGGTTGGCCATTAACATTTCCCCTCCCTCTCACCTTGGCTTTAAAGCAATAAGGGGAATACTAAGGACTTAGGCTTGGGAAGCTAAAGCTCCTATTGGGAGTATGGAGGAAAGCAGATGTGGGTGACTTGGAGAGTCTAAGAGAGCACCACAGGTAGCCTTCTAGATACAACTTTTGACATGACCACTGCTGGTGGTCTTTTCTAATGCTTGTCGTCTCGAAACGTAGTAATGACGTTGGAGAAGTGGGTTGTATGCATGATCATTAAGGCACCTAAGGAATTTGCAATCTAAAGTTAGTGAGGGACCTTAATGGTGACTCTTCACTACCGTAATTCCCTGACCTTTGGATAGGTCTACAGTGGTATGTGGATGGGCCAGATTTCCTCCCCGTTTGCTACATAAAGGGCTAATAAGGATAATCTCCTTCATTTCACATTCATTTTTTCATTTGAAGCTCCTTTTTGAGAGGGTGATATACTTTATAGCATGTTTAGTTCATGGAATAGAATGAAGAGGGAATGGAAATGGAATTTCATAAAGAATGGAATAAGGGTGTAATACATATTACTTTGTTTAGTTGGATTTATAAGTAATGGTAGTAATGGCGGTGGCGATGGTGGTGGTGGTGGTAGTGGTAGTGGTAGAGGTGGCTATGGTGGTCGGTAATGGTGGGGTGGCGGTGGTAATAGTAGTGGTAGCGGCAACGATGGTGGTAGTGGTGGGGTCTGTGGCGGTGGTAGTAGTTGCGATGGCAGTGATGGTAGTGGTGACAGTGACGGTGGTGGTGGTAGCTGTGGCGGCAGTGTTGGTAGTGGTCAGTGATGGTGATAGTAGTGGTGGTGGTGGTGGTGGTGGTGGTGGTGATGGTGGTGGTGGTGGTGAGGAATCATGATTCTTTGGTTAAATTAAGGAATCCCTATTACTTGATTTCAAGTAATAAGGATTCCTATAGAATTCTTATTCCATAACAAAAAACCAAGTAAACTTAGTAATGGCGGAATAAGAAGGGAATGAAATTCCAATTCCATGCACTAAACGTACCCTTAATTCACCCTTCAAAAACTTATGACAGGTGAAGGAGTTCAAGATTATTATCTTATATGAGAGAGTGTGCAAACTGGGTTTTTACCCTACTGGTAAGCCCTTTAAGCACTGATTAAGGGATGTAGTAGGTTGTTCAACAACTAAGGTAGCTTCTAGGCACCGATTGAAGGGTATATGTAGATCTCTCTACTCCTCAATTTCTGCTATGTTGTTCCTCTTCAAGTTGTCGTGGCACTGACAAGACAAATGTACGGCCTTTGTAGTCGACACTTAAGTGTTGCTTTCTATTCATGGTTTTTGACCTTAAGAGGGGGATCTCCTATGGCTCAAGGATATTGGACCTTCATCAACAAGATGACTCTTTGGGGGGGGGGGGAGGGGACCCATAAGCCTCGAAAACATGGCAATTTGTATAAGTCTACATACTCTTTGGTGCCTATGTCAATGATTATTGCCACGAAGTCTAAGTACTTAGTTGACTTCCATGGGCCTTGTCAGTGGCTCTTACTTGCATATTCCAAGAGGTCAGGTGTTCCTTAATTGCTTGTGATTATGTGGGGCATCCCCTTTTGGGCTGTCGCAGTAGCATGTGTACAATGAAGAAAGAGTGTGCCATTATGACCTTTGGGATAGGCACAAGGGACTTAGCTCGGTGGTAACTATGGTGGTAGAGGAGCGTTGCTTAAAGGTCACGGCCATTAGCTCAAGCATCAAGGCCATTCATGGTCCCCCTAAGCAAATTGAAGTTATGAACTGGCCAGCCCAAGTAAGGGCCTTTGTATAGTCGTGTTGGAGTTGTACACAATCTGGGTTAGGAAAATACCTTGTGAGGCTAAGTTATAGTTGTAAGCTTGGAGACAAACATCTAAAATTGAGTAGCTAATCTAGGGAGGCTTTAACCCCTTTTAATGTATTTTTATTTTTATTCTTTATGTTGACTTATACTCAAGGTCGGTATGTCGACCCTTAAGCCTTATACTCCTTGTTTAATAATAAATAAATGAAATGACGTTTTCTCTTGTGCTCATGTTTTTCTTATTTTCCTTTTGTTTCTGTTTCTTTCTTGTTCAACTTGTCCTTCCCCACTTAGTCCTTATAGGATCTCAGAGTATAGCTTGTGTATTCGTAGTTTTTTAAAGGTTTCTCAATGTACTTACTGAGTAATGGTAGGCCTCTTTCGAGCTCGTGGGGTGCATTCTCAAGCTTATGGGGCACACGCTTAAGCTATAGCTATCCCAAACCACCAGGTACTTGAAGCTTACTTAGGGACATGATCCTTACTTGTCTTTCAACTGAATATGACCATTTATGTGATTGATGTGACTATTAGGAGGCCCTCGAAGGGCATACGCCATCCATGTCACACACACAAGTAGCAATCCACCTAATAAACAATTTATAGCCATTGATCTTCTAATCATGACATATGGTTGTCCATGATGGCCATTAGTGCGGTGACACTTTACATGGCATTACCAACCTATATAAGGACTTAAAGGTTAACTTATTTCTCACTTTCTACTATCACTATGCCAAAACTTTGCTAGAGTACTTCTTTTACATTCTTTTGTTCTTTATTCCTCTCCTTTCTTTTCTTTTCCTCTCTTCTACTAAGTTTCTAATGATGGTTAATCAACCATAGCAATCATAAAGGAATAGGTTTGTAGGTGAGGCTTCTGCAAATGAGGATCAAAGGAATGAGCCTTCCCCCTTCCACCATTGCTTGCACCACATCCCCCCTACCCAAAACAAATGGTGGTGGTTGGGACCTGTAAGCCTCGCAAATAGCTACTCAAGATTTGGTGCATAGAATTTAAGGTGATTAAGCAAATCGTCCGATTCAACCCAAATTTTACGATGAAACTTAAATTATTAGTATAAGTAATTTCGTAAGTTTAAATTTAGGAAAAGTAGTAATAAAATGATTAATTAATATAATATTGAATTTTATTAAAATTGTCCGTTATTTATTGGAAATGCTTACAAAGAATTTCGATAACTAACAAATAAATAGAAATAATAATATGTATACTAGAAATCATAGAATAACATAAATAATATTTAAGAGTATTTACTTATACTCCATATGTATTTACATATAGATAAAAATATGTGAAATGACCTAAAATGCTTGAAAATTACTAGAAAATTGCTAAATAATTAAAGAAAATTATAAAAAAATCAAAGAAAAAAATCAGGGAAGTGTAGAAGGATCTACATCAAGGTCGTGGCAGCTGGGAAAAGAAAGAAAAAAAAATTAGCTAATCAAATTAATACAACAAAAATGATAATTTGGAATAGGATAAGGCCTAGCCCTATAAATACCTAAAATTTTTCAGAAGCTCATTTAGGTAGTTAGGAATTAAAAAAAATTGAGAGAGCACTAAAAAGAAAAAGTTAGGGTTTTCTTACAAAAATTAGGAAAAACTGTAAAATTAGGGCTTTAGAAGGAAACTCATACCCAATGGCTACCGAGAAACGAATGGCTACCACTACACCACCCTACCCCCATCGCCTAAGGCTACTAACACACTTATGGCCACTACTGGTGGTTGGAAGCTGATTTATCGGGTAAGTCGAATTCTATCCTAATTTTGTTTAATTTTGTAAAAATATTAAATATACTAAGAAAATTATGAAATTTGTTATTGTGGGATATTTTAGTATGTATGATTAGGGAAAAATTTTATTTTGATGAATTTATGTCTATAAATATGTTGTCCTTAATAAATTAAGTAAAATCGAGCATGTTTCAAATTAGAAAAAAATAGACTTAGAAATGTAGTTTTCGACTCAAAATTTTTGTGTAGATTACTTAGGTGATATAGAAAAGTACTACAAATCCCTTTTTCAAAAATTAATTTTCTAAATTCTTAGATAATTTTTAGACTTTAAAATGATACATAAAATAGGTAATTTAGAGCTAATTAAGTAATTAGATGTTTAATTATTGGTTTAGTATATAATTATATGTTTTAGAATGTTGAAATCTGATGGAGTATATTGTTTGTAGCATTTAAGGTGTTAGATGTAATTATTAGGATATTATGTAGTAAATATGTAATAGGTTAAAATTGAAAATTTTAAGTTAATTTTGTAATTGAGGATAATTAAGTGTAAAATTTGATTTAGGATGAATTTAGAGATATTGAGATGTTAATTGATGTTAAGAGATGATATTTGAAGTGATAAGACTATTAGATATGTATATTAAGTACATTTAGGTGATAATGTATAATATATACGTACAAGAAATTGATGAGTAGGAAAATATTAGGTTAAAATTGATGTTATACCAATAATAAAAATATGTAATAAATCTGGTAGAAAACTTAAATTAGGGTAATTATATGAAAAATATAAGATTTTCTCATAACGGGAGTAAATTTAGTAGTTAAAGTAGGATTAGAATGTATCATGCGGACTAAAACATTAGTTAGAGACTAAAAATGATATTTAGGATATCTGAAGATAATGTGATTAATTTCACATTATAAGTCGGAATGATTTCCTAAGGTATATGTATAAAATCCCAAATCGAAAACTAAGTTAAAAACCTAACTTAAAAATCGAAGTGAAAACTGAACCACAACTTAACTTAAATTAAGAATAGTTGTAAAAGACTTAAAAACCTTGATAATTAGGTATATTAAACCCTAAAAAAAAGATAATAATAAGCATGATAAGATAAAACTAACCTATAGTAGTTATATTGAAAACTAAAACCATATTTGTATTATATGGATTTTTAGCAATGGCTAGTACGAGACGCACCTCGAGTGAGCAAGCGAAGAGTCCATGTAAGTTGGGATTAATATGTTACTGTATTTTACAGTACTAATTTGTAGTACTTAGAGGCTTGAAATTGTATTGGATTATTTTTGTTAGATAGTTGGTTATGCGCATGTGCTTGTTTTGAGCTATTAATAAGATTACTAATTTGCTGCTTTGGCTTATATTTATGTGAATTGTTTAAAATGATTGAACACCTTAAATCGGATTTAACTGAATATTTGACTCATAAATTTAAACTGGACCTACATAGCAACCTATTGGAGGAACATTAGGATTCTTCAGCCAAATACTAACCCCTTCGAATGGGATAGCGTTAGATAGCGTAGTTAGTTCATTCTTCATCCTTAGTTAAACTACGTAACAAGTGAGGAGGTTGTAGTAAGGGTGTAGTCAATGGTTCAAAGGTAGTTGTAGGAGAAGTGGTATCTTTATTACACAAGCTTAGGTTTAGTCGTGAGCTATTGCATTAATGGAAACTACTAATCTTACGATGGGCTGGACAATGTTATGCAATGACATTTGCTTAAACATACATTACACATAATAATTTGGTTGATAACCCTATTTGTGTTTGCTATATAGTTTTGAGTCTTCGTCCTAACTTACTAAGTTGTGATTGCTCACAAATCTTATAAACGTTGTGTGCAAGTGCTAGTAAGGAAGCGGTTTATAATTACCCTAAAGCTAGCAACTACCAAATCCTAGGGAAGTGAGGATATAAAACCGAAGATATGATACACTTATAAGTTTGAATTATATCTTTAAAGTTTTTATGTATTTCTCAAGCAGCTTATGTTTAAGCTACTAAATCTTATAATATACTCAGATTATGTTAGAATAGATATGTATTCCTTATAATGTCATAGGTAAAGAACATGTTAATTTATAAATTGTTTACTTCAAAGCAGGTTAGTCGTAAATGCCTTATATAGATTAGGTCTAAGATAGTGGATATAAGGTTAGCTTTTATCCTAGAATGGTTTACACGGTAGGACTGTTACGACTTTACTGCTTTGGGGCATAATAGGACCAATGATGTAGATTAAAGCTACATGTAGGTAGTATGGAGTGCTCATGCAGAGGAGAGGCATTGATTTAGTTATCTTATCGAGGAAAAGGAAGAGGAAATTGTTCCTCTATTGGTGATGATAGTAGGTTATGGGATTGTGATCGAGATAGAATATGTACACAAGGAAGGTTGGTGCATAGGGTTTGTCAGGAAGTCAGCCAGAACAATAATACTTAGGAGGTGATTATGCTTGAGAAGTGTTATTAGGCATGTGACTACGGGGATGATAAGTACTCGTTTTGCATATATTGGAGGGCAGTAGATATGTAGTTATATCTACCCTTTACAGAGTTTTAGTTGGAAGTGTTTAATTACTTCCATATATTTCCAGGCTCCCTTCACCCAAACACTTGGTAGGTGTTAGTGGCCTTTGAGGTCTTATTCATATTCCATGTAAGAAGGCCTACAACTTAGTTGTTTAGGTACTTCTTCCATTTGAAGGATAATCTTGGGGGTTGGGTATACTGCTCAGGGTAGGGGGGCCCATGATAAGCTGTTCTGTAGGTAGAAATCAAAGATTGAGGATCAGAAGTATCGATTTTCCCTAGTGAGGTTGTTTCATAAGTTTGATCTTCCTCTGAAGTAGATAAGGCCCATTTGAGTGAAGCCAATTACTTACTTCCAAAAAAAGGGCAAGGAGGCCAAGGAGTGGATCCTTGATGTAGCTTGGTGGAAGGAGAAGGGGTTTGATGTACTAGAGATTATAGAGCTATACTTGAAAGGGAAAATGTTACACCTTTAGGAGATAGGTATGGGTATAGTTGTAGTTAGGGAGGATAGTTGAGAGTTCATTACTGCAGGTCCCTAGCAAAGGTGGGAGCTTAGGGCTACTCTTTATGGTAGTTATCTTACTTAATGTTTGTAGTTTCTTTAGATTACTAACTCTATTGTTTCAATCGTAATGTATGACCTATTTGGTAGTGTTTTTGAGGAGTAGATGTTGGCGATCTAGGAGCAAAGGTGCCTAAACAAAGTGAAGAAGCTAGTAGAGGAGTAGGATGCAATGCCATCTACAAAGAAGAGTAAGAAAGTTGCATTAGCCAAGAGGAAGGAGAAGAGGCCCATAGGTGAATGGTTAAGAGTTGTCTTGATCGTGGTGCCTTTGAATGCATTTACTGGGTAATAGGTAGCTATTGTCTTTATGGACGTGGTGGATACGCATATGGGAGGTGAGCACGAGCGGGATAGTGATACTTGGGAGCTACATGAGTAGGAGGCGCATGAGCAAGAGGGGGCAGTAGCTATAGAGGGATGTGAAAGTAGGAGTTGCATGAGTATGATACACTTATTGATAGGAGGTCAAAGAAGCATGTCTCTATTGAGGAGGAGCCAACCATATGGCTGGAGGAGCTTCCTTAATGTAAACGGGAGTTAGGTATAAGTCAAGTTGATAATGCATCATAAGGGCAGTCTGTTCTTGTGATTGACCTAGAGGATAGGACATACGAGAAGCGCCTAAAGGTCTAGTAATGTTTGCATCATTAGGGAATGGCCCTTGAAGAAGATGCATGGTGTATAGATGTAGGATGAAGCTTACTACTAGTATCCTCTAATTTCCTTGAGAGGGCTAGGCGATGCTATGAGCTTGTGTAGGTATGCATTTTCTTGTAAGGTTGTCATCCTTAATAAGGTATGTTACTAATCATCTGCTATCTCCCTTTGTGTTTTGTTTAAGTTTTCATGAATGCTTACTTATACATGTTATTTGTTTCAACTTTATGAGTAGCATCGGCGGGAGGCAGGAGAAGAGAATGAGAGGTTGAGGTAAGAGTTGTCAGGGCTACGTACATGGAATCTAAAGTTGCAGGGGGAGTATAAAGAGTGTAGGGTGGAAAAGATGAAGCTAAAGCAGGAGGTTAGTGGCTTCAAGTTCAAGTTGAATAGTAGTAAGAAGAGGGTGAAGGATGTGGAAGTGAAGCTTGCTACTCAGGAATAGGAGATAGTTGTAGCCAAAGGGGTAGTAGAGAAGGTCACGCGCTTGGTCGAGTTTACCAAAAGGGAAGCCAAGTCTATGAGAAAGGGAGAGGAGGTGGCTAAAATGGAGGCCGACTCTTTGAGGAGGGAGCTAAAGGAAGCCTGAGCTAGTTTTTGGAGGAAGGAGGAGGAGTTACGAAATAGGTAAGATCTAAACTTAGTAATAATAGACAGGCTGTTGCAGGAGTTCTCTTAAGGTAATAACTTCAAAATGCCCTTAATGAGGTTAGCTAGGATAGGACAAGGCTGGCAAAGCTAGAGGTAGAGAGAGGGTATGTAAGCTAAGATCTCTATTGCCTCAACTGGTTAGTTACGGGAGACTTTGGAGGAGATGAGGGTGGGGATGAGGAAGAAGAGCTTGAAGATAATGTCAGGGATGCTGTTGGAGATGCTGAGGAAGGGGATGGCACCATAGGCAGAGATGATCCCATGAATGCCTAGGGGATTTTCTCCTTTTTTTTTCTTTCTTTTCTTAGATTGTTGAAGTATGCTTGTAGGCATGGACATATACTACTCAATTTTCCTCTTGACTGCCGATGTTCATGGGTCGGGATGCTGAGCCCTTGACCTTTGTAACTTGTAATTGTATGAATTGAACAAGTTTCTAAGTGTTGTCCACTCCTTGTTGTTCAGTTTTCATTTTACATTACATCTATTCTCCTCTTTTCTTTTGTGCTTCGAGTTTCTACTTTGATTTTTCCTCAAAGTTGTTGACTAGTTCTCAAACTTAGGTTTAGCTGTACGATGTTAGGCATAGGCTTAAGAATCCCAGTTCAGTTGGTACTTAGTCAAGAGCATCGAGCATACAGGGCCTAGGTTTGGGAGATCGAGTATTATAGATGTAGTTTATGTGCTTGTCTTATGCAACCCTTAGGTGTAGATACCTGTTGTATGCTTAAGGTAAAGCTCGAGGCTTAAGTGCTCTTGGGTGTATAAACTGGTAAGAGTGTCCATACGTTGAGGGTGAGAATTGACTTGATTTTTCTTGTACGTTCGTCTTCATCAATTAGCAAAGGATGGGATCTAATGATAATCAAAGCAAGATATTGTAGTAAATAATAGTATGGGGTGAATACAAGAATTACTTTTGTTTTTTTTTTCCCCAAAAATACACTAAGTACATGTGGGTACTTATATAAGTTACATGAAGTACGGCTTAAGATTACTCTTATTCCATGTCTTAGGAATGGGTTGCTCATCCAAAGTCTCTAACCTATAAGCGCCATTGCCCATGTCTTCTTTAATCCAAATAGGGGCTTTCCAATTGGGCAATGACTTACCTTGCCCTACTGAGGACCTTATGGCTTCTAGCTTACGGCATACTAAGTCTCTTGGTTGGAAGACCTTATGCCTCCCTTTTTTGTTTTAGTACTTGGCTACTCGTTGTTGGTACATTGCAACTTGGGTGCATGTAGCATCTCTCACTTCATCAATGGTGTCCAAACTTGCTTAGAGGAGCACCTTGTTGATACCAATGTTGAAGTTCTAAGTGCGGCTTATCATGAGTTCTAGTTCTATAGGTAATATTGCTTTTGATCCAAACCCGAAGCGGAAAGTAGTCTCTCTTCTGGTTGTATTATGCATGATTCAGAATCCCTAGAGGATATGAGGAAGTAGATCTACCTACTTACCACCTGCTTACTCCACCCTCTTCTTGAGGCTTCTAATGATTGTCTTATTGATGGCTTCAACTTACCCTTTGGTTTAGAAGTAAACGATCGAGGTGTAATGGAGCTAGATATGATGGTTGTTGTAGAATTCTCAGAACTGTGCACTATCGAATTGTTTGCTATTATCTATGATGAGGGTATAGTAGATCTTGAACTTGGTGAGGATGCTTGTATGGATAAGGCCTTTAGTTTCCCTCGTAGTGATGCTAGTAATTGCTTATACCTCTACCTACTTAGTAAAGTAATCCACGGTCATTGTAATGAACTAACATCCTTTGGACGTTTTTAGGAATGGCTTGAAAATGTCAAGCCCCCATTTCGTGAAGGGCTATAAGCTACTCATGGGGTGGAGCTTTGAGCAAGGTATTCGATTAATGAGCGAGTGCTTTTGGTAATTGTGACATAATTGCCCTAAGATCTTTGTGTTTTTTTTTTTTTTCTCATGGTAAGCTAGTAGTATCTAAGATGGAGAGCATGTACAAATAAAGCTTAGGCTTGGATTTGGTTACTACATATACCTACGTGTAATTCTCCCAAGGCATTGATGTAACACCCTAAAAGAGGGCCTACTAGTTTTGTTTAAAATCTTTATATCACGTGTATACTTATGATATAAAAATTGCCTTTCAAGTCAGAGGTTGTAAGGCTCTAACTAGTGGTGCTTATTCATTTTACATACATCTACATCTGCTTAACTATATATATACATATATATATATATCTATAAGAGTGATCAAATAATCCATAGTCACCAGAATAGTAAAGAGTTAAAATATACCAAACAATAACAAAGGGTATCTAAATTCCAACAATCATAAAGTCATTAGATACTTTAAAATTTTAATTCAACTGTCCTACTTACTCTTCTAAACTTATCATTCTACTTTCTTTGCCCAATGGAGCACTCTGCTCTCAAATCCTAACCTAGCCCTAGTTTTGTATGACCTGTAAAAGAAACTATTAGGGTATAAGCTACATCTAGCTTTGTGAGTAATCTTTCTATGCTACTGTCAAACAATAATAAGCAAATTATTTACTAAATATATCAATGCACGTACAAGCATATGTAATGTAAATAGTGCACACAGGTGATTGGTAACTACATATAGTACGATTTCATGGCCACTATTGCCTCGGGTTAGGAATTATTTAGGTACATTAGAACCCAAGTATCCATGTCTAATACGAGTTCTCTTAACAATATAAGCACCCTCAATAGTAGACATGGCTTGGCCTCAAGTTATAGGCGGAACTCCCCAGACCCAAGTAGATCCCAAAGGTTGAGGCAAGAACATGTCGTATGAATATGTCATATGATAAGCAATCACAATATATAATATCAATATGGATCCATTTATGCATGATCTACTACTCTACTGTGTAGTACTAATGCCCTTTAACTCATGCTGTAGGATGCAATGTATATTTGATTTGATTAGAGGCCGAATATTTATTAATTTTGAATACATCGATTGGTCAAGCAATTATATTCCAAATACTCCAATGCCCTAAGTTCTAATGCAGCAAACAAGGGTATTCAGAATATCTTAGGATATTTTGCCGGTAAGAGTCAACTAAAGCAAGTACATCCCACAGCCCAGCTCCAATTAGAGATCCTGCTACAATAACAAACTATAGGGTGGTAAGCTACAACTACTTAGTGAGTAACCTTCCTACTTTACCATTAAACAATAACAAGCAAGCTATTAATAAAATATGTGAATGCATGAATAAACATGTACAATGCAAACAATATATATGTTTGACCAATAATTGTATACAACATGGTTTTATGCCCACCATTTCCTAGGTTAGTAAGTATTTAAGTATGTCAAGAGCTAGGCATCTACGTCTAATACGAGTTCTCTTAACAATATAAGTACCCTTAGCAGTAGATACGACTTGACCTCAAGTAGAAGGCAGTACTCCCTAGAGCTAAGTAAATCCTAAAGGTTGAGGCAAAAATATGTCACATGAATACATCGTACGATAAACAATCACGACATATAATATCAATATGGATCCATCTATGCATGATCTCCTGCTCTATTGCGTGGTGTCGATGCCCTTTAACTCATGCTACAAGATGCAATACATGTCTGATTTGATTAAAAGTCAAATATTTATTAATTCTAGATTTTTGGGCTAGTTAAGCAATTATATTCTAGACAATCCAATGCCCAAGTTCTAATGTAGTAAACAAGGGTATTCAGAATATCTTAAGATGATTTACAACCAAGAATTAACCAAAACAAGCACATACAAGTTCTCATATACCTTAACATGTAACAAGTTTAATTATTAGATATAATTAGATAGTACACTAACTATAAGCACATAATAAAGTAAATAAAGGCCGGTATACTTACTTTTCCATGATATCTAGCAACCCCAATAGTCCTCAACTACGTCCAACTCTGAATCTTTGTCGCCTGAAGAGTACATTTAAACTTTGTAAGTATTCTATTTGTACTAACTACTTAGGCTTTCTTGCTTTATATCCCTGTTTTACTTATCTTTGTCTTTTGGATGTAGTTTCTTCATTTTAACTTTGTTTTTAGTGATCTTATAGTTTTTTTCATCATTTTCAAGTGTTCTTGCATTTGGTGGGGTCATTTTTTGGTTCTTAGGTTAGCAAGTTCTTAGTTTAGGCCTTATAAGGTTATGGGACCAAAAGTTGAGTTGGGTCACTTTAGGGTTTGGGGCCTAGTTTTTGGTCTTGGACCTTATACTTAATATTTTAGGCTTCCTTTTAAGTATTTTAAATAAAATTTGTTGGTTAACGCTTTAAATTCTCATGTTGAACCTTAGTGATACTCTAACAGGCCTAAATGGGCTCTATTTTTAAGTTTAAGGGTCTAACTCATTGAGGTACCTTTGGTAGGCGTCTTGAAGGGGCTTGAGTGAGTATACCTCCCTTTATTTTACTCTATTATATGCTTGTAGTTAGTACACCATCTAATTTTATCTAATCATATCTAATAATTGAACTTGTTGCATATTAGGGTATATGGGAACTTGTGCGTACTTGCTTTGGTTGACTCTTGCTTACAAAATACCCTAAGATATTCCGAATACCCTTATTTGTCACGTTGGAACTTAGGGCATTAGAGTGTTTGTAATATAATTGCTTAACGACCCCATGAATTTGGAATTAATAAATACTCGACCTTTAATCAAGCTGGACATGCATTGCATCTTATAACATGAGTTAAAGTGTATCAATACTGTGCAGTAAAGAGGGAGATCATAATAGATGGATCTATATTAATATTATTTGTTGTGATTATTTATCATATGATGTATTTATGTGACATGTTCTTGCCTCAACCTTTAGGATTTACTTAGCTCTTGGGAGTGCTGCCTTCTACTTGAAGTTAAGCCTTGTCTATTGCTGAGGGTGTTTATATTGTTAAAAGAACTCTTATTGGACATGGATTCTTGGGTCTTGATATGCCTAAATACTTCCTAACTTGAGCAATGGTGGGCATAAAATCATGTTTTATGCAGTTATTGATCAATTGTATACATTATTTGCATTGTATATGCTTGTACATGCATTCATATATTAGGTAAATAACCTACTTGTTATTGTTTGGCGATAAGGTAGGAAGGTTACTCACTAAGTTAGGTGTAGCTTACCCCTCAATTATTTCTTTTGTAGGTCATACAAAGCTAGGGTTGGGCTAAGATTCGAGTATAGAGTGCCCTATCAAGTTGAGGAAGTAGAATGATAAGTTTAGAAGAGCAAGTAGGAGAGTTAAATTAAACTTTAAAAGTGTTTAGTAGCTTTATGATTGTTAGAATTTAGATACCTTTTCTTATTGTTTAGTAAGTAATTCCGACTCTTTACTATTCTAGTGACTGTGGTTTGTTGGATTACTTATATATATATAGTTAAGTAGATGTATGTAAAACAAATAAGTATCCTTAAAAACTCTTTAGTTAGAGCCTTGTAACCTCTAACTTGAAAGGCAGCCTTTATATGATGGATGCATACGTGGTATGAAGATTTTAAACAAAACTACTAACCTCCCTTTTGGGGCAATACAATGGAGGCCCTCCTTCGTCCTTAAATAATAGAGGAAGGATAGGTGTTCGCGCCATTAGAGGACATCATCTATAACAATGTAATTGGTTGCACTGTAGACAAGCCTCTTAGATTCAACCCTATCCTTAGGCAGAGTGCTAGTTTTAAGATAATTGATGAAGGGGTCCATCTAGGATGGCTCAGCGAGTGCAAGTTGATCTCAAAGCTCATCATTGTACGGAAGTGTGCTAAATGGTAGTCTAGATTGTCGGCTCCATCGTATGTGTTTATGTGAGGAAGGAAGACACCTTATGGAAGGGTCTCCTCCTAGATGACTGGAGTGAATGGGCTCTTACTCACCAATACTCTACATTGTTATGTAGATGACTCAGACACTTCTAGTTGTATCAACTAGAGGCATGTTGGATGTGCTCATCGAGTTTGCATACATTCATATCGTTCAAATGCTTTAACAAGTGGTTGGGTGAGGTGTTCTTGTATAACCTACTTGCACCTAAGTGGGTTCCTTGGTTTTTAGCCATGCCATGGTTTCTTTTCAATCAATTGTGTAAATCTTCTACTAGGTTATGCTAGAGTTGAACAACTTTGCATGGGCGCTCAACATATGCGAGTGGAGGTGTAGGTGAGCACTAGGGGTGTTTAGGTCAGTTGAGAGAGCTAGTAGCGATGTCTTCGAGGTTGACTTTGTCGTTGGGGTTAGCCTTTCCCTTGTGTTTTTGATTTGCAGCTAACTGTTGTCTTAAATGGGTGTTTTCATATAGGACTTTAACATTGGTTTCCATCAGTTCTTGGAACATTGCCTTAATTTTTTCCATATCTAAACGTTATGGCTCTATTAATGGTAGCAATTGTAGGTTGATTGTAGATTGATCACCGTCACCTATGAGCCTCGGATGTGGTTGTGTGTTCTTACTTTAACCATGATGATTAGTTTACATAAACGGTGCATGCCAAATGGTGAAAATGGGAGTCATGCATTGGACTCTTAGGTGAACTGCTGGCGATTTGATAGCCATGCATGGTGGTGGACCTATAAAAAGCCTCTTATAGCATAGCAATTAAGATCCTTCTAATGCTTAAGTTAATGGGGAGAGTATTAAGATTGTAGCAAACGCAAGGATAAGAGGATTAAGAGAGTTCCCAAGAGTAGCTAAAGATATCCTTTACCTAGTATCTTCATTTCTATTTATAGGTTATGGGATTTGACTTGCTCGACATATGGCAACAGGGGATTGGTAGGTACCAAATCCGATGGGACAACATTGTTGGTATGAGAAAAGACTTCCAATGTTTTGTCAGTTGATGGAGTCTTGGGAGACGAGCCTATCACATTTGTAAAAGGTGACTACCTTAGCTTGGTGACTATGCTGTAGGCTATGTATCAAGTGGTCATTTAGCATTTAATGACGAGAGAGGAAAAGGTGAGTAAGTGAAGGCAAACCTGGTGTATTGGTTAGTGGGCTCTTTGGAGACAGCTCCCAAACAAGGAAGCAAGCCCTTCTCTTAAGGTTGAGGAACATGGATAAAAGATTCCTTAAGAACAGGTTCTTGGAGTACTCGAAGGTAAGCTCGAGCTAGATAGGCAAGGTTCGAGTACATGCTAAGCTACCCTTTAGGTGATCTAAAGATGATGCATTACTACACTTTCCAAGCTCACTAGTGGACTTACGGCCTTTAGAGCCCCAGGTTGAAGGCCAATCGTTAATAGCAACAATACTTATCATCACATTAAAATAGTAAGGCAGTTCATGACAATATGCCATATGCTATAAATGCTATGGTACCACTTGCTCATCAAGTTGTTATATTCACTTACACCAATAGCACTTGTACTTTAATTCCTTATCAAGACAATCCTCCCATCACAAAGGAACCTCACCATCAACATAATATACTTGAGACTCTAAAAGTAACAAAAACAAAAACACATAATTGAATTAATAAGAATAAGAAAACTTCATTACAATAAGAGAATTATCGTATGCTACATATCACCTCAATGGTTTATAGGCTTAGATATCAATACTTTACACTATGATCATGATAAAGATACAAACTTCCATGAGCTAAATCCTAGGAAAAAAGTTCTTCTATACCTATCTACCTCTATCTCTTCTTCCTCTCTCATGTACATTTGTCTACCATTTATTTATAATATTTGGACAAAATAATCTCTAATTGGTAAGCGAACCAAAGTTATTATAGGTCCAGGGTAGGTACACAACCATGGTGGCTGGGTGTAAACTTTTCCTTACAATAATTCTTGAAAATTTGTCTTGAAATTGATGATGAAGGGATCATGATTGGATAACATGGCCATAGTAGGGGATCATGGTCTTGTTCTTGTCTAGGAATTCTTCAAACTTCGATTGGAATTTTAGGACATAGGCTTTATAGCTAAGGAACACAGCCGTGAAGGGTAACCATGGTCCTCTCCTTTGCTTTAGTCTTTAACGAATTCTCTTCTATGCTTGCTATATTTAGATTATCCTTCAAAATAGATGATATTCCTTTAAAAAATTGCCTAAATTCTCATCTTTTCATCTCATTACTTCATCTAAACCTTGAAATAAAGAAATAATTCAATTCAATAGCAATTTCAACAAAATCATATCAAAATGTCTTAAAATATTTAAGAAAATAACATAATGAATGAGTGTAATTTTACACTCATCAAATCTCTCCATACTTAAACGTTTCCTTGTCCTTAAGCAAATTAATCAATCCTTAATAAAGATTGGCAAAAGAAATTAGGACAAGATTTTCCAGTGGAACTACTATTATTCAAGAATCATAAAAACTTTGTATAACCCCACAAATTGAATTGCATCTCTTAAAACTTCATAGTAATTGGTATACTTTTCTCCTTGTTCACTTTTTCTAATGCATCCTAGACACAAATACTAGAATTCAGTGGTTAATTCATGTAAACCGATGTTTAATTGTGCGATTTAACTAAGGATTCTCTCTTGAATGACTCCAATTTTTATTTATCAAGCAAAAACCATACATGACTCCTTTCTATTTAGTTAGGATGTAAATACATGTTGTATCTACTTATTTCCTGCTCACTCCCCTAATATAAAGTTCTACTGATAGGCTTTTTAATTTAATTACTTATCAAAGCTTATGAGCAATAGGAAGGTACCTTGCTTTCATGAGGGATTAAAGTCGATCCTTACTAATTCAGCTACTTTTATAATTAACATTAATAGTGAGAAAGTACCTTACTCTTTTAAGAGATAAGGCTAATCCTTATCAATATTTCTTTCATTAACCTTTCTCTTCCTTTTTTCTTAGTAAATTGGCAATGGGAAAGAATCTTCCTCTTCTAAGGGATCAAGACCAATCCTTACCAATCACTCTTTATCAAATTATTCTTAATTGTGCCCTCAACAAATTGAATTTTCAAGGGGAAATTATAAGAGACAAGTTTTATCTACTTATTTACTTAGGATTATAGAGCTCTAAAAATAAAAAAAAAAGGATAAGTATACATCTAAGTAAATTTCTTATGTAGCATATGACTAAAGGTCAATCATAATGTTTAATTAATTAATGTCTTGAAATCTTAGGCTAAATAACATGTAACTTTTGCTCCACAAGAATGCCACTATTCAATCCAGTAACGTGTTCCTTATGTAATAGTGACTTAGAAAAATTTACATACAAGCACTATTGTCTCATTGAATGGGGATTGCAATTTCAAAAAGAAATTGGATTTAAAATGGTAACACTATGATTATTGAATAATAGTAGTATACCTCTTCCTCACATGTAATTTAGCACATTGTCTTCAATGTACCTATGTCTAAATTATGGAGTAAATAATTGCAAATATTTAAAGTGCAATGGAGAAGGAAATGTAGATATGGGAAAAATGATACTCTCCTAAATATTTGGATTTGCTTGAAGTATCCATGAGAATTTATTGTAGATAATTTGAGGTTATCAACTGGAGAGAGATCTAAATAAACACACTTGAAATAAAGAGATAAAAGCGTAAGTGAGAAAAAAGAAAATTTTAATATTTCATTGAATTGAAAGAACTTGAACATAAATTTGAAATAAAAATAAAAACATGGAAACACACAAATTCAATTAACTATTTAACTAACACTTATTGAAACTAAGTTGATAGGATATCCCTCCATTAGGCTACAGAGATAGAAGGCCTCATGTATAGCCACGACATCGATGCTTTTTCCTCTCCCACTAATGGATGGACAGTTTCTTTAAGCAAGTGGTTCCATGGTCCTCAAAACTTGCTAGTACTATAAAAAAAGTAGTCTTATGTAACTGTTGTTTACATCACACTTCATCGACATGTGCACTCCATTTAAGAGAGTCACGATCCTTGTAATGTGAAATTAATTAAATCATTCAATGAACATGAGAATAGAAAAATAGATGGTTCTCGTTTTTGACCTCACAAAAGTTTACCAACATAAGCATCGACAGATAATGGATAGTTTCGTCGAAGATGAGCAAAATTGGAAGAGAAGAAGTAGTTGTTGCCATGTAACGGGCATTGTAACTAAAATTGAAACTGCAATGCCATTCACCATGCCTAAGGTGTCGCTCATAAATAAGCTACATGCTATGAGGTTATTTTTGGCATCAGTCAAAATATTTAGAAACAAAAGGGTTGTGAAAGAGTGATTAATTATTGGATATGTGATGGTCTAAAGGACTTGTAGAAATTCGTGAAGAAAAAAATTGGGATACATTGGCAGTAAGTTTTCTGTAGTGAGCGATGGTTTTTCCCCAAGCTGCTCACCTTATCGAATAGATGAAATCTGAACTCCTGCCGGCTTTGTCACAAGTCGAGCTCTTACAAGTAACGGCACAATAGCACTTAGAAATTTGCCGTGTCGACCAGAGTTGTTTTACTGAGTACAACAAAAGACTATCAAGTAGAGTGTACTCCAAGTCCAACCAAACAAGAATTGTTATGTACCATAATATGTCGATTAGGACTTGTTTAATGCTCAACAACTGAGCTAGATCTGATCTCATCTTCATAGGCAACATATCGAATAGTAGAGCTGAGAACTTTAATAATCGAGCTAAATGACCAACAATACTGAACTTGTTTCCTCTTCATTAAGAGCTAACCAAGAACCAACCAAATTTTAAGCTGAATAGCGATTAGACTTAGAAGCCGAGCTCCCTTGTGACCAAAGGCCAATTTCGAGCAGTCAGTGAAGAGAAGTGTCGAGATATTGATGTGAATTGCAAGCAGCTGACTTAAAGTCTTCACAACTCTTTCGAACTCCCTTTGACCGAGTGTAGTTTCCCATGACTACACCAAAATAGCATCAGGTATAAAGCTGTAGCAGAGCTGTAGTCCAATGTATCATCAAGTTGCAAGTAACTCATCCATTTCAGCCCAGCTAAGTGCAAATGACCAATCTGCAACTAAACTATTGTCCACTTGATAGCAGTTGAGGATGAATTTGATGAGCCAATTAATTAAAGCCAACAATGCCGAGCTGCAACTCCGAGCACCCAAACTCTATATACTGATGATCAACATTATAACATGGCCTATAAACCTCGTGCGGCCGAGTTGCCAACTTGCAAGTGAATGCTGAATTCCATTTGTATGTGTAGCATGATCCGAGCTACTCCATGCACTCCTTGAGCTTCACCATGTAAGCTCTAAGCAACTGCTTTGTCCATAAAGATCTAAGCTTAATAGCAGCAAGGGAGCTTTGAGATGTTATCTATTAACTATGTATGGTCGACTTGTCGAGTAGATCAACTTAGTCTCTTGGTTAAGCTTTAAGGAGCACATATAAGGCCAACATGTGAAAGCAATCGCTGAGCAAAACAACTACTAAATAGAGCCAATTTTGAGCTAATCTCTAGCTATAATAGTAGAATGAAGATGAGCATATGGACTGAAGTGAACATGAGCTATACAACTTGATAGTGTTATTAATTTAAATAAAGCAATAAATTGCATGCCCTTTTAGGTTTTAGAATTCACAAATTTTATGTTTCATTTCCTTTCTCACATGAAATGTTAAAATGGTAAGGGTGGACTATATATGATTAGTTCTTTATGAGATTTGTCATAGGAAGAAAAACATGGATACCATCTTTTTCCTCAATCCAACTGATAACTCTTATTTTAAATACATTTCACATGGTGACTTTATATTATTTCCTTTACTTCTTTGATTTTCTTTAAAGAAATTGATACTTAATTCAGTAAAATTTTGATTTCAAGGTTTGAACGCGTTCTCGGATTGAAAATGAAGAAAAGGAATCAAGTTTCACTCAATTTGGAATTCAAATGAATGAATTATGAAGTTTTGAAATTACACAGTCTAGGACACAACTGTATCCCCAGGCTGTGTCCATTTAGGAAGATATGCCAAGGTCAGAAAGTTACACAACCTGGGGACACAACTGTGTCCCAGGCTGTGTCTGGTGAAGAAAAAAGAAACCTTACAATACATTATAAAAGGACATACTAGGGTTTCACACATAAGTTTGGACATTCAAAAGAGAAAAGACTTAAAGAGAAAGAGAAGAAAAAGGCGAAAGAAATACCTTACTTCAAGATTAAAGAGATTTATCATTAATAAAAGGGGTTTTTCATGTTTTATTTATTGATTTTGTTACAATTCGTTTTTAGTTTCATTATGATAGCTTAAAATTCTTGTATTTAGGATTATGGAACCTAGGGTTTCATGTGACTATTGGATTGATTGATAATTTTTAATAAAGTTTCTATCTTTTCTTAATTCAATTATGTTATTTAATTGTTAATTGATATTTCTAGAGTATCAATCTATGATATTATGCATGATGATTGAGAAATCACATGAATAATGAGATCTTGACATAATTGGAGAGAATTACATGTGTACTTAGAGATAAGATACATGTTTCTTCCGGAAAATTGTTCTTTTTGTGGGAATTCATTATACATTAATGCGATTTTAAATTATATTACTAAGTGAAGAGATTCCAGTAAATAATTTAGGATTAGGGTTAATATGCTTAAGAAAAATATTAACTTTAATTGTGAATCCTTCTGGTTAAGAATAATAGAGATTGAATTGAATACATTTTAAGCGGTCACATATTAAACACTAGGGGAAATAATTCCTAAATATGTTATTACTTTCTTGAAGTCGCTCTTAATTTTATCGCTTTCTAAATTGCTTAATCAAGTCTCATAATTAGGTTAATTTGTTAATTTTAGTATTTTTAATTCATTCAACTCATCACAATTTTTCGGTTAGATAATAGAGCTAAGGTTAATATTAGTATTCGAAGTTTCTGAGGGATTGACTCGGATTCACATCCGTTATATTAAAACTAATAGGTGCACTTACTTGATATCACCAACTATACCCTAGACTCTTCTGCATCCCTTTATCCTTGATCATTTGTCTAGTCCTTGTAAGATTTGACCATTTACTTGCTTAAGCATACAAGTTTGCTTACAAAATAAAGTCGCTAGTTTTTTTCTATTTCCAATTCTATGGGTCTTTATGTTGCAATTTTTCTTAACTTGATGTTACTAAGTAGGCGTTTTCTTTCATGCAAAGCACTATATTGGGTTCCATAGGCATTTTCTTCACGAATTCAAATGCTTTAGTAAGTTGTACAGAACTACTTGAGATCAACCACGAAATGTAAACACATAAAGAGAGAATAGATAAGAAGGATTCATGGTCTAGTCTATAATTGTTTGCTAGTATAACCATGCATGACACCTACAGTTAGCATAACCTTTTGAGTTGCTAAATTATAGCTACAAATTGTGTCATATGCTAGAAGAGCTTTTTTAATGCATCTACACTTAGCATACATTTCTACTAAGGCTGGCTCAATGTGGGCATCTGAATCATGTATATGTCAATTGCACATTGGATCATTCAATGAGTTTCTCCCAAACTGCAAGGAGTTTAACCATACCAAAATCCGAGCTTCAAAATCTTGAGAAGAAAACTTTACCCACCAACTAGGGTCGAGCTTACCACTAAGATAGACCCTTAGATTGAAAATTCACGTTGCGACTCACATTTTAGATGCTAACCTTTGCATGTATGATAGTGGCTAAGTTAAGCTTTTGTATGTATAGGCCCAACCTATCCTCAAACTACACTACAGTCCATCAACGAATTGAATAGGACTATGGCTCTCTCTTTACAAAGATTAACAGTGCCTTTGGTTGTTGACCCAAACTAAGCACGAACATGTAGTAGAGTTAAACCAATCGTAGCAGTCTCAACTCGAAGCTTAACTTCTTTATAGTTGAGATACTCACAACAAACTAAGTGCTCAAGTAAAATGAAATCTTAGTAGTTATAGCCTCTTGAACACCAACATCCGAGCTCTTTGCTGAAGGGACACTACCCAAAATGTGGACAATCGTAATTCAAATCTAAGTTTCCTTAAAGATAACCCTAGCAACAAGTTCTTAATCGAGCCCCAAACAACAACTTCAATGGACCTGGACCTAACTTGTTAGCAAATGCTCTGTATAAGTATCAAGCTAAGCTACACTTGACAGCCATTGAATAGTAGTTGCAAACAAAGCTAAGCATAGTTATCAACTTGCTGTCCACTTTGTTAAGCTGCCATCTAGAATAACAACTCCATGCTAAACTAAGTAGAGCATTAGTAGCCACAAAAGTGTCATAAAACAAGAACTAAGTAATTTAAGCAACTAAATCTGGGTAACCTTTATAGCTAAGCTTTAAGTAGCAATTATGAGTACAAATTCGAGTAGCAATAATGTCTAATTTGGAGCAAGGAAATCCTTATGAAAATCAATAAGCTGTACATCTAAAATTTGTACAAATGTAGGTCGTGAAATTTAAAGTGTCAGCTAATTGTCATATTTAGTGGCCTATGTATAGAGGGAATGCATAGTAGTAAGGAATATTATAAATCACAGTAGTAAGATTAGAATAGAATCGAGAGTCCTCAACTTCATTCATACATATGGACTGTTAGAAATTTATGAAAGTTGATGTCTTTTTTGTTTTTTGGCCATGTGACAAGAGATCATCATATATCCTTAAATGGACTATTACCCCTGTTTGGAGGGCCCATTTCCTTGTTTGTCCTTTAGAGTAAAGGATAGGGAAAGATTCGAAGGCATATAAATATGGTGTATTTCAAGACTAACATAAGGATAGTATCAAGTAGCTTAGTTTAGAGAATAGCTTAGAGGTACACTTAAGGTTATCTTAGGTTTTGGATTGATTAAGATGTGCCAATTACATATCAAGGGGTGGAATGGAAAACATCCATATGAGCATATTTCAAGATCAAGCTATCCATTCATAGCAGTGTGTGAACCTAGCTCGATGGTGCCTACATGACACCAGCTAACTATGTTGAAGCTAACTTGAGCTATAGATAGAGTAATCTAAAACCATTGAGAGATCCCTTGTAATCAAATTGAGCTACAAAGATCTTTCATTTCAAGAGTCAAAAAACTTAATTCCACATTTGTGACCGTTTATTCTAGATGAGTCAAGGCTAAAGAAATGCCCTTCATCATGAGCCCACACCAATACAAATGATTAATAGGCTCCTCTCCAACCTCTCTTGAACATGAGGGTAAAAATATCTTTAAAGCCTACATAGTATAGGTAGCAAGTAAATTGCATATAGTACTATCCCTGATTCCAATGCTTAACGGATGACAAGAACAAGATGCCTAAAATTCATTAAGTCTAGATAAGAGCTTGGACGAAGAGATGTAAAGCCTTAAACTCTTCTAAGAGTGATAGGCATAGTTGCTATAAGTCTTAAGAAAGGACAATGAGCTATTTGAAAAGCTCTAAGTCTAACGTATAGACACCAAGCCACATAGATACCTTAAGTTGTCAATTAACAATAGGCACAGTGCTTTAAGTCTAATAAATAGACCATGCGTTACTATATACCTAAACGCTCTAAGTTTAACGAATAGATGATAAGCTACTTGAAAACCTTAAGCCATTAAGTGTAAGGGGTAAAATACTCTAACTCCTATAAAAATATGGATGATGAGTTATGTAAAAACCTTATGCCATTAAGTGGCTACGGGTAAGATACTTTAAGTCATACAAGTTGTATGGATGTCAAGTAAATGAGCTTGAAGTCCCATATCATTAATGGACCAGCTTACCTTACAACTCTACTTAGTACAGGTCATGCCTAGCTTAAATAACTTGCTTGCTTTCTTTGCCTTTTTATGTATACAGGCCTCTTTAGGCCCATTGGCCTTTTCAAGCCCTCGCTTTTTCAAGCATAATGATATCTTTAGGTGCTTCAATCCCTTTTACTCTTTGCCGCTCTAAGCTTTTGCCTCTTCAAGTATCTTGGCTTCCTTAGGCCCTTTATTGTAGACTTTTCAAGAGCTCCTACAAAGTTGACCTCTTTGAGTACTCTCTTTACTAAACTTGTTGCTGAAGAGAGTAAAAGGCAAGTGTTGATAGGGCTTTTTTAATAAATAAGCTACTGGCTTATATTAATTGGCCCACAACATAAGCCCAATTTCAAGGGGTTGGTTCAAGTACAACTCCTTCTTACCTACTATGAATATGAAACAAGAACCCTAGGAAAAGGGATCTCTCTTTTCATTCTCTTCCTCTTCACGTAACTTGACAATTTGCTCTTATAATAAGGGGTTGATTTAGGTATTGGAGTGGATATGAGTCTTGTAAACTTACGTATCGAATTTTGAGAGCTCATAGTCTTACGTATTGGATTCTAAGCTAATAAATTAGCGCATATGTGAAAGTTAATCAATTAGGGTTATACTTCACGTGTAGATCTTAAAAGTTAGACGAAGGTACTTTGTGAGTCTGGAATATTAAAATAATAGAATTATAGTTAAAAATAGATAACTTTACTAAAGTACATTATATTGTAACTTACCCCTGTGTAAATACGTAAATTAGGTAACATAAAATAACTAAATTTTAGAAATAAATTATTTATATACAAAAAATTATAAAGTGACCTAAAATAATAAATAAAAATGGTTTGTGTACCCTGGTTATAATTATTATATATATATATTTATATACTCGAAAATTTCTTAAAATGCCTTAAACTAAGTATAATTAACCAAATAATTGGCAAAAAAATCATTAAAAAATGTTAAAAAATTCACAAAACAACATATTTGCAATGTTTTAGGTGTAGACAACTCCATGGACAACTGTTGGTGATTTGGGATACTCATAGGACACTTAGCAACGCTTAAATGAAGGGATTTAAGCTTAATTGGAGAGAGAAAAAATGCCATTTATCATTCTACAACCTAAGAAATATGACTAGCTCTCTCTAAAATGTTGTTTAGCTTCTTAGGACTTTAGGAAAATTATAGAATTAGGATGAACATAATTGGAAAAATTCTAGGAAAAATAAGAAGAAATACTATGTAAACCAAACAACTTAGTAGAACTCAAGTGCAGAGGCAACCTAGGAGTGAACTACCACCACCAATCAATAGTGGTAGTAGTGCCTAGAAGTGCTGATAAAGTGGTGGTCAGAAGTTAGTTTTTTCGATGAATCTAATTTTGCATCCGATTTTAGTTAATTTGTAAAAAAATCAAATAAACTTCAAAAATTATAAATTGATTTCAACATATATATATATATATATTTAGGAAAATATATTAGATTGAAAAATTTTTAAGTTAAAAACCCAAGCAAAATCGGTCAATTTTTAAAGCTGATTTGAATGACCCTATAGATGTATTTTTAATACCAAACTTTTTGTAGATAGCCCTTATATTACATCTAAATATTATATGAAGAGATTTCGAACAAAAAGAATTTCTATAATTTTTAAAGAATTTTTAGCATTTAATTTAGGTACAAAATGTCATTTCCTTGAAAATTTTGTGTATAGAGCTAGATGAAGCCCTTGATGTCAAGTTTTGAGGTTTACTTAGATCACATTCTGTTATGAAGAATAATTTGGAGTTGTATAGTTTGAGTTGGAGATGAGATATGGGCAAGTTGGTGAATATGGGTTTAAAGCATTAACATATAAGTATGTGAATTTGATGAATTTAGTACTATGGTATTGCTTGGTATTATAAACCTAATATATGAACATGATTTAACATGTCTATAATATGTAATATGATGTTGGATAAGTTATTTCAAGTAAACTTGTAACATGACCTATTCAAACAATTCTTCAAAAGGTTAGTCTATTAGAAAAATGAGTTAATTCCTAGTCCAAAGACCTAATCAGAGAGTTGTCTGATATTAAATACTTAACTAGTATAGCATTCATAGGTTAATTAGAAAATTTCTAGTTAATAAGGCCATTTTCATATACTTATTCTGATAGTTCCTAATTAATAAAACTGTTTTCAGATACTTTCACAAAGAGTTTTAGAATAAAAATTGTGTCAACACTATTGATCATATACTTGTTCAGAAAGTTCTAAGGCAAAAACTACATTAAGCTTAGTGTTTAGAACCTTCTTAAGAGATTTCAGTAATAAGTTAAAACTTAATCCAAGACATAATAAACCTATCTAAACTATATGTAAGACATTAAAAAAAGTAATCATATCCTTTCTGTTTAGCAAAAACTAAAATATTTATATTAATTGTTTAGGGATTTACAAAGGGATTGAGCACTAGAAGCAAGATTAATTGGTGTTGATATCAAGTAAGTTGGGATTGATGCTTAATGGCATGTTAGAGTATCATATCAAGATACTTAAAGAATTAAGAGTTCTCATTTGTGGTTATAGCTAGATTGTATGTATGTGTGCTATATTTATGTTTGTAACACTAACTGATGTTTGGGAATGGGACTTCAGGTGTTGTTTTTTGCTTAAACATAGCATGTATTGCGTATATGAACTTAGTTGCTCATCTTATAATATAGACTAATCTTAAGACAACTAAAATCTAACCTAACATTCATGACAACTTAATAGAGGTAACAATTAGGTTATCTTATCAAACTAAATATTGGCACTTCGAATAGGATAGCAAAAATGGCTATTTTTCTACCCTTAGTTGAACTAAGCCATAGGAGAGGAGGTTGTAATAAGGTTAGGAATTGGGTTTGAATGTTGTCTAGGGAGGAGAGTGCCTCCATTGTATAAACTCGGATTTAGTTTGATTATTGCGTTGAAACTCCTCTAAATCTAGGTTAGAGTGGACAAAATGAATTGTTCAAACATTGTAAGATGATCTATCATTTACTTCTTAAGATTACATTTAATTAATGATTGAATAACTATGTTTTCTAATTTATTATTCGACTCTATCCCCCCGTACTAAGCTAGTTGAGCTTATATTCCAATAGATTATTTTGCACATGTGGCGTAATACCTGAGGATGCTTCGTTATAATAATCCCAGGTTAATTCCAATAGACTGGAGAGTGAGGCGTTGAAGATTAATGAATGGATTAATGTTCATGTTGTTTTTGCTTTCTTTTTGTGGGAAGACTATAATGTCTTCTTAGGAGGTCGTATAGTTTTCGTTGGATCGCTGATGTACTTATGTTATGTATTAAGGTCTTCTTTTGGAGTTGTACATTACTTTTGAAAGTCTTAAAAACTTATGATGTATATAAAACTATGTAAATAACTTCAACTATTTATAAATATCGAAAACTATATTTTGTAAAGTGTTACTCTATAGGTATTATATATCATAAGTCTCATCTAACTGTTTTAAAGCTGGTTAAGTCATCGTTCACTTTGTGTAGACTATTACTATGATAGTAGTTAAGAAGGATAACTTATAGCTTAGGTTAGTATATATGACATGACTATTATGACTCCTTAAGTTTAGGACGTGATAGTGGTTGTGCCAGAATACTCTTTAATACCTCTCGTATCTCTTTTTTTTTTTTTTTTTTTTTGCAAGTGTTTATTTACCTTAACGAGAATTAACTATCAATAAATATTACAATTATTTAGGTTGAGAAATACATTTTTCCACATGTATTTCTCTCTTCCATAAGTGTAAATCTAAGTTTGGTTTTGTTCCATAAGTGAAAAGTACCATGCTTAGAATTTTATTCATTTTCACTAACTTCAAGGATTTCTTGTAACCTCTATAATGGACACCCATTGCTTGGAAAATTCGATACTGATTTTAGACGTCAAGAAGCTATATGCATGCTTGGCTGGTGTAAGATGTTTTGTTTAACTTTAGTTGCATATTATGGATTTTTTGGGGTATGTTTCGTTTTAATGATAGCTATCTCTTAGTTGGAGAGAATTTTGGAAAGCCAAAGTTTAATGTTGTAGAAATTTATGTTATAAAGGGGGGAAATGGTTTAAAGAGCGGATGATGATGCATAAACCAAGGGCTTGATCCAAAAAAGAGATCTAACTAATCGTATGGTATACATAGGTCCATTGGTTACATCGATTAAGAAAAACTCAATGCAGTCAGCAATTTTTTCACATATTTCAAGTTATTTTGGTTAGCATTTACAATATATTGTTAGCTTATAGAGCATTTTCTTAACAATCATATGAAAATTATATATAAATAATGAGCAAGTCTTTTCTACGCATAAGTATTTTATAGATTTATTTGTTAATTTTTAGTTGATATGAGACATGTCCAGTTATGTACTTAAGTTCTTATAAATATGATTAGTAGATGTATGGTATTCTAAAACGAAATTTTTTTAACATAGTCGTTTAGATATGATGAGGGATATAATACAGTAACATATTTTGTTTTACATTACCGAAAACGCAATAATGGATTTGCCCTCTGTCCAGTTGGCTTCGTACCGTCAGTGCCGGTAAAAGCCATTCCAAATAAAATATATTGTCTCCAGAGAACAAGTTTTGACCAGTCCATGGACCCCAACGCTAGATGATATCAGCTTTTAGTCAAAAAGCACCCCCCCCACCTCTTCTTTTCAGAACATATCCATGCACATGCATAATTAGATTTCGTATTTGTTCCACAGCCGGTATATTGGAAAGCAACTTGGTCCTACGGACCTTTTGCAACCAAATCTCTTAAAAGTGCCGGAAGTATTAAAAGAAATATTAAAAAGACACGTTGACTTTTATACCCTTTTCTCTCAATCTCTTATTAAATCTTTTAAAAATATCAATTTATTTAAAGCTCATCAATATTAAATTAAATTAAAGGGATGTTCACATGATCTTATCAATTAAATATTAAATCTTTTGTTATTATAATATAGTCTGAATTTCATTTTAAGCATTGAAACAATATACGTATTATTTCTTGCTATTCATTTTTTCTTATTTATAAACCCAAAAAATCACCAACAACTGCGACCTACGCCTTGCAAAATCCAAATCGCCAAACATCCTCATCCTTAGGACTGTAGACATGGAGCAAATAATGATTAAAAGTTTAAAACCTCACCAAATCATTACGGGAATGGATGAGAAGGACAATACAATTAAAATGGACCGCATTTTTCTGTGATGCAATCACCCATAAACATGACGCTAATAATAGTATCAAGGGAAGGGTTTCAGCGAAGCCATCGATTGCATGAGCACTTAAAAAAAATTGATCAAAAAGGAAATTTTAAAGCCAAGCAAAGTCCACTAACTCTGTCTTTGGCACCTTTATGCATGTCGATGTTTGGTCGCGATCCTCACTTTTGTTAGTGGTGCCAATTGAACATCAAAGCATTATTCTTAATTGGTCAATATATAATATGTTCATTCCGGAACCACCCAAGCTCCATTATGCCGAAAACATGTAGGTGGATGCCTGGAGATTTGTATGTATATATATATATTATTAGATTCTTATCAAATAATAAATACAATATTCGGAATGCTGGTAGATTAAGAAACTTTTAAAGGATAAGATCAAATTAAAGAATAATTGATTACGCTAAGTTATTCCAAGTGTTGAAAATTACTCTCTATTAATTTTAGGATTCGTTTTAACATTTTAAATACTTTCATGAATGATCCTTCATCGTTCTAAATGTATAGTTGCATATATTATATATATCTTTTTATTCCCTAAACGTTCTTCAATTATAATGAGTATTTCAAATGCTTCGTTAATATTTTGAGTCAAACACTCATATAGTTAGCCTTAGTAATATCTGAAAATGGGATCGTTTCAATTGTCATCCTCTTAAATCTTTATTATATTATAATTTATAATTTAAGAAATTCTTTCCTTTTTTTATATTTCATCCTTTTAATATATCATTAATATATTTCATAATTTTTCTGCCATATTTAATATAATTTCGAAACCTCTTACTTTTTGTATTATGTGGTAGCAAATTACACCAAATTGTTTAAATAATTTTAAAGTTGAATACTATTTAGAAATTCATATTAAGTCGTTCTTTATATTACATAACTTTGTAATAAAAACAAAGAGAGAGAGCATGTGTTTTTGTGATTTTTTTTTTCCCAACAGATTGTAAATAATTGAGTTATTCACTTTTAGGACCTTATATTTCTTAAATAATTTTTAAAATATCTTTTTATAATGGATAAAAATGTTATGTTATATTTACTTTTTTTATTTGAAAATAAATTAAAATTTTTATTCACATTTTTATCTACACTTTGCGCTTAACTAGTTTACATTAATTTGTAAATCAATTGTTGAAATTACTTAGATTTTTGAACTACCTTGTGACATAATTGGAATTTCAACTTTTTCCTTTTAGTCTTAACCATTAATTATGTGATAATATCTAAATTAGATAAATTAATTGAAATTATGAAAATATGAATGGAGATGGTCGAAATAATTTCTGTCTCTCACCTACAAAGCCGCAATGGATAAATACGGTATATACTACGAGAGATCCACTTGAAATAATTTTCCCTTTAACTACAATTATTTGGCCAACAAAAGAAATGTCCTGCATAAATATCCCCGTTTACTCAAAGAATATAAAAACAATATTTCTCGACGGAACTGATGGGGGGAAAAGAAAACTAGAAAGAAGTACAACAACTATTTTAACTTCATTACTATACCCTAAAAAAGGCCACATTCAGTAATATGTTGCTTGTTACCCAAAAAAAAAAAAAAAAGGTAATATGTTGTTCATTACGTACTGGTCTGTCGGAAAGAGAAAGGGAAATATACAAGTAATAGGGTATAAACAGAAAATGGAGGAAGATTGAAAATATGCATTTATAGCAAAATACTCGAGATACATTTTTTCAATTGACTTGCTCTAGTTAATTATTTTACCGAGCTATAGGAAGAGTAATTGCAACATAGAGCAGTTAAGAGTCGATTTTGGTTGGATTTTTCTTCATAGCTTTCACATAATGCAACTTCTTGAAATATTAATAAGAAATATAGAAAAAAGATGAAAATGAAAATTGTTACGCATTTATCCATAATCCCAGCAATAAACATGATAAAACAACAGAAAATATAGAGAGAAGAAAAAGCTAAGCAAACTTGAAAATTCACGTGGAAGATCTCAATATATGAATAACGTATAACCATGAGGAGAGAGAAACCAGAGAAATCCATTGATTTTAAAGAAGAGAGTACAAGGTTTCATAAGTAACGTGAAAGTCAATGTATTTCTTTCGAAAACTACGATTTGAGATCTACACTAGATGAAATCCTAAAAAACATTTTTATAAGGCCGAATATTAATTATGGAGGAAGGTAAAATGAATTTGGAAGTTGTTGATGGCTCATCTTGAACATGGGCCTCCAAATCCCAAGACCGACCTGTGCTCATACCAATAGATAGTGCATGTAGACAAGAGTTGACTAATCATTTGATATATATATATATATATATAATATAATATATTATAATATAATATATATTAATTATTATTTAAATGAATAAAATATTAATATGAAAGCTAAGAACTAGCTTTGTAGGGATTGGCTACTAATGAGTGTGGCACTTGTAGGGAGCTAGCTAGTATAAGGTTACTAATCACAATCCCTCTATCATCCTTATTTGAGCCCTAAAGCACCTCTAAGTAAGTGAGGTCTAAGGATGTGAGAGCAAACCTTAAGCTCTTATTAGAAAGTTGGTATTGCATTTTACTTAAGCTTATTCGAGTGTTAGAGTGGCATGTGCAAAGCAACCTCTAGCATTACTTTTACCTCTCGTTTATAGCTTATGTAGGCCTAACCTAGCTCCATTAATTGAGGAATTCCCATATGTCGAGCCTAGAACCTTGTAGTGAGAACTAAGTATGGATAGAAGTAAAATACAAAAGAGAAATTGAATAAATCTTCAAATGCATAAGTTGGGTTGAAAAAAGGGTTGTGATTCATAAAATTTTGAAATACCCTTAAAAAATAACATCAAGATGAGGGGCACAATGGACATCACCTAGGGTTCTTTCATTATAAGTACAAACTAATCCTTTCCCTTTTATTTTTTACATGACCCATGGAGGATAGATTTGGAGTTCTCTTTACTTGGAGCAAGACTCCATTACAAGTTAACAAGGTTTGGATGTGTGAAGGAAGTGATCCAGACTCATTGATGTAGAGACTAAACCTTATTAGGAGACCGTAAGTCATTTAATCAAGTCACATGAAAGATCCAAATGATTTTTTTTTTTTTTATAGAAATTGTTACATTAGTCATGTTTGCTTAATTTGTTATTTTATCATGTTACTTCTAATGCTTTCTAAAATTTTGTTTTTTTGTCACTCTAAATTCACCAAAACACTATCTTTTTCTTAGAAATTAGTGATTAGTCAATTTTTACAAAAAGACGTAAGAGAATCAAGTATATAAATGTGCTACAAGACTTGAAGTGATAGGACAATACTGTAGTTCACTAGGAGAGAGAAAGAGACCCTCTTGAAAGAATTTTGCAAAAGGTACATCTCACATCAAAAAATTTGATGCATTGTGATTTGTAATTCTATTTCTTATTGACTCGTTTGCTAATGTGTTGTAGTAAATCACCAGTTACTTTATTTTCATAGTGCCAAAGGCTTATCGACAAGGAGTATCCATGTTTAAGGACTTCTATAGGAATTTCAAAAATTGTTTTGAATCATACTTGGGCAATATAGTCTTGAGTGCATGCCATAGATGTGTGTCCTCATCAAAATCGTTGCTTTTAATGTACACATAACCATTGCCTTTATCTATTTGTCCCTAACCAAAACTTCAGATGAACAGTTACCTTTATTATCACAAATCATTGCATTTTAATCATATCAAACCATTACTTTAATGATTGTAACCATTAGTAAATATTCTTACATAACTATTACATTTTTCCCATATAATTATTGCCCATTAAAACGAAAAAATCATGATAGACCGTTGCTTATTTACATCACAATCGTTGCAATTGGGTTGCACTAACCATTGCCTTTTTGTTTCACAACTGTCACCTTACCATAAATTAAAACCATTGCTTTAACTAGGCAATGGTTGCTATTACTGTCGTAACATCCATTGCCTAAGATCAAAGGCAACAGTAGTCAAATCTAACGGCTTCAAAACTATTGCCTAAAATCAAAGGCAATGGTTTTAAGGTCACTATCGACGGTTTATGTCACCTCATAAACTTAAGGAGTTATAACGGTCTCTCTATGTAAACCTATCTAAACTAAAAGCTATCCTCGTTACTTGCTAATGTAGGTGCAATTTACACAAGACGATTGATGACTCAATCAGCTTTGAAATAATTAGATCGGCACCTATAGTATATAGGATATATGGAGTGACACTTTTATAAAATATATCCCCTCATATCTAAAGATAGTTTAGATCTTTTACATAGCTTTATATACATGAGAAGGTTGAGAGTTTTCAAATGATCTGTACAACTCCATAAGAAGACTTTATTACATATAATAGATATATTAGAGAGCCAACGAAAACTATAAGGGCTCCTAAGAAGACCTTATCGTTTTCCTACAAAAAAAATAAATAAATAACATGAGCATTAATCTATTCATTAGTCTTTAACTCCTCACTCTATGGTCTGTCGGAACTAACTGGTGGATGATAATAACGAAGCATCTTTGGATACTACTCCACACGTGCAAAACAATATATTAAGATGTAAGCACAACTAGCTTAGTAAAAAAAGATGGAGTTATAAGAGTAAAATACAAACATGGTTATACAATAGGTAAATAATAGATCATTGCATAATTTTTAATTAGCCTACTATAAGATTAGAGAAATTTCTTCTACTCTAACCCAAATTAAAGAGTTTTAACATGATATTATCAAACAAAATCTGGGCTTATGCAATGGAGAATGCTTTCCTCTCTAGACAACATTTAAACCACGGTTATCAACCTTTTTGCGACCCTTTCTCTTATCACTTAGTTTAAGTAAGGGTAGAAAAAAAATCATTTTACTATTCATCAAAGTGTCGATGTTTAGTCTTACAATCTAATCACAACCCTATTGGGTTATCAAGAATGTTAGGTTAGATCTTAGTTAAATTAAAATTAATCAAAATTATAAGGTGAGTAACCAAGTTCATACACGTTAAACATGACATGTTCAAGCAGAAAACAACGCTCGATATTCAACTCCCAATCATCAATTAGTATTACATGCATACACATAGCACATGTATAAAAAATCTAGCTACAACTATAGACAAGCATTCTTAATTCTCCAAGTATCGTGATATGCTATTCCAATATGCTATTAAGCATCGATCCTAACTTACCTACACTTATTGATAAACTACTCTTAACCATTGCTTCCTTAATCTTCAGTCATCCTTAAAAATATACAATAGGTTAGTTTTGAAGCCTTGAATCATTAGCCATCAGTTTGTTTGATACATTTTTTGTTGTTTCATCATAAGTTTTATAAGTCATTTCCACTTACAAATCATGATTTCTTGACCAATCATCGATTTTTATAAGTTATCCTAAACTGCCAAATCCTTTAAGTTAGATTCTGAGTTGTTTTATAATAGTTTTCTTTAGTAAAAAATCTTCTAAGTTACTCTTTGAACTATACATGGGTCATTTGTTACACCAATTTTATTCTTTGCAGCAACCTTTGAATTCCTCTAGATTAAGCTCCTTAGTAAACTACCTTTTGAGTTACCCTTTGACTTTAGCTATCTCTAGAGTTTTTAAGAAAGTTACTCTCTCACCAAGCTTCTAAGTCTTCCGCCTTTACATTTTATTCATAATTTTTGCTTCTAACTTAATCTCTAAGTATCATCCTAGTACACAACTTATTCATATGACTTCTAAGTTATCCTATACCTTTAACCTATCCTATAATTAGTTAATTTTCTTACTTTTCTTCTAAGTTTCAATTATAGCATTAATTTAAAACTTTAAGTAACACTTCAAATGACTTTCCTTAGCTTCATTACTTCTCAACTCCTTATACATTGCATCCTAGTTTATCATTCTATCAAATCCAACAAAACAATCAATTACCAACTTAATGTTTAAGGACAAACTTACAATTTTTTATAACTCCTTACTTTATTGCTCCATTCAACCACTCCAGAAGAATATAAATACTCCAATAATTAATCAAGCTCAAAATATAAGTACGGTTCTTCAAAGAAATATGTTACTTTTTACTAAAAACACTATTTTAAGCATAATTTATGGCTCAAAAATCAAATAAAAATTTAGAAAATAGTTTTATGAAATATTTTTCCACACAAATTCAATCTTGGTTTAGGATGGTTTATGTAAAAATTTTGAAGTGGAAACTACATCATTAGCTCTATTTATTTCAATATTGAAAATTGCCCTATTTCATCAATTTCTTAAGGACGTATATTGTAGCTACCAAATTTGTACAAAATAATATTTTTCATAGATTCTATACATAAAAATATATTGGAATAATTTTTTCATAATTTTCTGAATATATTTTATATTTTTAAAAAATTACGTAAAATCAGATTAAAATTGGAGATATCTAGAAAATCTAGCTCTAGCCACTCCTTTGTCGGCAACTCTAATCATTGGGCACTCCTTGTAGTAGGGTGGTCGGTTAACTCTTAGCTCCTCTCCACATCGACAAACCTCTAAGCTTCGATATTGCGCACCAATTTTCAAATTTTTTTCTAAACTTAACTCTTTAATCTTTTGATCCCCCCTCAATTTTGCATAAAACCGTCTTTGCATGTATAATTGCTGGAGAGCATTTTTTGGATTTCTAAAATGTTTTAGATGCTTCAAATGACTAAGTTTCTCTCTCCTCAAGCATATTTCTCCCTAAAAAATACTATGCTTAATTTGGATGATAACTTGATATACTTCCTAAACTCCTATCCCAAAAATGCTCCACGCTTGTCCAAGTAATTACCAACTTCAACCAACTACCCCTCTAATTTTATTAATTTTCTATGCAATTTTTTTTTAACTCTTTTTGGCTTAAAATGTTACTAATTTGGTATTATAGATAATTACAGGTACATACTGTTCCATAAAAATTACACTTAGGGTATATGTAATTATTTTATATATTATTTTATGTCACAAAATAAATTTTGTTACATATGCAACTTATCTCATAAAGTTTACAAACTAATGGAGTCTATTCTATGCGATTACGATAAACAATATATAATATAGTTAAATTACACTAATTTAGCCATATTGTTATTATTTTATTATATTTTTAATATCTAAGTCCACGAGGTCTTCTCAACTAATTTCTCGAGCCTATTCGTAAGTTTTTAGGTTAATTGGGTTAATTGTATCAATACCTTAAATTTTCCCGCTTGATCCTTATTTATCAAATATGGGGTTTATGTTTCCACCCTTCTTTAGAAAAGTTTTGTCTTAAAAAATTTAATTATTTACGGTACCTAATACACCATCTAAATATTCCAACATTTATTTAGTTATCACTAATCAAAATAAGAATATTTACTAACTTAATTTCTAGAACAACCATGCATATTTCTTCTACATTGCTATCTTTGGTTCCCAAGTCAATTTTGCTTGAGGGCCACTTCCTTAGTGAATTTTTACGTATTCTACCTCTCAATTTTGTAGTTTCTACAATCGTTTATCAAGTATTTGAATATGTTGTTCTTCCACTGTATAATCCTTTTGTTGATCGACTGGCTTTATTTCTATTACGCATGTAGATTCTTCACAAACTTCCTTAACATAGATACATGAAACATGTCATGTTATACCAATAGAATCAAGGGTAAGGCGAGTTGATACGCTATATTTTTAACTCTTTCTAATACTTTAAAGGGTCCAATGTATTGTGGACTTAACTTTTTAGTCATACCAAATCGCTTAAATCTTCAAAATGGACTTATTTTTATATATACACGGTGTAGACACCTTATTTTTACTCCCTCTCCTCCATCTATAATTTTACAATTTTTAGAATAGAATAAAGTGTCCTAATTTAGAAAAAAGCACAAAAAATAGAAAATTTAGAAAAATACAAAAAGAAAGAGAAAATAGAAAGGATTTTAGGTTTTAGTATTTGTAAAAAATATAGAAAAAATATTAAAAAAGAAGAGATTTAGATAAATTTGAAATAAAGTAGAAAATTTTAATAGCTTTAGTACTTTTTTTAAGCCTTAAATAATAAAAATAACAAAAAGGATTTGGGGTTTAAGCTTAGATTTAAATTTAACTTAGGCCAACTTAGTTCATATATACAATTTAATTGCATACATGGATAAGGCACAGGCTAAGACCTAACAATACTACAATTTGACTTAACATTGCATTGGAGTTATTGGTCTTGAGTTCGAATCTAACTATAGGCACAAAGTACCTTTTTTATTTTTCTCTATAAAGTGCACCCGCCACGTATTGGGAAAGCATTGTGCCATGTATCTATAGTAGACATGTGGCACCACTTTGTTTGGTCATAAGCTGATGTGGTGATATGTGGCGCTACGTTATCACCATCGTTCATGTATCGAGTCACATAGCACAATGACACGTCGACATTCTACTACGTGTCTTGTCAAGATACGTAGCATGCAACAGCAGATTACGCGGCTGACGTGGTGTCATGTCAACAACTCTTTTTCCCCCTTTCTTTCCTTATCCTACAAATTCCCCAGCATTTCCCATGCTTTCCTTCTCGTGAATATACTTTGTAGGCATTTCTTATCTCATTTTCTCTACGATTTCATCAAACTAATGATGAAATTATGATGTACGCTTGGCCTACTATGAATTTAATCCAAAAGTATGTTTAAATTCAACCATTTAATGGGTCCAATTGTGCATTGAAAATTGAAAAAAGTTCAAAAATGAGGATTTTACTTTGTATGATTCAAGCTTTTACATTGATATTCTGAAGCTTCCATGAACATTTTAAGTAGAAACGAAGCTTAGGAGGGGGCGTGACTTTAACCAAAATTTAATACTAATTCCTACCCAAAATTGAAATAAAATCTTGGTCTTCCTCTCATGTTCAATCTCAAATTAATAGTGATTTGATTCATTTTACTTTTTTTTTAGGTTCGAATTAGTATAAAAGGACCACTCAAGCTTCATTCCATAGATGAAGAAATCAACTTCCAACACACACACACACACTCTCTTTCTCTCTCTAACTCTCAAGCCCTCTCTCCCAACAGCAGTGCTCTTTCTCTTGCTACATCTCTTTCTTCTTTCGTTTGTTTCTAGGAAAAGACTCCATTCGTACTGTGTTTCCCAGCCACTATGCATCCAAGATGTACAACCCCAGTTGCCTGTCATACTCCCTAGCTACTCCAACGTCCTTCACCTAGACTCTAACCTTAACCCATGGCGATCTTACTCCCAAACACTATTACATCTCAAAACGGTAGTCATAACAATCTCGCCGCACAAACCATTCTAAGACATAAGTTGACCTTATAACCGCTACCTTAAACCTGATTTAAATAAGACATCCACAACTAACCCATTTTGAAGTAAATGGTGAAATTATGAAAAATACATATTTACACAAAAATAACTTATGTATGTTTACAAGATTTAATAGCTTAATCATAATTTGCTTAAGTAATACATAAATTGATACTAAAAGCTATAAAGATAAAATCTAAACTTAAGAGTGTAATTGATCCTCAGTTTTATATCCTCACTCCTAATGATCCAGTAATTACTAGCTTTAGGGTGGTTATGTGACCGCTTCTTAGCTATGAAGTAAATAATTTATAAATTAAACATGTTATTTACCTATGAAATTATGAAAAATACATATTTACACCAAAATAACTTGAGTATGTTTACAAGATTGAGTAGTTTAGTCATAATCTACTTAAGTAATACATAAATTGATACTAAAAGCTTTAAAGATAAAATCCAAACTTGAGAGTGTAATTGATCTTCAGTTTTATATCATCACTCCTTAGGAACTAGTAATTGTTAGCTTTAAGATGGTTATATGATTGCTTCTTAGTTAGCACTTGTAACAACGTCTATAGGGATATGAGTAACCAATCACTCAGTAAGTTGGGATGGAGACTTAAAACTATATATCAAACACAAACATGGTCGTCAACCAAATTAGTTAGATCCAAGGCATGTATAAGCAAATGCCATTGCACAATGTTGTTTAGATTATGAGATTAAAGAAATTACACTCGCTCAAATCTAGGTTAAGAAGTTTAGCACACATAGCAATAGCTTATGACTAAACACAAGCTTGTGTAATGGAGACATTGCTTCTTCCATGACCATCTTCGAACTACTGACTTCACTCTTGTTGTGACCTCTTCTCCTATCACTTAGTTCGACTCAAGATGAAGAAGGGACTCATTATATTATCCAACGCTATCACTTTTAAAGGGATTGGTATATAGCTAAAGAACCCTAAAAATCTCCCCTAATAGGTTGTTATGCAAGTCCATTTTAAACTTATGAGTTATATACTTAATTAGCTCTAGTTTAAGGTATTTAATCAATTTAAACAAATCACACTAATATAAGCTAAAACAGTAAACCAAAATCATACAATCAAATTTAGAAACATGCACACATAGGCATGTACATATTCTATTATCTAACAAACACAGCTAAGTATAACCTCAGCCCTTCAAGTATTATAAAGTAATACTCTGAAATATAGTAATGTAATGATCTTAACTTACCTAAACTTCCTACTTGCTCACTTAAGGTACGACTCATGTAAGTCATCACCAATAATCCATATCATACAAATATTGTTTTAGTTTTATATAATGATCTTATATAAGTTTTATTTTATAATTTTTTTATGTTATTTTCAGTCTAGGATATCGATGAAACTAACCCGATTAATATAAAAACTTATGTTTAGGTTCGAGACATTAGTTGAGGAAATCCTGTAAGCTCAAAATTTTAAAATATATTAAATTATTAAGAATATAGCTAAAATAGTATGAACTTATTATATCATTATTATATTATCGGATATATACGGTATAAATTCCGAAAATCAGCGAACACTCAGAGATATATTATGGGAGTAATATAATTAATAATGGATATAAAATATTATATAAAAAACATCTCTATACATCGGGCATAATTATTATATAAATATATACACCTATAATTATTACAAATACTCAAAATGGCATAAATATTACCAAATAAATAAGGGAAAATATAAGAAATTAACATAAAATTACTAAAGACATATGGGATGATGTAGGAGTTGCGGCAAGGAGTTTAAGAATGCAATGGATGGGATTTTGGCTTCTTGACACCTAAGTATGTTCATTTACACATGTATTTAGGCTAAAAAAATAAAAATCAAAAGCCTCTTAATTGGAGAGATTAAACCATATCCTATAATCTAGAGCAAACTTTGATTATTTGTTAGCTTGAAAAAAATTCTGGAAGTGAAAAATATAGAGAGAAAGGGAAAAATAAAATTTGAAAAATTTAGTCACAAATTCGAAGTTTTACATGATCCTAAGAAAGACAACTAGCTAGGAGTGAAACCAAATGGTGGTCTAAAGGAGTGGCCGGCGATAAAGTGGGCTAATACACCCTCCCCTCCCTATAATGGTTGGAGTACGGGTTTCCGGTAAGTCGTTAAACAAATTCCAATTTCATCAAAAATTAAGAAAAAATAGTAAACAATCACTAAAAATTATGAAATTTGGTTTCTCTAAGTATTTTAGCATGAGGACTTCAAATATCTAATCATTTTTTCAAACATTTGAGCGTAGGTATGAGGTCCCTAAGAAAAATGTCCTACGCATCGAATTTCAAATGAGTAATTGAGAGACCAATTGAAGTAGTTTCGACTTGAAATTTTGTGGTTATACTCCTAAGATGACAATTTTTGATGTTATATGGTTGGATTGCAAAAGTCATGTTGTCAGATTTTGGAGAAAAATTCATTTTCATCAAAACAGTACGGTGGAAAGTGTTTCCAAGAAAGCTTAGTGATTCTTTGTAATAACTGTAGAGTAAATGAATATTTAGTATGTTGGGAATTGATATATATATATATATATATAATTAAAGTTCTTAGTGGATATTTACTGATGTTGCAAAGTGTGAAAATTCTAGAAAATATAAGGGAAGCTTGTGTATGAGTTAAATAGTAAGTTGTGATAGTGACTGAAGGGTCAGAAACTATGTCAAAAAGAAGATCGGAATGTACTTTAGGAGTGAACAACTTGATTATGATAAAATGGACTTTGGGTCAAAAGTAATTGATACTGAAATTTTATAACTATACTAGAGTCAAAATGTAAGTCAAGAACTTTTTAAGTAAAAACCTAACTTATAATAATGAATCAAAACCTTAGTCAATCTTAGTTAAAAACTTAATCAGAGCCTTAGTTAAAAACTTCATTAGAACTTATCTCAAGTCAACTAAAAGATTAGATAAATAACTAAAGAACTTACTTATGTCAGAATGTACACCTACTTAATAAAGAAAATAAGTTCTTACTTCATATGTGAATTAAAAACTAAAATTGCGTATTACATTTTAGGGATTATTAATGAAAATCACGAACGTGATGTAGCACGTAACATTACATCTAGGTAAGTTGGGATCAATGTTTAATGGCATATTGAAGTAATATATTAGGATACTGGGAGAAGTAAGAATGCTTGTTTGTGATTGTAGTTAGATTGTTTGTGCATGTACTATGTATATGCTTCGAATACTGAATGTTGATTGGGAGTTGAACTTCAAGTGTTGCTTTCTTCTTAAACATATATCATATCTAGCGTGTATGAACTTAGTTGGTTACCTAATAATCTAGACTAAACTTAAGTTGACTAAAGGTCTAACCTGATATTCACAATCACTTAATAGGGGTAACGATTAGGTTATTAGACTAAATACCGATGCAGTCGTTAATGATAGCAGAAATGATCCTTTTCCCACTCTTACTCAAACTAAGTGACATGAGTTGGGGTCACAATAAGGTTAGGATCAGTGGTTCGAATGTTATCTAAGGAGGAAGGTGTTCTCTAATGCATAAGCTTGGATTTAGTTTGATGGTATTGCATTAAAACTCCTCAAAATCTAAGTTAGAGTAGACGAAATTACTCTAACTTCACAATGAACCGGTTAAACATTATGAAATGCTATATCATTTGTCTGTTGTATTTGCATAAAATTAATGATTGAACAACCTTGTTTGTTAATGTGTTCATATGACTCTGTTCCTTCTTACTAAGCTAGTTGATCTCACATCCTTATAGATTGTTTTGCAAGTGCAAAGTAGTACTAAAAGATGGCCTGTTATGCTTGTCCACGCAATAGTTTTGACGGGATGGGGAGTGAAGTGAAGAAGTTTAATGAACGAAATGATGCTCAAGTCTCTTTTGTTTTTCTTTTGTAAGACAATTATAAGGTCTTCCTGAGAAGCCTTATAGTTTTTGTTGGCTTACTGTTATCATTATATATGTAATGAAGTCCTCCTGTGGAGATGTATATTTTCTTTTGAAAACTTTAGACTCTATATGTTCCTAAGATGTGTAATAAACTAATCTATCTATAAGTATAAGGATATGTATTTTGCTAAATATTACTCCATAGGTCTTATATACTAATAGATACTCATTTGATTGCTTCAAAGCTAGTTAAGTCGTTGTTCGCCTTGTGTAGGCTACACCTATGTTACAGTTAAAGGGTTAACTTTTAACCTAGGTTAGTTTATACAGTAAGACTGTTACGACTCCTAGAATTGGGGCATGATAGTTTCTAGATAGTATTAGAGCATGGTTCATAGAGAACCAAGCTTTGAAGCGTCTAATTAAATGAATTAAATGTTGGGAATACTGAAAGTAAGGACAATAAGTGGGCGTAAAAGATTTGATTTATAAGTATATATCTAAGTTATCTATATATTAGAACTTAAATAACATAAAATGAAGACAAGTAAAGGATAATATTAATCTAACTTATATTGTAATGTATTTACTTTTAGATTCGTAAATATGGGCTTGTTTATCCTTGGTTACACTTTAGATGGGAAGGAGATGAATCTCATATTGACTATCGAGTTTAGTTGCAAAACTTATTATTAGAATTAGCTGATTTAATGATATTTTATACGATAGACGAGATTATAATCACTTACAAGAAGGTAGTGTTTTTTAGTATGAGAGATGATTGGAAGATTATGGAGGATGAACCAAGTCCTTTATATAATAAATACATTGTAGTTGCGGCCTTTGAGAAAAAGCATATGCATGATAAATGAATTGTATTGATGATGGTTCCAGTATTGTATTTTCCTACTTTGTAGAACTTGGTAAGAATTACCCACTTAGCTATAATTAGACACCTATAGGAACTCTCCATTTACCTAGAGATTATCCACTTGGAATTATAGATTAGTTTCCAAGATTTCCGTCGATTGAGAATGTAGGAATTAAGGTAACCTTACAATCACATGAGCTTAAACCATCTACAGAACCTCCTGAGAGTCCAATTCCTATTCAATAAGAAAATGTAGGTGAAAATTTTGAGGAAGAGGATCTTGAGGAAGATCATGAGAATAACTTAAAGGCAGCAATAGCTTAAGTGGAAGCTGGAAATGAGATTGAAGAGGAATAAATTGAAAATGTGGCAGTAGCCAAATCAAAAAATCAATTAGGAATTCAAGTAAAAACTAATGAAGGACAAGAAGTAAATCAAAATGGAGAACCTGAGTTGGCAAATGAGGATGATGAGGATGTATCGGAAGTTATATATTACTAAGACATTTGAGTATATAGTAGTAAGTTCTGACTTAGAAATAATAAATGATGATTTAAACTTAGATGATCATGAAATTGGTTTCCTATGGAAAATGTTGCAGTATCAGATGAATCAAATGGAAGGAGTGATTAGGAGTTGACTACTTTCGGATTTTATGACTTATCCTATGTATCTGGTTATTTAATACGATAGCCTCCTTTTGATGTAAATAGTATTTTGAAATTGTAAATATACTTTTGTACATGTGTCACATCCTGCCATAGCACAGGATGTACCATCACATAGGAACACCTATTTATACTTAACAAAAGATCTATTTATCACAAAGGAGTATTACAATGGAGTTCAGCTTTATGCTTATTTATACAAAAAGTACATCCGTCACACTTATCCAAACCTAAAATACAATATTTATTTATTTATTTTTCATATGTACAGATCCTTTATAGAAATAAGAACAAAATACTACAGGACTCCTTCAAAAGCAACTGACTCCGTCTTAAGTGCTCTAAAAAAACTTTTCCTACCAACTGATGTTATCTTGTTAATTCTCTTCATAACCTGAGGATACATAAGTATCCCCTTAGCTTTTTGTGAGCTAAGTGAGAGTAGATAAAACAAAATACAAAACAAGCACAATACATAATTACCTAGATCAATACCATAAGATATTTAATTTCATAATCTAAGTTATCAATACAAATTGTTTATACAAAAAGTTAGTGCCATTCTCATGCACATGACATGTATCAATATTGATATCCTATACTTTTCCAATTCTTCATTCAGTTAGTCAACATATCCATGCAGCTGGATACTACATTCAAGAACCTAAGGCAACAAGGAGTTGCTTGGGAGTAGGACCCCTAACCAAAAATCACCCACTATTGTTTGAAAATCTAATACATAGTCAGTCACATATCGTGGCCAAAATAGGTTGAGTAATATGGTTCTATATGCTCAAAGGCCAACTCAGCAGTTTTGAAGCTTTTAGAAACTTGACCCATAGGTCCTTTCGTGCTATGCCATGAATATAGTAAACAATACAATAACCCAATATCAGGCATGAATCACAAGTTCCACATTATAAACAATTCAACTATCTCGACTTCAACTTTGTTTCTTAGCTTTATATTACATTCTTTCACATAGGGTTCATTTGGGTGAATACCCTAAAGAAAAATTAGTTTTCAAGTTTTCTAAATAGAAATATATATTGATGAATCAATTATACATAAGGAAATATTTCACTTTTTTAACACACATTCAACAAAATCAAGTATCTAATCAATCCAACATGTCATTACAATTCATAACACAACTGACTCTAAGTAAAGTAGACATAGGTTTACTTGCATGAAAACAGAAATATCCACTTACCTGGGTTTAACAGTAGTATAATCTTATACTTCAAGATGTGATCCTTCTCCTTCTACCACACCTAAGGAAAATACGATACCAACGTCAACTATAGCTCAAAAATAATTTTCTATTAATAGGTTTCCACATGCCTTATCGATGTTACATTCTTAAACTTCAAACGATCTTATTTGATTTAACATCTACTTGATATTCCATCTAGATGTTTCATAAATGGTTAAACGTTATTTCCTCAAGTTATAAATTATACGCATGTGCAAAGGTCAGGGAGATTTCGAATGTTGAATTTATTCAACTTAGTAAATAATACAATCCAAGGTAGGTAGTGGAATTTAGATGTTTAGTCCAGCAATTTCTACATAGGTTGTTAAATATCTACTGTTGTTATTAACGAAATTAAACAATAACTTATGTCTATGAAATACATACCTATTCATCCTACGCGTTGCCGACTTTCTAAGCTTAAAACCTTATTAATCTGTGTTCAATGGTCTTATATAGGCTAACGGAGGCGGTGTGCAATACTGAGGTGTCAAGAATTGAAACTATTGGCTAGAATAAAATAATATTATAATTATAAATGTATTCTCGTTGCTGACTCAATCTCCTTTCATTCTTATTAAAGTTATTTTCATCTCTTATAAATTAAATCCTAAGCCTTTCTTCCATGTTAAGGAAGTGAAATAGGGCTCGTAATCGGATAATAGATATGATTTGGTGCAATTCTATGCGTCTCTTTAGATGTGACTTTATTTAAATTTATAATTTGTATAAGTGGTATAATATACTTAAAAAATAGTAAAATATTATATTATACATCTAATCTAAAATTTTTATTCCTAAAGTAATTAAGATTTAACCCGATAAACTTTCTGTTATAATCTATATTGGTTGTATTTCAACTTATTTTTGAAATATAACTTTATAAGACTATTCCTTATAATTTTTAGGAAACTCATATTATCATTTGATTTTATTCAGAATTAATTTTTCATTAGTATCACATTCAAAAATAAAGCCCTAAATATATGGTTCCTTTATATGTGACTCATAGGTAGGCTTCATTAATTATTTGGGGCTTATTCATATACGTTCTATATGTAATTTTATTCATTAATATTAATTATAAAGTTGACATTGTTGATTTTAAAATATTTATCATAAGCTATATCTATAACTACGAAAATTTACGTTATAACGATTAGACTCTATAAACTTAATAGTTTTAAGAAAATTGTATATAAATGAGTTTAACTTGAGATATTACAACTATGCAGCTATTTCTTTTAATTTCTAATTGCTTAATTATGAAGGTTCAACTTAACTTTGAAAACATTGTTATAAATCATAATTTCTAAAGTGTGTCTCAAGTGCTAAACATTTCAATTTATAGGCATGTATTTTATTATAGTAGATGAATATAAATTACTTTTTATATATTATCTCATGTTACTAGTAAAAATAGTATAGACCGTTATATATCTTTGACCAAACTTATAAGTATATATATATATATATATTATATAAAGGATATCAACTACTCGAAAGCCAGTAGATTGAGCTTTTGGGGTATTTTAACTTAAGGCAAGAATGATGTATATAGAACTCATATACTATAGAATTTTGATGTAAATTTTGTTTGAACAGTTTATGTTTATATGTAATCCATGATGTAAAAAGTTTAGTTTAATGTAAGTATCCTAATGTAAAAGTCAAGTTCTATCATATATTTTGAATTATAAAGTTGTACTATGAATAATCATATGTTTCAGAAATTACAGGTGTTGAATCATTGTTACTTTTCATTAAACTAAGATTTGGGTGTCACAGAGAATTATGTTTATACAAGATATGCTTAACTTAGGCAATTTGTGATTATGAATGTTCACCAAATAAAGTGTAGCAGGAAATTTTGGTGGTATTGAAATGAGTAGGAAATATTTAGTCAAAAGGTTGTCAAAAACTTTAGAAACTTAAACTAACCTAAGAGTAAATGGATTTTGAGTGCAAGTTTAAGTGAATTGTTATGATAATTAAGTAACATGGTAGAAGAAGAAAGCAGGAATGGAAATGGACAAACTAGAAATAGAGAACTAACACCAGTTCCACCTGCACCACAAATCAACCAAGGAACGATTTACCACCACCTCCACCTCTTCTTAATATGTTAAACCCTACTCTATTTAGATAGATGATGATGAATATGCAAAACATGATCTAACAATAAGAACTTTTAATTCGGCATCTTATAACCGGAGGAAATGCTGTAGGACGAAGGCAACTTGAAGTAGAGCCAAGGGAACAACGACCACTAGAAGTTAGTAAGCTCATAAAGTTTATCAAAGCTAATTGGTATTTTGAAGGAGAGATAAGAAAACCAGCAATATCTGACGATGGGAAAACCAGCTGTAAATGACGATTGGCTGGCTCAAATTAAGTGAAGTTTTGAAGCTTTTTGAGTACTGGAAGTGTAAAAGCTTTCATATGAAACTTTCTTACTGAAGTCTGGAGTATGGATATGGTGGGACTCGAAAGCATGGACTTTATTAGACTACTTACATAGTAAACATTTAGAAAATAGCTTAAGAATGAATACTTTCCTGTGAGTGTTCAAAATCAAATGACTGAGGATTTAATGGGTTTGAAAAAGGGTACAAGGAATATGGTACAATGCGAAATAGAGTTTAATCGGTTGATTCAATATGCACCACAATCATATAGAGATAACCCGAAGCTAAGGAAAGATTTGTTTCTTAGAAGATTTGAGCCTACGATGAGGTGTAAGCTTATAGACTAAGGTTTTAAAACCTATAATGAGGTAGCAATTAAGGTACATTAGCTAGAAAAGAATCAAATACTGATACAATTAGAATGGAGCAAGAAGTTCGATAAGATGAATCGATTTAAGCCTACCTTTAAGAGATCCTTCTTTGGTGATGGAAGTAGCAGTTAGAATTGAAAAGGAAAGAAATTAGTTGCAATGACTAGCGAAACAGCACAATTGGATAAAGGGTTCAGTTTCTTTGATAAGAATGGAAATATTAAATGTTGGAAATGTGGTAACCAACATTACCCTCGCAATTGTACGCAATTGAAAAGAAAATGTTTTCTGTGTAGAGATCATAATCATATATGTAAAGAATGTCTAAGGATGAAGAATGTGAAGTGTTATCGTTGTGAACGAGTTTGGACATTTTTCAAGATACTATACATAATTTGGACTTGGAGTTAAGAATGCTGGAGGAGCAAATGCTACAATGGTCCTAACACGTGTTTTCGCATTAGAAAGTATGGATGAGGATACTAAAGAATTTGATGAAATGATGGAAGAATATTTTTACGAAGGTTTCAATAATGATGATGATGATGGAAGTGAACTAGGTTTAGTAATAGGTATGTACACTAACATTGATTACTAATTAATAGTTATAGTATAAGATTTACTTAACAAGATAGTTATGTATGTTAAGTAGTACAATAGCTAGTAGAATTGCAATAAGTTCTTAAAACTTGTTAGTAACTATGATAATAGTGTAACAGGTCATGTAAGCATAAACAGACAAGTTGCGTATGTGTTGTTTGATAGATAAGCTTCTCATTCGTTTATTAGTCAGGAGTTTATATCAAACCATGGAATTAAAGTAGTGGAAATGAAAACCACATATAGAGTAAGAATTCCCATAGAAGAGCATATATCAACTCAAAAACTAGTAAATGAAGGATGAGTGACGATTCAAGAAAGGGAATTTCCAATTAAATTGATAATATTACCTATAAGTGGTTATGACATTATTGTGGGGATTGATTGGTTATCACGGCATAAGGCGAAAGTGGATTATCAAAGTAAGGCAATAATACTGGATGATGGGAATATTATATATAATGGTAAGATTGGGAATTGTGGTGTAAAGTTAGTTGTCATTGAAGTAATTGAGGAAGAGAAAATAGAAAATGAAGACTGGCATTATTGTTTGGTATTTGCCTTAGAAAGAGAGAAGGAAAAGCTAAGTGTATAAAAAATACCAGTAGTTTGTGAATTTCCTAATGTATTTCTAAATTATTTGCTTGGTTTGACACCATATAGAGAAATGGATTTGACCATTGAGTTAATTCCTAAAACTGAGCCAATATCAAAAGCTCCATATAGAATATCATCAATGGAATAACAGAAATTAAAGAAGTAGATATAGGAACTTTTGGATAAAGGATTTATCAAACCTAATGTATTATCTTAGGGAGCCCTTGTATTGTTTGTAAAGAAAAAAGGATGGAACAATGAGACTGTACATCGATTATAGAGAACTCAACAAAGTAATAATTAAGAATAAGTATACATTACCAAGAATTGATTATTTGTTTGATTAGTTACATAGAGCCATAGTATTCTTAAGAATTAACTTAAGGTTAGGATACCATCAATTGAGGATTAAATTGGAAGACATACTAAAGACAACATTCCATATACAATAATGAGACTGTGGATCGATTATAGAGAACGCAAGAAAGTGACAATTAAGAATAAGTATCCATTACTAAGAATTGATGATTTGTTTGATTAGTTACATAGAGCTACATTATTCTTAAGAATTGACTTAAGGTCAGGATACCATCAATTAAGGATTAAATTGGAAGACATACTAAAGACAACATTCTATATACGGTATGGACATTATGAATTTATGGAAATGCCACTTAGATTAACGAATGCACCTGTAGTTTTCATGGACTTAATAAATCAAATTTATCAGCCTTATTTGGATAAATTTATAGTAGTGTTTATTGACATCTTGATTTATTCAAAAATGAAAAAGGAACATGTTGATCATTTGAGGCTAGCATTATGGTAGTTGAGGGACAATAAGTTATATGGAAAACTGAGCAAATGTGATTTCTAGTTGGAAAAGACAATGTTCTTGGGTCACATTATATTTGGTAAAGGAATTTTGGTAGATCCAGAAATGGTTAAGGCTATAGCTGATTAGAAACAACCTATTACAGCTACTAAAGTAAGAAGTTTTCTAAGAAAGGTAGGACATTATAGAAGATTTATCAAGGATTTTTTAAAGATAGCATGACCCTTAACTTGATTAACTTAGAAAGACGTTAAGTGTGAATGGATTGAAGAATGTAAGCAAAGTCTCCAAGAGTTAAAAGATCATCTTAACCCTAATACTTACCTTACTTGATCTAAGTAAGTCTTATTGTGTTTATAGTGATGTCTCTTGAAATAGATTAGGATGTGTTTTGATGCAAGATGACAAAGTAATTGCATATGCTTCTAAGCAATTAAGGCCTCATGAGAAAAATTACCCAACACATAATTTGAAATTGGCAACTATTGTATTTGCTTTGAAGATATGGATACATTACCTGTGTGGTCAACATTATGAGATTTATACTACTCATAAGAGTTTGAAATACTTTTTTACTCAAAAAGAATTGAATATGAGATAGAGGCGATGGTTAGAGATAATTAAGGATTATGATCTGACTATTAATTATTGCCCTAGCAAAGCAAATGTGGTAGTCGATGCTTTAAGTCATAAGGATTATGAGTAGGTAGCTTCTTTATCAATAATTAAAAAAATTTCATACGGGAATTTAGGAAATTGAGAATTGAGTTTAAGTAGCATGACGATGAAGGGCAATTGATGAACTTAGTTATTCAACTGACCTTATTTGAGAGAATTAAGATACAACAAGAATAAGACCTAAGTCTAAAGGTTGTAAAAGAAAAATTGAATTTAGAGGAAATATCGAATTTCCATATTGATGAAAAACGACTACTAAAATTTAAAATCGAGTCTGTGTACCTAATGATACGGAATGAAATGAGAGATTATGGATGAGGCACATGTACTAGATATACTTGGAGGAAATAAGATGTATAGAGACCTGAAAACTATGTACTGGTGGAAATGAATGAAAAAGGATGTGATTCAGTATGTTATAAGTTGTACTAAGTGTCAATAGGTGAAAGCTGAGCATCAAAGACTTAGTGGATTGTTACAACCATTAGAAATACCTCCATGGAAATGGGATAATATCACAATGGATTTTATGGTAGGACTTCCAAGAACCAAGGCTGGTCGTGATTCTATTTAGGTTGTTGATAGGTTAATGAAAAGCGCAAACTTCTTTTCTTACGAAACTGGTGATTCGATGGAGAAGTTGGCTAAGTTATATGTGCGGGAAATTGTTCAATTACATGGTATGCTAGAGAGTATTGTTTCTGATAGAGATAGTCGGTTTGTGTTGAAGTTGTAGGAGAGCTTACATCGATCTTTGGGAACAAAATTGCACTTTAGTACAACCTATCATCTACAGACAGTTGGTTAAACAGAAAGAACAATTCAAATATTGGAAGACATGCAGCGAGGCTGTATATTAGATTTTGATTAGGATTGATATTTACCTCTGGTAGAGTTTGCTTATAAAAACAGTTATCAAGCTACCATACAAATGATACCATTTAAAGTGTTATACAGAAGGAAGTGCCAATATTACTATATTGGCATAGTGAGGAGCACACAGTTATAGGACCTAAGTTGATTCAACAAACTAATGAGAAGGTGAAGCTTCTTTGACAAAGGATGAAAGCAGCTCAAGATCATTATAAAAGTTAGGCAAATCTAAAGTGAAGACCATTAGAATTTAAAGTTGGAGACCACAAATATGTAAAGATAAGTCCATTTCGAAGATTTAAGCAATTTGGTATGATTGAAAAGTTAAGTCAACATTATATTGGACCTTTTGAAATAGTGCAAATAGTTGGAAATGTAGCGTATCGACTCGCTTTACCCCCAATTCTATTAGGATACCATGATGTGTTTCACGTATTTATGTTAAGAAAATTTGTGAAGAATTTAGATTCAATAATGGAAATAAGACCAATTGACTTACAAAAAGATTATATTGTAGAAGAACAACCTATAAAGATACTTGATGAACGAGTTCAGAGATTGCAAAACCGAGATGCGGAGTATGTAAAAGTTCGCTAGGGAAGTGGGCTTCAAGCAGAAGTGACATGGGAACCAAAAACAGCGATATAGAAGAAATACCCCTAGTTATTTTGAAAGGTCAACTTAGCAAATTCTTTTTATTATTGATAAATAGACAAATGTTGGAGTATTTAGATGTGTGTTTGATAAAGTGACAATTAAAGTTTTGAGGACAAAACTTTTCCAAAGGGGGGTAGAATTATGAGCCTCATGTTTGGTGAATAGAAAGCGAGCGGGTAAATTTAGGGTACCGGTAAAACTAACCCAACTAACGTAAAAACTTACATTCAGGTTCAGGACATCAATTGAGGAAATCCTGTAAGCTCGAAATTTAAAAATATACTAAATTATTAAGAATATAGCTAAAATAGTAAGAACTTATTATATCATTATTATATTATCAGATACGCGCAGCGTAAATTCTGAAAATCTGCGAACACTTAGAAATATATGATAGGTTGTTATTCTAAATTACTGAAGTTATACTTACAAGATTAAGTGATAAGGTAGATACAATGTCCTAAAAAGCAAAGTCAAAAGAGAGGAAAATGGAGTAATTTACCCCATAAATTATGACAAAATAATTATGGAATATATTTTAAATGCAGATTTAGTTTTGAATTTATAACTATGGTATCTTACTTCCCTACAAGCTTTTATAGGCCCTCGTTCTTATGAAAACATAAAACAAAGGAAAAGAAACCCTAGCCTCCCTTTTATTTTCACAAGTAGTAAGAAGAAAGAAAATAAGAGAATTTCATCTCTCCTCTCCCTCTTTTATGCCACTTTTTTATCCTTTTAAGATTTTTGTTTTAATAAGACTTAAGATAATTCTTGCTTTCTTTTTAGGCTTACCCTTTAGTTTCTCTTTTATAGTTTCACATACAAGATGTAGTTAACCTAATGGCAAGGATGAGTGTGCTTCCAATTCTAGTTAAGAGAATATTATTAGGTTCCATACTTACATATGAAGGAAGCTATGTAAGTAGTACAATTCTAAGACGTCGTTTGTTTATATGAGTGGAAACACTAGAACAATATTAAAGATATACAAAAAGTGTGGTGATTTTTTTATCTCTTTATGGTTTATGTATTTTGAAAATAATTGCAAAAGGATTTTGATTATGTTAGTGTTGGCATTGCTTTATATCAAATTGATTATAGAATATGATTATTGTTTATAGAATCAAGAGTGATTTTAGGGTTAAAGTACTAAAATTAGGATTTAATGGATGATAGAAGCAATGTTAGATGAATGGGAAAGTGTAACACTTCTACAAATTGTGATTATGTAAAAATTCATATTTTATTAAATTTGATTATGTTACATTAATAGAATAATTTAAACAAAATTTGTCGAAAATGAATTGAGAATAGACTTTGAAAATTGATGTTAATGTATACAAGTGTTTCCTAACTTGCTTATATAAAGTTAAAATTAAAGGAGAATGCTAAAGATGATTTAAAAAATAAAAGATTCAAAGGTTTGATTTTTGTTTACGATTGATCTTAGATCATAAAATGATAGAATTTAAAACATGTTTTCAATCAAATATTTGATATTGTGAATATGGAACTTGGAAAATAGAAGGTAAATATATATCTATACATATATTAACAATAATTAAAATAATATACTACTAATAATAAGTAATAGTAAAATGGTATATATATACATATATGTTTGTACATATGTATGAGTAGGTAAATCAATAATAATACTTATAACCTAAGTAGATGAATATATAATAATAATAGTAATAATGATGGTGATAACAACAACAACAACAAGCAAGTATAGTTATATATGGATGTACATGTAAGTAGAAGTAAATAAACAATTAAGTGAAGTAATAATAACACATTTAAGTATAAACCAATAGATGAATTAATGAGAATTATAATAACAAATAATAATAATAATGCTGCATGCATGAATACAAATGAGTAAATGAATAGCTAAGTAACAATAGTAACATGTACTCCTTTATAGATATGTAAGTAAATAAATCGTAAGTAAATATTTAAAGCAATATAAAAGTGAGTAGGTAATAATAATAAGTTAATGAATAAATTAGTATATAAGCACATCTATAAGTAAATAAATAATAAGTAAGGATAAGAAATATCATATGGAAATATATAGAACAGTATGTAAATGACAATATGTATATGTAAAATTTATGCAGGTACATATAATAGTATCTACAAGAATACTATCATATATAATAGTAACAGCAATACCTAATAATAACAATGCATACATGTATATATACTTGTAAACTTTCACAAGTTGGTTAGTATTAATTATCAAATTAAAGAATTACTAAGAGTTAGTTAATAATTACCTAGACAAGAATTAGTAAGCTAATAAATAGTTAGTTGTTGGTAAACAGTTAGTTATTAATAGATAAGTTTGTATTTAATAAATAGTTAGTTATCAATTGAAAGCTAATAAGTTTTCAGGAAAATGATGCTTTAGTTCACATAACAGTTGTTAAATAATGTTGAATATTTTAATCCATAAGTGATATTAACCCTATAGTAATGACAAAATTAATTAACTTGCTTCTTTTATTTTGATCTTAGTTGCAATTAAGTATGTATTTGTAATATGTTACAAAATGTGAGTCAGGTTTAGTAAGACTACTGAAGTGGGATTTCAAGCGCTCAAGATATAGGTTTGTAACCTTGATTGTTAGATGGTGCTTGTTAAGTTAGATACATATAAACCATAGTTAAAGTGAGAACAAATTTGTTTTGGATCTAGATTACTAGTGAAGCATCTAGCTTGGCACCTAATATGGCACTAAATTAGAAGGTTGCAAAAGAAGCTATGGATTAGGTCACTACGAGACTATGGGGTCTTACAATTGATGTTTGTAAATGAATTGGTCTCCTAGTGCCACATTTGTATTAACCATGGGATGACACAATTAAAGGTTTTGGTTTTAATGTCATTACTTTGTATTAGTGTATTACGAAATCTAAAGTTACTCAAAGTTTGGAGCTAGATGCGTATAACTCTAAATTGTATTGGTTGATGATTAATATAAAAGATAATAACCGTATGCTTGTTGCATTAGGTTGTGCTTTGTGTATGTTTTCATGTTTTGTAGCATTTGTGTGTATATTTGTGATTGTATACTGGCTTCGACTTATCCAATTTAGGGAAATTTTTCTTTCTTAGGCATAGAAGGAGTTTATACACTATGATCATGATAAAGTAGGTTATTATGGTTTCCATTTAATCATATTATATTAGCTTCTAAATTATTTGAATGTTTTGGATTTGTATATTTTAAATAAATAGAATATACCCATGCGAGACATTAAAGATATATATATTTATATATATATATATATGTAATAAATATTCATATTGCAGAATTTTAGTTGTTCTAAAATTTAGCGTACTCATATTTAGATATATATACATGTAGACTGTCTATATCTCTCGATTTCAAAGCATGATAGTATTTGTACCTTCTAACCCACCATCTCATTTGCAATGATACTTTCAACTTCTGCAAATGCATGTTATTTTTGTAGTCCGAATAATTCCCCGTGGGTTTCATATCTCGAAGGGCTAGATGGTTCGTAAATAGCAAATATCATCTTCTCGCACACTGCCAGTAATGATGATGGAACCATAAGCCTCGCCATCGGCGGCTTCAAGGGCTAGAATTCACCTCCCATTTTTTCCGCGTATAGAAGGAAGCAAATGGCCAAAGAGATTAGGTTTGTCCTTGTATTATTTTTGAATTCGGATATTTTCTATTTATTTCCTCTTCATTTCTCTTAATTTATCTTCTTAAAATAATACCACGTGTAATCAACGGCTAAAATTGAAGAAAAAAAAAATGATATCTTAGTGATATTATAGAATATTTCAAAAATTAAAACAATTTTAATCATTAATTTGTAAATTAAAAGAAATTAAAAGAAAAAAAATTCACAAAATTCATTTCCATTATTTTTGCTTGACTTATAAAACGGGTTGCATTAACAAGTACTTCAATATACTTATAAAAGTTTTAAAAAAAAAATCACATTTTTTTTTCAATAATGATTATTAAAGTTTCACTTTTTGATTCATAACAAGTCTTCTCAAATACCTATTAATATTTTCCTTTTTAAAAATATCAATAGTATGATAACAAGATTTTCATAACGCAATACTTAACATCAAAACAAGCAATATGTGTATAAGCCATCATTTAGTCGTCACCTAATACTGTCTACATTATTTTTACTATAAAGTACAAGAATGTCCCGTGAAAATATAGAAAACGCATAGAACATCTCCTAACTTTTCAAAATATTATTACGTACCGAAGTGTTGATTTTTCATTTGATTTTTTTTTTCACATAATAGCCATATAATACTAGCTATATAATTTTAATTTATGAGATGTAAACTTGATTGGGTTGTGGTCGGACTGCGAGGTCATACTTTCTTTTGGTCTCTTACTGTTTCGTTCTAAAATCTTCAATTTGTTTCCACACACTTTGATCCTAATTTGATTGGTTTCGGAGTCACATATAACTTACAAATACATCAATTTTTGTTTTAATCTTAAGGAAAACTAAGTAAGCGTTCTCAGAGGCCATTTTTTTAAGGGTAGAAAAGAAATTATTTCTTCAAAATAACACTTCATGAAAGAAAAAGTGTATAAAAAAGAATAAAGTTACTTTATTCTCCTCTCATAAAAAACATGATATATATTTTAATGTTTTTACTTGGCTTTTAATAAATTCGTGACTTACAATATGTAAATGTTCTAAGACATGTGTCAGCTTTTCATTCTTCCTCAATAATTAATTTAACAAAACAATACTATCACATATATTTTATTAAATATTAGAAAAAACTAAAAATAAAATATAAAATAAGGTAAAAGCATGAAATTTTGAAAGATTTTACGGTTCTATTTACTATTTTGACAAAATTAATCTCGTCTTTCATCTTAATATTCACTCATATATTTTAGAAGTGTAAATCAAATGTAAGATGGATAGTGACATTATTCCCATAAAAAATAAGGACGAAACCATAGAAAAATCCTAAAATTTTGAGAGAAAAAAAAAAAAAAAGCCAATGGTTAAGGCATACCAATGAGGGGCTATAAAGTCTTGTAAGTGGTGAACCATCCACTAGCCCTAAATTTGATACGAAAGAAAAATCTATAAGAGTTCCACCAAATTTTAGTTCAAAATATGTTCTATTTTTTTCTTTTTCTTTTTTTTTTTTAAATCTCAAGAGTGGTAGATGACCTTTAATCATCTTAAGTGAAAGTCTCACCATCCATCATCTATGAAATTTATTAAGAAAATCAGTAAAATCTCATTAGATTATTATTTAAAAGGTTTTATTTTTTATTTTCTCTTTTTAAAGAGTAGTACCACCACAACTCACAATGCTAAGTGAGTTGCACTATCTTCATCAATGTGAATATATGTATTAAGACGCATCTAACTTTATAACTACTTATCGACCACATCAAAATTAGGGGACAATTAACCACCACGCAATGATTATCCCCAATTTTTTAAGGGAACTTGTCAAGCTAACCATCCGTAAGCTCCAGTTCTATGTAGATAAGATCCTCGATAAGTAGACCGATTTCCATCAAGACTTAGATTGCCATTCATCAAGCTCCTGGTTTGCCCCCCAGTAGTTTACATCCTGCTTTACCTTACTTTCTCAAACGTTATTAATATTTGAGATAAATTATCTAAGGATACTCTTTATAATCGTTCAAATACCAAAAAATTTTGTGGTCTTGCAATCATGAAATTCGTTGGTGGATTTGCAACTGCTAACTTGCCTTTTTCCACTCTTTCCAAGTGGCAGAAGATGCGAAAGGAATATTCCCTTTTGTCGATGTAACGAAATATATATATTCACAGCAGAAATGCATCTGACTTTCCAACATTATTCAGGCCAAGCTCCCAAACCAACGGTAACTTCAGCTGCTTACTGGAATAAAATTGGGACAAATTATAGAGTGACGACTTGAAAATTATAAAAATTATATAATGATTTTGAATTCTTTAAATATTATATTTACACTCTCTGAAGAATGTTAACATCTGTAATTTTTTCCTTGGGTACGGTGTCAAGTCGATATTTTCTACTAGTATATTATTGTCATTGGTCTTTTGAAGTTGATTTACTATGCAGTTATACGCGTAGACCGACAAAAAACTAAGTCAAGAAATTTCTTAGGTTAGATGTGTGAATCAATATAAAAATAATTAAAATTATTTATTTATGTTTAAAAGACTGACTTATTATTGCATTCAAGGAGAAATTTTTCCATAATGACATTCCTCAAGGGTGTGAAGTATTTTTCTGCAGTATTGAGTCTTTAAGAGTTATCCTTGTAACCTATCTATAAAGTTAATCCTAATTTTTATAACTTGCCACTAAGTAATATTAAAATGTAAAGTCCTTATCCTTATATACATATATATATATATATATATATATCTTTCTTATTAAAAAACCGATTAATTTTATGCTTTCTAGGTGGAATTAACTTTACCTTTTATTCAATCTAATTTGACACTGTTTAATTTTATTTTTTTATACTTGGCACATGTCCATGGTACTGGATATTAATCATTTTTATTACTTAATTCCGCTACATTTTATTTGAATAATATTGACAAGGTTATAGAACTAAAGGAAAAGAAAATTGAGGGAAAGGGGAAAACGAAAGTGAAAAAAGTTTCTCATGTTTGGACGCAAAAGGGAATGAAAATGGTGATGAAGTTTTGAATCCAAAATAATTATATTTTTTAAGTATTCAATTTAGTCGGCCCGGCAAACATTGCACTGCACAAGTCTTTCAAAACAAAGAATAGAAAAGTAAAAAGAAAAGGAAAAAATTGCTTCTTTTTTCTTTTTCCCCCTCTTTCTTTCTTTTTTCAAGTATTTCAACTTTCCGTTTGTTCTAGTAAGTTCCCAATTTTCCGCGTATTGGCCCGTCCCGTTTCCCCCTAAAAATCAGCCTATCCACCTTCATTCTTCCCTACTAAGTGATGTCCACATCTAACCATCAGTTAGCAACAGTGTTGGATACTATAACATAGCTGTCGCACATGTTTGAATTTTGAAATATAATAATGCCATCTATCAGGTGGATGAAAGTATAAGAATATGGATGGTTAAGTTTAGTTATCAATCGGAAATTATAATGGGGTATCTTATTCCCTTTATTTTGACATTTAGAAGTACTTTCATATGTAGCTAAATGAAGATAAACATATTCAGATAGTACATAAAATTCTCGGGTGCCGCCGGTCTGATAAATGGGCCGGAGTCGGATGGTTTTTCTATTCTTTTTCGTTGACACAGTCGGGCCATCCTGGATTTCAAGATCAGAAAAAAAAAAAAAACTTTGTAAAGGATTTAGAAGTGAAATAACTTGAAAATCTGAAGAGACTAGCTGGTACACACGCCACGTGGAATATTCTTATAAGTACACATGGAAAAAACATATACCCGAGGATAACTACTACTTGGATCAACTTGGTAGTATATGCTATATATAAATATACATAGTGTATTACTGCTAATAAAATTCAAACATATAAGGATAGTAATAAATAGTTAGTTAAAAATCTATTATCAATGTTGTCACTTATCTTAGTATGATTTATAGTTATATATTATGTATATATACACATTGTATGTACTATTCATTAAATTTTTTTTAGGAAAAATATTAATATTTTCTGGCAGAATTAAGTACAAAAATTCCCCTTTGTTTTTTTTTTCCCCCTATTTTCCTATACATGTCCCCTTTTGTTAACGTTCCCGTTTAAGTTTACCATTTATTATTTTTTTATTTCAATCTTTTATCTTTTAACTAATCTATCTGAATCCTCTAGTCCCTCTATAAGTTCATTAATGGTTTTTTCTTTTCTTTTTCGTAATGTGGATTTTTCATTTTTAAGATATACACTTGTTGAATTGATATTAGTCTTATGTAAAATGGAGTCACCTGGGACTTCACAATGGGACCTTTCCAAATTGTTTTGAAAAAAAAATGAAGGAGAACTCAAATCGATAAATAATAAAAAGTGAAGGAGTTAAGTAAAAAATTTACAATTTATCACGTATCCCAACTATCTATTGATATGTCTGGCATTAGTTATAATCTAAGATCTCCAAAAATATAAATATTATCTTCCATTAGTCTCATAAAACTCCATTAGTTAAACTCAAACATCCTTCAATAATCATAACATAAATCTCCACAATTGAGTTAAACTAAAAACACCTCGATGAAATCTTTATTGGTATAGAACACCAACAAATACTAAGTCTAATGAAAAGTGAACATAGTTTGCTAACAATTAATTCCATAAATTTCACTAAAGCTAGTGATCTTCCAAATAATAATAATAATAATAAGTGTCACTTTCCAAATCCTAGTAATAATAAGTGTTACTAGGATCCTCATAAACAACCGGTTCTTCGTATAGCTCTGCAATTGAAAAACATATAAAGGAATGAGCCACTAATGCTTAGTACATGAGTGCTACAAACACATACACATGCATATGCTAGGCAATTTCACATGCATTATAATGCAATATATATATCACAATTAATAAACTTATTGATTCAAAATATTTATATTCCAGTTCATAAACAACAAAGGAATACTCTTGATTATGATCCCAACATTTAAATGGGAAAGGCACCTCAGCTCTAGTAATACTGTAAGTATGGTTTCACTACTCTACCCTAACACCATCCTAACATCACACTCTTTACCTATAGGGATTCACTATTCATGGTTCTTGTACCTTCTTAACTCTCATGTTTATTGGCAGAAGGGTTTACCATCCACCTTATTATTATAAGTTCACCACATCGGTCTTATAATCCTAGATCTACTCTTAATCATTTCCAGAAGTAACTCCACTAGGGATAACGCCACTTAGAGATCATAGGAGCTTTAGGAAATTCTTACTAGATCAAGCCACACATACAAGCAACAATAACACATTATTAAAAGCTAGATATGATGGGGTTCAGGAGACCGGCTGAATACGTATGACTCATATTGCTCTATTTGTTATACCCTACTGTTTTGCTCTCCTCACTTAGCTCTACTATTCTCTTTTGTTGTATTTTGCTTACCTTACTCTATTGTGCTATGTCTACTTGGCCAAGTCAAGTTGGCCTGGTCAGGTTAGGTCAGCTTGACTAGATCTACTTATCTAGGACGGTAGGACTTGAGAATTATTCATGCTTTACTTACTAGCTTACCTTTGATTTTATTTTTGTATTTATAGAACTACTACTAAGGCGCCCTTTACTTTATTTTATTTACATAATTGCCACCATGTATAAATAATCCATGCTTGTAGAGTTTTAGATTCAACACACTTATGATATGAATGAAAAATCCTTTGAGTATTTCCTTATGAAAGCTCTCCTATCCCTCTTTTATCAATCCTTTTAGTAAGGATTGTAGCAAATAACCTTAATTAATACTTTATGCATAATATTAAAATAGAGATTAGGTCATGTAGTATTCATTTGGTGCATCATACCATCATGGACAACTCATGAATTCAATAAACCTAATTACATTTTCCTTTTTTTGATGTCTTGAAAGACCTACTTGATTTTCTATGGAAAGACTTAATGATAACTAAACTTCTAGACACATTATCTTTGTATTAGAGCAGAGATACAGCAATGAAGAGACTTAATGTATTGGTTTGTGTCAAACTCCCAAAGGATTTATGAATTGGAGATTTCATTACAACCTTGGATGGACATTTTTAAGCCATATAGCTTGAAGGTACTAATTCATGGTATACAACTTCACTGGGATCAACATTTAACATTTGTTGTCTTGAGATTTCACTGTTAATAATTGCTATTCATGTCTTGGAAATTTTATTATCACCACCTTCATTTGGCTTTAGGTAGTGTGTTTAAGGGAAAATATTGAGAACGAATTTAGGGTATTAGGGTTCTTCTATAAATAAGAAAAGGGAATCGAGATTTGAGAATAGGAAGTTATAATTTAAGATTATATTGAGGTTTATGCTAAAAGTATGAGAAATTAAAGGATTTAGTAGCTAGGTTTTTGATTTAATAGTAAGTGGTTTTAGGTGGATTGTACATGATAGTAGAGTAGCTAAGGTGTAACAAGTGGGGCAACTAGTGTGGAAGTAAGTTGAGTGTGAAGTTAATTGCTATTTATGTTAATACGGTGTTGAAGGAGAAGAAAGTCAAGTAAGTTAGTGTTTAATTGTGCATAGTGGTGAAGGTGGGTGCTATAAGTTAGTTGTGTTTGCGTGTATCTTTGATGAGTAATGTTCATAGGTATTACAGTGGTGTAGTTGGGCTTACTAGAGTGGTGGTTGATGGATTTGCAATGAGAGTAAGTTGATGGGGTGATGTGTAAAGTGCAATGCCGAGCTAATTATTGAATGTGCAAGCCAATTTTCGTACTATTGGCTATTGTGATTGCATTGCTATAATGATTAGCCAAGCTGAACTTCAAGTTGCTAAGCTGATTCTAACTTTGATTCAAGCTTCTTATTAGTGTGTTTATGGAAGTGTAGAGGCAACATGAAAACTAAGTTTTTTATTGATTGTATATGTGCCGAGCTGTACGCAAAAGAGTAATTATGCTAAGCTAAATTGAGTCATGCAATTGTCCTTGTTCCTCGAGTTGTTTAGATTGATGTTTGAGCTACTGTATTTCACAAATAGCCAAGTTGAAGAACTAAAGTGCCTAAACTGAGCTAATGAAGTGTGAATCCAAGCTACTAAATAATTTGTCGAGTTGATTGAAGTGTAGGGCTAAGCTGACATCTAAGATCACCGTGCTTGTGAGTTGGATTGTACAAGCTAAATTAAAGAGATGGAGTCATGCTGAGTTGTTCTATTCCTTTTGAAAGAAGATTGCCAAGCTGAATTTGAGGTTCCGAGCTGCAACAATTCAAAGAGTGCTGAGTTGTCACCATTACTTGATAGAGTTGATTTTTCTTTTCAAAATTATTGAGTCGATTTGTTGATTGCAATTGTGTCAAGCTAAATTAAGTTGCACAACTAATTGTGTTTCCAAGCTGACGTATTTCATGAAGTTACGGAGTTGAAATTGATGTATTCGAGTATAAGTGATTGTCTTGCTAAGCTTGACCTTAGAACTACAGCCTTGTCATGAAGATCCGAGAAACCATCAGATAAGGATCGAGGTTGCTACCTACCCATGAGTTATATTTCCGAGCTGAACGTGTGTGTGTGCTAAGGAATAGAAGTGCAAATGCTACTATAGAGATTAGTTTATTGAGGTGCTGCGTGTTAGCCAACTTCTGAGCTACTGCATAGTAATAACAAAGCTATTTGGTTTTTGAATTGGAAGCCCAAGCTATGGATGTGTGTGTACTTAAGTGTGACAACTCAAAATTCATTGAAGGTAGAGCTAACTATTGTCATGGCTATAATTACAAAGACTTGAGATCGAAATTAACAAAATTTGATGGATATGGTACTTCGTATGAATATTTAAATTAGGGATTTCAAGTTAATCAAGCTTTTGAAATTTATTCTTATCTAATGTATAAAAAGGTAAGGTTAGTTAAGAGCTTGTTGAGTGGCTTTGTGGCGACTTGGTGGTGAATTGGTGGCAACATATGATAGGTCAAAGAATTAAGGAAGGAAATATTGGAGTTATTACATGGGAAGAGATAAGACATCTAATGCAAAGAGAATTCATGCCTCGAGATTATCAAGACAAAGTATAGAAGAGAAAATCCAACTATGAAGCTAATATCTCTAGTATATAAGAACAATTAGAGATTATACTTACTGAGCTTAACGAGATTAGAGAAAAAAGAAAACAACAAAGGTTTACTCATTTAGAGAATGTTGAGAGGGAGGAAATGAAAGGAAAAGAAGTAGGATTTAAAGATGAAAGGAAGGAAAGGTACTTAAGGAAAAGTTTAGTTGACTATGCCCATGACGAGTAGAAGGAGCTGAGGATGATTCCAACACTAACCATAGACCTGAAATATCTTTGTATCACTCTATTTAGTTTTTGTAGGTTAGTGTTTGGCCTTAGTGGATTTTGGAGTAAGTAAATGCCAAGTTTTGGGTTGAAACTTTTTCAACAGAGGGGTGATGTTAAGCTCTACGAGATTGACCAAACATGCATGACTCATGTTTTCCGCTCTATCTATTCTACCTTATAACTCTACTCTCCTTACTCAACTCTACTGTTCTCTTCTGCTATATTTTGCTTGCCTTGCTTTGTTGTGCTATGTTTGTTCGACTGGGTCAAGTCGGTCCGATCAAGTTAGGTCAGCTCAACTAAATCTACTTATCTAAGATGGCAGGACTTTAGGATTACTTATGCTTTATTTACTAGTTTACCCATGTATTTTTGTTTTTGTATTTTCGAAACTACCATTAGGGCACCTTTTACTTTATTTTATTTATGTAATTGCCACCATGTATAAATTGTCCATGCTTGTAGGGTTTTAGACTCAACACACTTATGGCATGAATGAAAAACCCTTTGAGTATTTCCTTATGAGAGCTCTTCTGTCTAGCTCTTATTAATCCCTTTAGCAAGGATTGTGGCGAACAATCCTAATTAATACTTTGTGCGTAATATCAAAGTAGAGATCAGGTCATGTAGTATTTATTTAGTGTGTTATATCCTCATAGACAACTCATGAATTTGATATACCCGATCCCATTTTCCTTTATTTGATATCTCAGAGGATTCGCTCAATTTTCTACAATAAGACTTAGTGACAACTGAGCTCCTAGGCACATCAAGATATTTATTTAGTTTAGTTATATTTCTATTGCTAACAAGAACACCCAACAAGCACAGTAAACACATAAAAAAATCCTAACACAAGATGTCTTTAGCTCATAATTCGTTTCAATACTTTAAGCACAACGAAAATATGTTCTTTTAATGCCTACACAATTTATCTTTCTATTTCTTTCTTAACACTACTTGGTTTAAGCTTTGATAATAACTTATTTAAGAGTTCAATACTTGAATTCAAGTCTTAAAAATATTTAAGAAAGGTTAGGAAAAGGTTTTTGATCAAGAAAACTTGAAAAAAAATAAAGTGAAAATAGGTACCATAATTGTCAAAATCATGATTCTACCCATGCCATTTTATGAGGTTATGATTTTACGAGGCTTTTTTGAGTTAACTTATGCATAAAATCACTTTCATGTAGAAACTTATATTTTTAATCGAGTTTATTGATTTTATTTATTTGAATTAAATGAACTAAAAAAATGAAAAGTATAATTAAGCTTTTATAAGTCATTAACTAGTACGGCACTATATCATCTTCTCTATTCTATTTAATTTTTTTTCCTCTTTCTCTTGGTCCCTTATTTTGTGTTTATAACCTTCATTTATATTTCAATTCTAATAGTAAGATTATAAGGTTTAAAATGAATTGAAATACTTGGTTCTCTTTAATTCATTTTTTTTTTCAAAAGAAAAAAAGAAAATTTAGTTTCAACTTTATTTATCCTTCTCCCATATATGTTAAATTATAAAGGAATCTTTCAAGAAAAAGGAACTTAATTTTTTCATTTCTTTATTTTCATCATATATTTCTAGTTTCTAATAATTATCATAAGCACATGCATAGTTTTTTTAATGTTATTTTATATAGGTTGTATAAACTTACGTTTCTATATTTCGATTTTATATTCTGATTCCACCGATCCTTTAGCAATTCTAGGTAGAATCACCAGTTTAATAGCCTTATATAGGAACATAATTAGGGTTCAAAATTGTGTTTTGTTTTTTCAACTTTATACCAAGACCATGCCCAAGGACCATAGTCATGGTCTTAGGGCATGCTCCTCTTGGCACCTAAAAATTTCACTTTTGGTTCCATCATGAGAGGACTATGGGTAAGGATAATGGCTGTGGTCTTGCTCATGGTTCTCTCATTCAATAAACACATCAAAATTTTGCAAATTTTCTCTTTTAGAACCTCTTTAATTGAACCTTAGATCATTCTATCATCCCAAAACATCACCAAACATAATCTTTTATTGACTTTCTACTACGATACATTCACTTTTGAATCAAAATCAACATCAACAACCACATATATCGAATTCTCCTTGAGAGAATTTCTTACTTCTGTACTCTTAAGGTCTGAAGAAGGAGATCTCTCCCAAAATCAAATCTACCAAATCTAATCCTCAAAACTTTGTAGTGAAAACCTTTAAGTCAAATCTAAGATTCCGTAATTATTAATTAGTTTCAAAGAATTTACTTACCTTTCTTCAGTTTTACCAAGATTTGCTCACTTTGTAGAGGTTCCTACTAGAGAGATAGGACAACTAATTTAGAAAAGTGTCAAAGTAAAGACTAAGGTTTTTTCATTACCCTTTTATAGTCCATTTGTTATTACTAAAATGCCTTCCTATTAAAATTGTAATTGCTTTACAATACCTTGCCTTATCCTTTATTATTTTATTTTATTTTTGCGGGTTTTAAATTCCCTTAACCTCACCCCCCTAAACTTTAGTCCTTAAAAGTTTACTTGGCATATTGAAGAGATGTAGATGCTTCTTTCTCATTTCCTCTTCCAATTCTCATGTAGCTTCTTGTTTACTACAGTTGTTTAATTAAACTTTAACACATGGTATTACTCTTCTTCTCACTATCCTTATGGGTCGTTCTATTGCTGATGTATTGAGCTATAAGTTTAGGGATTCTAACTCAATTAATTGTGTTTATGGCTGATCAAACTCTTGATTCAAAATTTTCACAAACTTTCCCAACATGGATACATGAAAAATATCATGTACTCTTGCTAATTAAGGTAGTAACTCTAATATGTATGTGGTTTCTCCAATTTTCTTTACTATCTTATGAACTCAATATATCTTAGATTTAATTTCCCTCTAAAACTAAACCTTATTATTCCCTTTGTAGGTGAACTTCTCAAGAGAATTAGATTGGCAACTTATAATTCAAATGGTCACTTTTTCTGATTTGCATAGCTCTTTTGACGGCTCTGAGTAGTTAGTAACCTCTTCTTAATAATTTTACTTTATCCACCACATCTTACACCAATTGCGGCTCTAAAATTTGGCTTTTTCCCACTTCATCCCAATGTAAGGGTACCCTATACTTCCTTCCATACAATGCCTCATAAGGCACCATTTGAATCGATGCTTGGTAACTATTATTTTAAGCAAATTTAACTAAGGGCAAATACTTGCCCCAATTCCCGCAAAGGTTTAATGCACAAGCTCTTAGCATATTTTCAAGTGTGTAGATGGCTCTCTTAAACTATCCATCTGTCTAGGGATAAAAGGTCGTATTGAAACATTATTTGGTCCCTAAAGCTTCATGCAAACTCTTCCAAAATCTTCCAACAAATCTCGTATCTCGATCTAACACTATGGTTAATAGGGCACCATAAAGTCTGACTATCTCCTTAACATACAATTTTGCCATCTTCTCTAAAGTATAATCGGTGCCAAAAGGCATGAAATGGGTCGATTTATATAATTGATCTACAATCACCAACAATGTCAAACTTAGCCACAGTTCTAGGAAGTGTTATTATAAAGTCCATAGTGACATGTTCCCACTTCCACTTTAGTATCAATAGGGGTTGTAGTGTACTTACCAATCATTGGTGCTCAATCTTGACTAGTTGACGAGTTGCACACTTAAACACATAATCTATAATCTCCCTCTTCATATTATTCTATCAATGGTACTCTTTTAGATTTTGTTCATTTTGGTGCTATTCGGATGTATGGTATACTCAAAGTAATGAGCTTCTCTCAACAACTTCCTTTTTGAATTCTTACTTAGCCGGCATACATAACCTCCTTCCAAATCTTAGAACTCTTGCTAAGTCTACATGAAATTTAGTTACTCCACCTTGGTTTACCTCGTTTTTAATTTCTTGTGTGCTTGAATCACCTATCTATGCTACTTTGATTTTGTCTGTTAAGGTAGGTTGAATGCATAATACAGGTAAAAGCATTCTTACCTCTTTGGTAACAATCTCCAAATCCAATCTTTGCATATCTTAATTGCCTCTGTTTTGCTATCAAAGTAGCTACTTTACCTTACTTTTTTTCTACTTAAGGCATCAGCTATTACATTAACCCTTCCATGATGGTATTGAATCTTAATGTCATAGTTTTTTTATCAATTCTACCACCTTCTCTGGTGCATGTTCGGCTCCTTTTGCATGAAGAAATATTTAAGGCTCTTATGATCCATGAAGATTTTACACTTTTCGCTAAACAAATAATATCCCTACAACTTAAGCACCAAAATTATAGCGACTAACTCCAAGTCATGTGTAGGATAATTCCTTCCATAAGGCTTTAACTGGTAGGAGGCATAAGCAATCATTTTTCTTTCCTACATCAATATACAATCCAGGCCTTGGTATGAGGCTTCATTATAGATCATATCTTCTTTTCCACTTTAAGGCAATATTAAAACTAAAGTTGTCAATACTATGTCCTTCAACTTTTGAAAACATTCCTTACACGTGTCACTCCATTCAAACTTCACTACTTTGTGAGTTAATCTTCTCAAAGGTGTTGCTACCTTGGAGAAGCCTTCTAAAACTTCCTATAATAAGAAGCGAGCCCTAGAAAGCTTCTAATCTCAATCACTATTACCAACCTTGGCCAATTAACTACTACTTTAATATTTTTAAGGTCCAATGATATGCCATCTTTATTCACCATATATCTCAAGAAATACACCTGCTCAAGCCATAATTCACACTTATGCCCCGTTTACTTAGGGGAATGGTAATGCTATTCCCCTCTTATTCCTTAAATGTGACACATTGCATGTTTAGTTGGTATTACCCTCTTGTAATTAGAATTCTTTAGAACTTCAATTCTAAGAAGTCATGTAATAGCCATTCTACTGAAGACCTTATGAATCCCAATTCCAAATTTACTCCCACATCTTTGTTCCCAAAACACCTTTACTAGAAATTTACTGCGCAATCCTCTATTAGCAAGCTACTAACTTTGGCGACTAAAGCAAAAACACCATTAACAGAACATCATATGGCTACTATGCAATCCTCTAACATATATCGACTTTCTCACTTTCTCCCATGCAACCAAAAATTACTACGCACATATCCAACAATTGGCCAACACTGCAGTTGTTTCTTCTCTAACCACACTTGCAAACTATCTACTATCGGCAAGCCAAAAGCACGGCCACTACACGACTCAATGACCTACTGCCATTATAGGTTACACTAACCTAGACCCTTTGATTGAGTTCCTTAACCACCTATTTGAGGTCTAGATCTAGTTAAACTAGGCGTAAGGGAGAGAATCGGATGAAATCTAATATTAGAGATGGAAGAACAAAGAGATAAAGAGAGGATCCCAAATCTGTTCATATGATCTCCTTGCTACAACTAAAATAAAAGAGGGTTGAAGATGAAGAAAAGTAGATTAGAAGGAAGGAAGATTTGTGAAATTTCTATTTGGTGTTCTTCATTAATTTTTTTTATAATTTATTTTATTATTTAATTTAATAAGGGTGTTTTAGCCATTTTACTTTCTATTCATATCTTATTTCCCAATAAATTTTATGAACTGAATAATGTAATAGTAATTTCATTACATACAACTAAACACCGTAATATTCATTTACCACTTATTACACCTTTATTCTATTCCTAAGTAATTAAAATTCCATTCCCCCTTTATTTCATTCAGCAAAGTAAAGACACTATTAATGAATTTTCTTTAAAACTTTTTAGTTTGCAATTTGATTAAAACTTTCCTTAAATGTTTCTCATGGCCTTCTTGACTCTTATAGTAAATCAATATGTCATTGATGAATACCATGACAAACTTATCCATGAAGTCCCTAAATATTCTGTTCATAGATCCATGACGGTAGCTGAAGCATTTGTTAACCCAAAGGGCATCACTTTAAATTCATAATGCCCATACCAAATTCTGAATGTCCTCTTCCTTAATTCTCAACTAGTAGTAGCCTAGTCTCATATCTATCTTTGAGAAAATCTAAGCTCCTTACATTTGGTCAAACAAATGATTTATCATGGGAAAGGGATATTTAATCTTAATTGTGACTCAATTTAATTCTATATGGTCAATGCAAAGACTCATACTCCCTCCCTTTTTCCTTACAAACAAAATCAACACTCCCTATGGTAAAGTACTTGGTCTAATAAACCCCTTATCCAACAATTTTGTATTTGACTCTTCAACTTCAATAATTTTGTAGGTGTTGTCCTATATGGTGTTTTAGATATAGGAGTTGTGTTTAGCACCAAATCTATCTTGAAAACGATCTCTCTTGTTAAAGGTAGACTTAGTAGTTCGTTTGCAAACACTTCTACAAAATCTCTGAAGATGGGAACTTCCTCTAATTTTATAGGTCTTCTTTAAACCACTGTCATAAGCACTAATTTACTCTTACCCTACAACTTGTAGGCAGACAAAGTATATGGCTCTTAGACTTCTAGTAAAAAATTGAAAGGTTCTTCATTTGAGGGAGTAAAGTAGACTACCATGTTGTGGCAATCTAAAGTAGCATAGCTTCTTGAAAACCAGGTGACTCCTAATATGACCTCAAAATCAACCATATTCAAAACATATAAATCTGCTATCTTGACTCACCCCTAAATTTCGATTTAAACTCTTTTATACAACCTATCTAAAGCTTTCCCCATTCTAAGAGGCGAACTTACACATAAAGAATCATTCAACACATTAGGTATTAGATTACATGGAAGCACAAAACTCGTAGACATACATGAATATGTTGCAACAATATCAAACAGTATACACATTGGTGTAGAGTATACAAGGAGCAAACCTACCATAATGTCGTGCTCCACAATCTATTAGCATGGCTGTTGCTAAAAAGCAAAAACTTTGGTTAGCCCCCTTTGCCTCAGTCTTCCCATTACAAGTCCCCTTGTTAAAGTATAGTTTTTAAGACAAACCATAAGTACTTGAATTGGCTGCTGAACCATAGCTAATTAAGCTTATGCTTCATTACAAACTTCTATTTGATGCCCCTCTTTGGTTGCAATTGTAGCAAAAGTACTTAGGGTAAGATTTCCTTAATACAAGTCTTGTTGCTATGTCCAACCTTGTCACATGAAAAACATGCTTCTTCAATCCACTTTGCAATCCTTCAATTCACTTTGCAATCCTTCAATTCATATGGTCCATGGCACCTAGCACATTGAACACCTACCACCTAAGGAGGAGGTAAGGTTGGAAGAGTCATCACTAGCCTTACTGAAGGTAGCCTAAATAGAATAACCATAGGTCTAGCTAGTTACACTATAGGTCTCTTACCCTTATCTTAGTATACCATTGCTAGAGCTAGCCACTTACCTAAAACAAGCCTACCTTTAGGAGCCTTAGATTTAGTTATAGCTTTCTTGGTCTTCTCCATCCTCTTAGCCTTGTTCATTACTACAGCATAACTCTTCAATTCAAAAGTATCCACCTCATGACTTAAGATTATCTCCAAACCCTTGACAAATCAAGTAACCTTAGATACTTCTCTAGTAGAAATTTATGCAAATGGTTGAACTCAGCTTCATATTTCTACTTAGTATGGTTCCCTTTTCTATAGTCATAATATTATTCAACTAGTCTTTCTTTGAGACTAGGAGGGAAGTATTTCCTGTAAAACAATTCCTTAAACAATACTTGGGTGATTAACACATTATACAAATTCCTCTATCCAACCCATCTATCTACTACTTTACTCTTCAGCATATAGGTAGCCAAAGAGCTTTCCTATCTTTAGGAATACCAAAACCTTCAAACATTTGCTCTACTCGACTATCCACTCTTCTGCACTAGCAGAATCATTTGGCTTCAGGTGATATTCCTTAGTTATCTACATGAACTTTTCCAAGGTAATGGTTCCACCTCCACCATGATGGTTTCTATCTCTAACCCCCCATAACAGCAGCCCATCCATTTCCTCCATTGTTGTTGTTGTTGTTATGGTTTTACGTCATTAGCTATTGCTACAATTGATTTATTTGCTTTTGTTGCCTCTGTAGTTGGTCTTATTGCCTAACTATGGTTCTTAGTAAGGTATTGATGAAAGTTGTTAGTTACTATACATCATTTCCTCTCACAACTTGATTAACATTCTATTGAGTCTAGAAGCCTTGGGTTCACTCTCACCAGAAGCATTTTAACCATGCCTAGCTCCTGTAGCCCCACCTATAACAAATTGTCTTCTTAGAGGTGAGAAGGAAAAAGGAAGAATACTTAGCAAACAAGAAGGGAAAAAGCTTAACATAAGTAGAAACAATGAAAACTACATGTAGAATAAATATAAGAGAAATACTATTATAGGTTCTAAATTTGCACCCTTTAGTTACCCCCTCTCGACATGGTCATCATCTTATTAATCGATTTCTTAGCTTCTTCTAACATTTAAAACCTAGGCTCTAATACCATGTTAGTTGTAATGTCCTAAGCTTAGGACATTACAACTTACCACGTGACCTTAACCATCTATTGATACGTTAGGCATTAGCTATAATCTACTATCTCTAAAGACATAAGTATCAATTTCCATTAGTCCCAAAAAAACTCCATTAATTAAACTCAAACATCCTTTAATAATGATAAGATAAATCTCTATAACTAAGTTAAACTAAAAACATCTCTATGAAATCTTTATTGGCATAGAACACCAGCAAATACTAAGTCTAAAGAAAAGTAAATGTAGTTTTGCTAAGAATTAATTCCATTAATTTCACTAAAGCTAGTGATCTTCCTCACAATAATAATAATAATAATAATAATAAGCGTCATCCTCAAATCTTGGTAGTAGCAAGTGTTACTAAGATTATCATAACTCTGCAGCTGAAAAAGAAATAAAGAAATGAGCACTAATGCCTAGTATGTGAGTACCACAAACACATGGACATATCGTGTAAGTTCACATTTCACATGCATTAAGATGCAACATGTATCATAATCAATAAATTTATTATTTCAAAGTATTTACATATATTTCAATTCACAAACAACAAAGAAATACTTATGATTCCAATCTCAACATTCAAACGAGATGCCACCTTGGCCTCAATAACACTATAGGTATGGGTTCACCACTCGGCCCTAACACCATCCTAATATCTTACTCTCTATAGGTAGGGGTTCAGATCCACAGTCCCTATACCTTCTTATCTCTCATGTTTATTAAGGGGGTTGCAATCTTAAATCTACCCTTAATCCTATCAAGGTGTAGTTACACTAGTGACAATACCACTTAGAGATCATAGGGGTACCCTCCAGGAAACTCTCATTGGATCAAGCTATACACACAAGCAACAACACATCATTGAAAGTCGAATACTTATTTAATTCAGTGATATTTCTATTCTTAACAAGCGCAGCCAATAAGCATAGTAAAAACATACTTAAATCTTTAGCACAAGATGTCTCTAGCTCACAATTCGTTTTAATACCTGAAGCACAATGGAAACACCTTTTTTTAGTGCCTACACAATTTGTTTTAGTATCTCTCTTAACACTACTTGGTTTAAGCTTTGATGATGACTTATTATGGAGTTCAGAACTTGAATTTATGTCTTAAAGTATTGAAGAAAGGTTAGTAAAAGGTTTTGGATTATGGAAACTTGAAAAAAAAAAATGAAGTGAAGATAGGTACAAGAATATAGTTAAGGTTCAGAGCTGTGTTTCCTTTTTTTTCAACTTTATACTAAGACCACATTCAAGAACCATAACTGTGATCTTAGGGCATGTTCCCCTCGGGTCCCAAAAATTTCACTTCTCTCTCTAACTTAAATCTTTATGAGAGGACTATGGGTATGGATTATAGCTTTAGTCTTACTTGTGGTTCTCTCCTTCAACAAACAAATAATAATTTTTTGATTTTTCTTTTTCAAAACCTCTTTGTTTCAATCCTAGATCATTTTGTCACACTAAAACTTCTCCCAACATAATCTTTTATTGACTTTCTACTACGAAACATTCGCTTTCAAATCAAAATGAACATCAACAACCACATATATTGAATTCTCCATAAGAGAATCTCTTACTTGGTACTCTTAGGGCTTGAAGAAGGAGATTTGTCCCAAAATCAAATCTTCAAAATTTAATCCTTGAAACCATGCAATGAAAACCCCAAAGTCAAATCTAGAATTCTGTAATTGGTAATTAGAGTCAAAGAATTTACTTACCTTTCCTTGGTTTCACCAAGATTCTCTCACTCTATAGAGGTTCTTGTGAGAGACAGAACAATTAATTAGCAGAATGTAAAAAAATGAAGACTAGGGTTTTTCTTTACTCTTTAATAGTCTCTTTGTTATTACCAAAAAGCCTTTCTGCTAAAATAGTAATTACTTTGCAATAACCTATCTTATACTTTATCATTTTATTTCATTTTTGAGGGTTTTACACTTTTTTTTTTCTGCAATACTAACATTTCATAAGGGAAAAACTTTTGTGGATCTGGCCTAATTACCTTGCTAAGAAGTATCTGCCAAATGGTATGGTATGGATGTTAAAAATATTTATGTGGTGGACTTCCATTAAATTGCCCAGTAATTTTAATATATGTAAAAGATACTGAATATGGTAACTAAGGCATTGATAAGTTGATTATGTTTGTGGCCTTTTTTTTTTACTTTCGGACATACGATACCTTACTAGGTTATCTTTACTGAAGACATTGCATCAGTGTAGGCTTGACGTTAATGTTGGAACCACTGACAGGATGACCGAGTCAGTATATGTTTATAACAAAGACTATGTATCCTTTGCACACTCTGATCCCATTGTCACTAGCCATTACGGTTTCTGTGTATTTCAATTTTTTTTTTTTTTTTTAATGTGGTGTTCAGATTTATGGTGTATAGATTTTGGCGTGTACAAATATAAATCAATCTTACGATGAACGCGAAGCATAATATGTGAAGCCAGCAACCTAGATGTGGTCGGCCCTCAGGGTAAAATTTTCTGTGTGGGCAAGGGCTATGGAGATGCGGAGATGCACGAGAAAGCATGACTAATACCACGTCTGTTCCCTGCTTTTGTTGTTTTATCGCACTTTTGCAGTGTAATCGAATCTTTCCAGCATCTGCTAGTAATACCTAACGAATAATGCAGTACACTATACTGTTTCTGGTGCGGCTTTTTTTTTTTGTTTTTAATGGTAAGTTAGTACACCAAACTCTCTTTGTACTCCACATCTGACTTCTTGGAGAACGGTATATGTACCTTTGCTTCAATTGTTTGTGTTCCTCTCTGATAGTATAGCTCGATTACTATCTCGCTTTTGGTTGTCTCTAAAGTTGATTCCTTCATGCTTTTTGTAATTCCAAGATATCGTCAATCAAGTGGAACTTTATGTGGCTCCCTCAGATAATGCTATTAGTCATTACTAATTATTATTCCCTCAGCAATACATCTTCTTTATTTATTCTTCTCAAATTTTCTCAATTTATTCCTTTAATATATTGTTATATATAACCAATAGTTGAGGTTATAAAAAATATGATAATGTTATAATAATATTATATAATATTTAAAAAATCTAGACAATCTTAATAATTAATTTATAAATTAAGAAAAACTGAGAGATGGCAAAATGGAGAAAAATTAAATCCTATGCCTTCCTATTTCGGATGAATTATAATACAATCATTAGAAAGTTCAATGGGATTATATTTACTTACTCCAACACTTGTATTGATCAATGGGTACGATTTTATCTGTCTTGACCACTTTTTTTAAGAAAATAAGGTTGCAAAAATATAGCTTTTTACAAAGTTAAAAGAGAAATTTCAAATGATCAATTTATGGAAGGTAAAATAATTTCTTTTCACATTTTAACAAAGATAAAATTGCATTTATATCAAAGTTTAGGAGAATAACACAACTAATATATATATATATATATTATATATATTTATAGAAAGTGTTGGGCTTGATTATTACTTCATCTATTTCGATTTGCCCCAAACTTGATTAATTGGATTGGTTTAGTAAATGCCCTCCTCTATTAGGTCAATATTTCTATCTTGAAAATGTGTCCTATACTAGTCAACTTAAAATGTCCTAATAGGCCCTCACATTCATTTGGAAACTCAGTTGTCCCAATTTTAGTCTAATGATCTGAGCTTGATTGGGTGATTGTTTTATTAGGATGGTACTTCAATATTATCAAAATGCTCCCAATTAAGATAGGATCACTTCTTTGGTCATAAAAATGCCTTAAACCAATCCAATAACTTTAGCTTTGTAAAGGGATACTTCAATCATTGACCATTTAGTCCAATTCAATGCCATGTGGTAGTTTAATGTATTGAGTGACAAAACCTAGAAAGCTAAACACAATAATAGATATTTTAGGGAGACCTGATTTGATAGCCTTAGACTATGGATCACTAAAATAGTTTTTTCATTCTCAACCTTGCTTTGTTGTCTCATGTACAAAAGGTAGACATAGAAAAGATCTTTTTTAGTCCATTGAGGCCTCATTTAGCCTTTATAGGCTTTTAGAAGGCTTAAATAAACCTTGAGCTTATTTTAGAAGGAGATGGGCTCATTTTATAAGCAACTAAATCTAACTTAGCTCAGGCCTAAGCCCTAAGCTCGTCCATTATATGAGAACTTGATGCTTAAATTCGATCTATCGATCATCAAGAGCCATTCCAATATCTCCCATAATGGCTGATGGTCCATCCATCTTAACTTCATCCAATAATTGAGATCAAAGTCTAGAATCTATATATAAGAGCCTTCTCTTTCTCATTTTTAACATTTGAAGTATTCTCAATTTATAGAGAAACATCTTTACTTTATTAGAATCACTTTATAAAAGATAAAAAATCAAGGTTCTAGAAGAACAACTAAGGAATACATCAATAACATAGAATTCAATTTACTATGACAAAGCATGCATTAAGAATCCAAGCTTGCCTATTCCTTCACCTACATCTCTCTCTAAGATCATCCATTTTCATGCCATTAAATGAAGACTTCTATAAGATTAACCTGCACGCATATTATATGAAATGGAACATTAATAATGTTAAGCCATGGTAAAGAATCAAGAAAGAAGGTTGAATTCAATGTTACTTGTGGATACCCAATTTTTTGCCCCCTTTATTGTATTTTATGTTATTTTATTTCATTTCAATAGGGTGAGGGGCCCCAAATTAGGAAAAACACATAAAAAATAGAAAATTGAGGAAAATCCAAAAAACTAAGAAATTTAGGAAAAAAAAAAGAAGTTAGGAAAAATACAAAAAGATAGAAAAATAGGAAAAAGCACAAAAAATAGGAAATCTAGGAAAAATAAAAAAAAATAGAAAGTTAGGAAAAAGCACAAAAAAGTAAGAAATTTATAAAATAAAAAAATGAAGAAAAAATCTTTAGAAATTTGAAAAGTTATAAAAAAATAGAAAAACTAAAAGATTTAGAAAATTTAGAAAAAACCAATTTAATAGGATAGATTTTTTAAATAAGTTTAATGGGACTGTTGAGTCTAGGTTTAGATTTGAATTCAGCCCAAACTGACTTAGTCAATATGTGCAATTTAATTACACATATTGACAATGCATAAGCTAACGGCATGATGGTAAAACACATGGACTTGACATTGAGTTTAAGCATGAAGTTATGAGTTTGAATCTTGACAAAGGCATGAAAGCCTTTTATTTTTTCAAATAACACATTGAACTGCCATGTGTCAGGATTTTATTACGCTACGTATCCTGACACATGGCAGAATCTGGTTGGATGGCAGGCTGATGTAGCGCCATATGACATGCTACATATCACGTAAGGACATGTGGCAACATCTTGTTGGTTGGCATGTTAGCCCCTTTTTTCCCTCCATTTCCTTCCTTCTTCTCTCCCTTTCTCTCACTTTCCCGCATCTAAACTCCTAGGCAGCTGTGTTTGGGCTTGATTTTTACCCTTTAATTTTGCAATTTCACCAAATTAATGGTGAACTTGCAAAATAGAATTAAGGTATTATGAATCTAGCAACTAAAAACATCCAAATCCTTAGTTTAATATAATCAAATTTGAATCAAAAATCGAAAAAAAAAAACGTAAATGCAAGCTTGATTTTTGTTCAAAGTCTTAGCTTTCCAAGCATTGAGCAGTATAAAAGGAGGCTATAAGACTTCATTTGGATACGAAAAATCATTGAGAAACCACTCATAAGCTCTTTCCCTCATCTCGTTCACTCTCTCTCTCTACCGACCCTCTCTTTCTCCTTGACTTCCTCTCTTTAACCATCCTTAGATAGCACCACCACCTTAGCTAGCTCCCTTACTACGCAAGCTTCCGAACCCAACCATCCTCATCCATTACCGTACCCCCTAACCACAACATACACCACCAACCCCTAAACCCTAATCATCACTCCTCCACTTTGAACCACCATCTCTGACTGTCCTAAGCATAAACTAACCCTACGGCCACAATCCTTACATCCCTAAACCCTTGATTCAACACTTTACTCAACTCCAACAAGCCCCAACGACACCATTCGAACACCGCCACAACTACCGAACTTCTACCACCCACCAAATAGCCACCAAGCACGGTGGTACTTGAAAAACACCACATTTCCCAATAAAAAAACACATAAATCCCCTTTTACTTGCTTAAATAGCTAGGAATCACCCCATCACATTGCTATTGAAGAAGGAATTAAAGATGACCCAATATCTGATTCGCGAACCAAGTTTGACTTGAGCCTGACCTAAAATCTACTCCAAGTTCAATCTATACACCTACTACGCCCGAAGCTTAGTTTTTTTAAAAAAAATTAATTAATTGATTTATTTATTTATTGTGAATGTAAATGTAATAATAAAAAAGAAGGAAAAAAAAAGAAAAGGGAAAAGCAAGAAAAAAGGAAAAAAATAGTTTATTTACTTTTAGTATAGTAGAAATAGATAAAATAAAAAGAATAAATAAGACATAAAAAGTAATTTAAAAATAATTAATTAGGTTAGTGAATAAAAAATTTGTCTTATTACTTAGAAAAGCATTTTTTTTAATAAATATAACAAAAAATAAATGAACCCTTACCAAATTAAAGCATTTTAAATTTTTTCAAAAAATAAAATTTCTTATTTGAGACATTTTTTAGAGATTTTTTTAAATAAATCAAATTGGATTAAAAAGGTAAATTCGACACATTTTTAAAATTAAAACAAATTTGACCTATTAAAGTTTTCATTAAAAGAACTACGTAGTCCAATCTTAAATAGCGAATATGTAGCCACCTATGGGGTAACGATAAAAATTTAAAAAAAAATCTAATCTTTCTTTTTTAGTTTAGATTACTTAGGTGATCTAATTAGAGTAACTAATAATTAAGTTTTGTTTTATGGAATTAAAAAGCAATTTTTAAGGTTAAGGTTAAATTTCGAAAGTTAATGGTACCCATTAGAGTTTAAAATTGCTAACCCTTGGATCTCAATCTCTGTTTTCAAAATCTGTTTTAAAATGGTTTCATCAATTGAGCAGTAACTAAGTTATAACCAATCCATCCGATTAGTTATAACTTAACTTTTTTTCTTAGCTCTGATCGGATAACGACTACAAAGTGGTTTTGAAAATACAAGAAGAATCGATTTTCTTTAAACTTTAGTTAAGTGCCAGTATTAAATGAGAAGAGTTTAGTACTTGTTGTTTTAAAGAAGACTTAATTTATAAAAACTGGGATGTGAAAAACCAAGCTCAACAACCTGGCAACTCCACTAGAGACATTAAGTGGGTTAGTCATTTAAACTTTCCAAAATTAAAATTAACCTATAAAAATCACTTTAGTGTAATTTATTTGCTTATTCATTCTTTGTTATTTGTATCATAATTATACTAATATCTTTGTAGGTTTAGTTTTATGTATTTAACTATTTAAGGGGGGAATTTATTTCTTGAATGCATGATAGATATAGTCAAACTTAGGCTATCTTAAGACTTTAGGACGAGAAGCCATTGTGTAAGTTCTAGGCATAATAGAGCAACTACCGTTCAGGGCTAATTAAGCTACCCCACTTAAACTTCGATATAACCAAGCGCATGAGATTATAGAGTTTAAAGACCTCTTGAACCTACCCTTCTTACATACATTCTTCAAGGTTTGGTGAATAGTTATTAAGGCAACATTGTTATAAAAGAGAAGAAGAAAAAACAAACCTGAAGCTCCTTTCCCTATACTTCTCCTAGAATTAACTCCCATCTTCTATTTATCTGTTATTAACTTCATGTTTGTACTATTATCTTGCATATCGCATGCACTGGGATATGAGTGGTCATTTGTTGCATTAAAGATGCAGGGTAAATGCGGTCAGACCTAAGCCATCTTAGGACCCTAGGAGAGGGGTCATTATGTAGGCTTCATGTACTGTGATGCAACCATTACTCAAGGTTGATTAGGCCACCTCACTTAAGCTTAATGTAACCAATGAAGTTTTTAAACAAGTGAAGTCATATAGCTTAAGGACCATTTTAGAACCTACCCTAATTGCATTAATGAACCCTTTTCCCAAAATCCGGCAAATTGACATGATGTAGCAAAACTAAAAAAAATCCATGAAGTTTCCTAATCTTTTCCTTGTAAATGTTTTCTTCCTTTAAAATATTGATGTAATCCCCGTATAAATAAGATAGTTCTTATGTAATTTTTCTTTTCATCCTTTTTGTAGAAAATGATTGAGTCCTTTCTTACATAAGCCCTTTTCAAAGAAGTCTATATCCACGAGCCGTTAGAGCTCAAGGGGATACTTGAAAGATGGTTTCAATTTTTTTATCTAAACTACTAGAAATTCATTGAAGACAAGATTAAGCCTATCCTCTCTTTACTCAAAGTCTAGACTAATGTTAATATAATGCGGGCTTTAGTCTACTTCTAGGACCCTTAGAATCAGTCTTTTCACTTTGGCCCATGTCAACTGAGCCTAACCATTGAAAAATACTCCTATCTATTAAGAGTCCCCTCTATTGGAAATGGAAAATACGTCTTAGATATCACGGTTAGCCCGGCAAAGATTTTCAAAAAGCTCATAGGCCTCTGTGAACCTAAACTATGTAGAATGTAGACAGATCCCCATAGGAGAATTATTAAGTTAGATAATCTTTTTACTTAGTTCATGAACCCTTCCAACTATAACGAGGAACTCTTTTATGGCAGCATTGAAGATTGGTAGTAACATAGGATTAATGCTTATATCTTGGCAGCATTTAGAACTATTTTGTTTCCTGATGGGATATTTTACATACATTATAGGATTGCAGAGCTTGTGATACAATTTTTAGAAGATAAATTTTATATCCCAACATTACTAGCAACACAAGCCAGGTCACTCAATCGTCTACAGGAAGAGAAGAATGGAGAATTAAAGACTAATATAGCCTTACTTATGATTTGGTTTATTAGCCATACTTAAAGCCTTAAACTTGATTTCCTTCATAAACAAAGCATCCAGAAGATGAATCCCATTGATGCATTTGCTGCTATTGTTGAACTCCCTAAAGGTATTGCTACATATTACTAGGTTAGAGCTTTCCAGAAGTTCTACAATGAAGATATCTCTTAGGTTACTAAATGGATCAAGGTAACTGAGTTGAAGAAAAGAAATAAGATTGAAGAGGAGCCAAGACTTTATAAGAAAAAGAGGATCTAGACTTTAGGGATTATTTGTAATGAATTTTTGAATAATGTAAGGGAAACTTCAAAGATGCAATAAAAATCTTTTTCTTGCCATATTGTAGTTAGTTTGCCAGCCTCCCTCTTTATATCCGCATCATCCTCTATTCATTTTGCTTGTAAATATTCATTAGTTTATGTTTAGTTGTGTCCTTAAGTTTCTAAGACCTTTTCCTTGTACCTTCTACTCTAATCCTTTCCAATCTCTTCTCCTATACATCCTTAAGATCTTTTTTCTTATAAGTTTGTAAAATATTTAGGCCCTTGATCTAGTAGGAATGTTTTTCTACTCCTTTCTCACAACTTGTAAATAAGTCTTATCCTTATATTCCTTTTTTCCTTTTCTCTTTCTTAAAAAAGGAGAGATTTTGTTAAAAAAAAAAACAGAAAAGAAAAGAAAAGTTGCTAACTAGCAAAGAATTCTTCCAATCAAGTTCACATAGCTAATGACAAACTCGCCTCCTTAGAAAGGATGATGCATCAAAAGGCCTAACAATGGTAGGTCTTGTTCCCAATGTTTATCACTCTCCAAATATCCCAAGATTCAAACTTGGAAAGGCGACTCGCGAATTTAGAAGAAAAGTTAGTTGTGTTATCAAAGAACGTTACAGATTTAGAAATGGTAATGGGCCTCATACTTAGAAGATTTCAATACTCGATGTTCAACACTGATCAAATGTCAGTAAGCCCAAGTAATGAATGAGTCCTAAGAAGAAAAAAGCTAAGGAAGAGTGAGAAAAAACAAGCCTTAGGGACTTAGAGAAGACAATTCACTTGATTGAAGATCTCAGTTACCTAAATCTTTCATCATTTGAAAGCAGCAAGAATTATAGCTTGTGAAGCCCTTAATCCAAATTACAAACCTTATAACTTTGACCCAGAAGCACTATGTGACTATCATATAGGTTAGAAGAGGCACTTCATTGAAAAATGCTAGAGATTGAAGAATAAGATTCAAGACCTAATTGATGCAAAAGTCATCCACCTGAAACTACGACAAGTTGGTCCTTCTTCAAGTCATGGGAGTAGTTCAATTGAGTCTCTTATAGCTCCATTTCTTTTAAGTATACCTATGCCTTCTGATAAGCTTACAGGTTGTTTTAAGTAATTAGATGCTTATCAAAGATAGGGGCAAAGAAAGTTTTTTTTTTTTTTTAGTAAAGTCTATAATAAGTGGAATAATACAATTGCCTTTTCAATTAAATGATTGCAATTGGAACAAGTGAATTCCTCCTTAAGAAATCGATAACTCACTTTTAAAAGGTCTAGAATAAAAAGAGGCAAACTATTTTCTACACACTAACCTCAAACACTTTGATAGTTGAGCGATATAATAGTAAGGATACTTTGGACTCATTCCTTAAAGGAGGTCTACTTTGAATGTGATACATAGATTAAAATGAAGTTAAGCATTCATTTTCTAAACACAATCATCTCTTGTTCACCCTGTTAGACCCATTTGAAGAATTTTGAAATTTAAACCCTATTGAGAACCAGTCCACAATGGGGCAATTCAGAGGTTAGGGTCATTGATAAGGAGAGAAGTATAAAATTAGTTTATGCTTGCTTCAGTAACATTAAATTTAAAAGCAACTTTTATTTTTGATAAGTTATTTTTCTTTTCAAATGAAGAAGAGCCATATCCTTTTTTAAAATACCTCAAGCTTATACTTACCTCACCAGAGCTCATACAATAAATATCCATGGATTTAAGGCCCTGAATCGCTAAAAAGGCAAAAACTTAGCAATGGAGACAAACATTCTTAGGGCTAAAAGAAAAGAAAAAATAGCAAGAGAATAGTGGGGCAAAGTAATAATAACAAAAAAGAGAAAAGGAAAAGATGAAGAAAAGAGGTTGAAAAATTAGGCCCAAGTATAAGTTAAAAGCCCTAAGAGATATATCATATCCCAATAAGGGCAGCCAAATCGAATCAAAAGTCAAAGCTAAAATAGCCCTAAAGATGCAAAGCTCTGAATCACAGTCTGAGCTTAGAAACCCAAAAGCTCTATGTCCATTCTGAAGCTTCTCTTATGCCAAATCACACTAGGCCTTCCCATCTATAATACTACCCCTACAAAAGCTTTTTCGATCTTAAAAGGTAATTTATCTTTAATAAAAGTTTTTTTTTTGAAACTGAGGCAAGCATATTTTTAATTTTTCCTAAGGTTCTCAACTTATACACCTGAGGTTAATAAAATATTTATTTCAAATTAGTCTTCTTCATTAGTCCCTTTTGAAACCTTTGGACCAAAAGCCTAAATTCATAATGTTAAACTAAAAATGACCTAATGGATTGCTCAAGGTGTATCATATGCAAAATGGACTATAATTTTGGGATTGTAGTCAAGAGTGTAATCTAACCCAAGAGTTTGCAAGGAAGTCCTCTTTGACTAAACTAGTTATGAATTACCTTTATCTTAAAAAATAAGGCTGTTTGAAATCACAAGGCCCTACTAAGCGGCTTAGCATGCAGGTTAGGGGGAACATAAGAGGCCTTATGTGATTATTAAGGAAAGGTTCTTCACCTGTGAGCAAACTAAAAAAACAAACAAGAAGAAAAAGAAAGAGAGAAAGAGAAAGTATCTTTATTCTAAATCTATGTTGGCCTAAGTGGCCAAGTTGTCAATCCATTCCAGTGTCTTTTTTAACGTAAATGGCTTTCACTAAAGGGTTTATTTGTAAATATTTTCCTCAAATCAGGTAGTGTTTTGGACAAGTTTAATCTAAGCCAGCTCTCAAAAGGGCCATCCCGCCTACCATCCATTCAACTTTCTTCAAGGTTGATAGCGAGCCCATATGGCATTTTAGTTTACTGAGATCTTTTAATGAGCCCATAAGGCACTCACCTTCTGCATTTAGTGTTTAGCTAACCTTTAAAGGCACAATCTTAACTTAGTCTCTTTTCCAAGCAAGCCCATGATGCATTTCTATTCACCAAATTCACTTAAGTGAGCCCATAGGGCATTTTCCTTCACCATATTCTTCTTAGAAAGCCTATAGGGTGCTCTCCTTCACCAATATTCTCTTAACAACCCCATAAGGAATTTTGTTTAGTCCAAGCTTAAGGTTACTAATCCTTAAGAGATGCTCTCACCTAGGTTAGTAAGCTTAAGGAAGCATGATTAGGTTCTTTAGATCAATCCTAACTTAGGATTGTTAGTCCGTAAGAGGCAATCCCGCTTAAGTTCGTAAGCTTAGAGAGGCATGATCAAGTTCTTTAGATCGATCCTAGCTTAAGGTTACTAGTCCCCGAGAGACACTCTCACCTAAGTTAGTGAACCTAAAGAGGTATGACTAGATTCTTTAGATCAATCCTAACTTAGGATTGCTAATCCTCAAGAAACATTCTCGTTTAGGTTAGTGTACCTAGAGAGGTACGACTAGGTTATTTAGATCGATCCCAAGGATGCTCCCACTTAGGTTAGTGAAGCTAGAGAGGCACGACCAGGTTCTTTAGATCGATCCCATCTCAAGGTTGCTAGTCCCCGAGAGACGCTCTTGCCTAAGTTAGTAAGCTTAGAGAGGCACGACCAAGTTCTTTAGATTGATCCTAACTTAGGGTTACTAGTCTTCGAGAGATGTTCCCACTTAGGTTAGTAAGCTTAGAGAGCCACAACTAAGTTCTTTAGATTAATCCCAACTTAGGGATGCTAGTCTCCGAAAGATACTCCCGCTTAGGTTAACAAGCTTAGAAATGCACGATTAGGTTATTTAGATTGATCTTAACATAAGGCGGCTAGTCCTTAAGAGATGCTCCCACCTAGGTTAATGAGCTTAGAGAGGTACGACCAGGTTTTTTAGATTGATCCTAACTTAGGGTTGCAATTCGTCGAAAGGCACTCTCGCTTAGGTTAGTAAGCTTAGAAAGGCACAACCAGGTTATTTAGATCGATCTTAACTTAGGGTTGCAAGTCCCTGAAAGATGCTCCTGCCTAAGTTAGTGAGCTTAGAAAGGTACAATCAGGTTATTTAGATTAGTCCCAACTTAGGGCTACTAGTCTCCGAGAGATACTCCAACTTAGGTTAGTGAGCCTAGAAAGGCACGACCAAGTTCTTTAGATCGGTTCCAACTTAGGGTTACTAGTCCCCGAGAGATGCTCTGGCCTAGGTTAGTGAGCCTAGAGAGGTACGATCAGGTTCATTAGATCGATCCTAACTTAAGATTGCTAATCCTTGAGAAACGCTCCCGCCTAGGTTAGTGAGTTTAGAGAGGCATGACCAGGCTCTTTTTCTTCACCGGTAGATCAAGTCTAAGATAGCTAGTTAATTGTTATAAAGTCTTCCATAAGGCAAAAATAGTGTATCTTTGTCTTTGTGGCAAAGTTTTGTTCAAACTTCACCATAGAGAGATGCAACTATAGACACCTAATTTTTCCCCTCTTTATTTTATTTTATTTTATTTCATTTCAATAAGATAAGGGCCTCTAAATTAAGAAAAACACAAAAAATAGAAAATTGAGGAAAATCTAAAAAACTAAGAAATTTAGAAAAAAAATAAGAAGTTTAGAAAAATACAAAAAAAAATAGAAAATAGGAAATCTAGGAAAAATAAAAAAATTCGAAAATTAGGAAAGAAAACATAAAAAAAGAAGAAGTTTAGAAAACAAAAAAAAATGAAAAAAAAATATTTAGAAAATTGAAAAGACACAAAATGTAGAAAAAATTGAAAAAAAATAGAAAATTTAGGGAATTTAAAAAATAAAAAACAAATTAATAGGATAGATTTTTTAAATAAGTTTAATGGGACCGTTGGGTCTAAGCGTAGATTTGAATCTAATCTAAACTGACCTAGTCAATATATACAATTTAATTGCACATATGGACAAGGCATAGTCCAATAACCTATTGGTAAAACACATGGACTTAGCATTAGGTTTAAGGATGAGGTTATGGGTTTGAATCTTAGCAAAGGTATGAAAGCCTTTTATTTTTTTAGTTAACATACCAAACTACCACTTATCAAGATCTCATTAAGCCACATGTCCTAACAAAACAAGAATCTTGAATAGTTTAGATCACTAAAACAAAACAAGAATCTTGGAGAGATATATCCTTTTCGGATCATCTACCGAACCAAAAACAAATCTCGAAGTGATCTATTCTTTTCGGATTTTTCACAAAATCAAAAAGAAATCTTGAAGAGATCTATTATCTTCAGATTATTCACCAAATCACAAGAAATTGTGAAAAGATCTATCCTCTTCGGATTATTCACCAAATCAAAAGAAATATCAAAGAGATCTATCCTCTTTGGACTATCTACCAAATAAAACTAGAATCTCGAAGAGATCTATCCTTTTCTCATTATCCACCAAAACAAGTTTCTTAAAATCTCAAAGAGATTTATGCTCTTCAGATTATCAAACCGGAGTAAGTTTTTTTTTTTTAATCTCAAAGAGATCTATCCTCTTTGGATTATCAAACTAGAGTAAGTTTATTTGAAATCTAAAGAAATCTATCATCTTCGGATTATCAAACTAAAGCAAGTTTTTTGAAATCATAAAGGGATCTATCCTTTTCGAATTATCCACCAAAGTAATTTTTTTGAAATCTCAAAGATATCTATCCTCTTTAGATTATCCACCAAAGTAAGTTTTTTGAAATCTCAAAGAGATCTATCCTCTTCAGATTATCAATCAAACCAAAACAAAACCAGTGTTTGAAATCTTGAAGAGATCTATTCTCTTCAAATCACCAAATCAAAACAAATCTCGAAAAGATCTATCCTCTTTAGATTGTTCACTAAACCAAAAGAAATCTCGAAGAGATCTATCATCTTCGGATTATTCACCAAAGTAAGTTTTTTGAAATCTCAAATAGATTTATTCTCTTTGGATTATCCACTAAAGTAAGTGTTTGAAATCTTGAAAAGATTTATTCTCTTCAAATTATCAATCAAACCAGAAGAAAACCAATGTTTGAAATCTTGAAGAGATCTATCATCTTCGGATCACCAAAACAAAATGAATCTTGAAAAGATTTATCATCTTCAGATTATTCATTAAGCCAAAGAAATCTCAAAGAGATTTATCCTCTTCGGATTATCAACCAAAACAAGTTTTTTAAAATCTCGAAGAGATTTATCCTCTTTGGATTATCCACCAAAGCAAGTTTTTTAAAATCTTAAAAAGATCCATCCTCTTCGAATTATCCACCAAAGAAAGTTTTTTGAAATCTTAAAGAGATATATCCTCTTCGGATTATCTACTTAACTAAAACATTTGTGAAAACTTGAAGAGATCTATCCTCTTTGAATTATCCACTAAAACAACTCAATTAGGCCTACTTAAATTCCTTCATAAAACATAGCTTAGTTGGTCAGTTTAGAAGTAGAGTTTGGCAAAAATGGGTATTTATTTTGTCTTTGTATCAAATTTTTAATCGGACTTCACTACAAAGAGGAGTAGCTATAGACACCTCATTTTTTCCATTTTCCTTTTATTTTAGTTGAGCCAGGTTAATAAATAATCAAAAAAATAATAACATAGTAAAAAATAATGAAAAAAAAAGAAAATTAAAAGAGAAAAATGAAAATATAAAAAAGAGAGTCGAGTCAAGTCGAGTCAAATCATATCAAGTTGAGTCGTATTGAGACAAGTCATATTGAATCAAATCAAGTTGAGTCCAATCGTATCGAGTCGAACCAAGTCTAGTCAAATTAAATCATATTGAGTCAAATTGTATCGAGTCAAATTGAATTAAGCTGATTCATATGGAATCTAATTGAATCATATCCAGTCGAATCTAATAGTATAGAGTTAAACCGTATCAAGTCGTATCGAGCCAAGTCGTATCGAATCGAGTCAAGTCGTATCGTATCGAATCAAGTCGAGTTAGGTCAAGAAAAGTCAAATCGTATCAAGTTAAATTGCATCGGGTCATTTAGTGTCAAATTGGATAACGGTGTGTGATTAATTTAATAAGTCATTAAGTCATTTAAGAATTAGGCTTTATTAAAATGATTTTGGTCCAGTCCGATATAAAATAGATTTTTTATCTAAATTATATTGGACTAAATTAAATTTATATTTTATTAAGTAGACTCTTAGACTAAATCAAATTAGATCGAATTGGATCGAGCCTAGTAAATCGAAAGCCTAAATACTATTTCTAGAAATTAAGTCAAATCTTCATCATATCCATTGTATTTTTCGTTTGTTAAGATCAAATCTATAATTAAAAAATATGAAAGATCTAGTTTTTATTTTACAAATAAGAATTTATTGGTGAAGTTCAAGACGTTTTTTTTTTTTTTTTAATTACATAATGCCCTAAATCACAAACTGCATAATTCACAAACACAATCACCTGAACATTCAACGCAAATTTACCTAGCCGTCCAAGTTACAACCAACACTTCAATTCGTACTGCCTACCATGTCCTACGCCCTAACGCCCATTAATCTAACCCGATACAACAGCAGCTGCACAATACATCCATCTACAAATCTAAATAGACAACACATTAGCATCAATCGAATACCCTCATAAATTACACTACATGTCCTCGACCTAAGCAGCTCTATGTCGACATCCACAATACCACATTGCCCGATGAATAAGTTACTGACCAAACTTCTTAATGCATGATACAATCTCTAACAGCCTTTAACGCAATCCAATTCTCAACAACACCACAACAGCCCATTGCCGACATGGTCACGAGCAAATTTTCAAACAACCCACATCCTACACTCTAATTTGCATGGACACAACACATATTCCTGATCGACAAATAGCAAATCACAATTCACGATGCCACGTCCTACGCATCATGATCAGCCCCTTGATTCACAAGCACTCATGTCCCACATACTGCTGAACACTTTGCAACACCGATCCATTGTAGCAGTACGATACACATGCCAGCAAAGCACACGCAATCCAAAGCACACACAAACTTAACCCAACGCATAAACATAGCTGCACTCACAATTAAGTCAGCACTACTGTACGCACACGATCAACTCCACCGAGTACATGAACGAAGTCCATACGATCAAGAGTACACACAAAATCACACTTGAGCATACACGAGTCCACATACAGGATTCACCGCACATGAGCACAATGAACGCCATAGATCGTATACGATCAACATGCGCGACTCCACTCGTTGATAAAAACTGTTTTATTTCATTTTGTTATTTATTTTATTTTAATTCAATTATTTACTAATTAAATTTTTTTAGCACAAATTTTTTTATTATTATTTCCATATTGTTTGCTTTATTTTTTTAGATATTCTTAATTTTTAATAAAATTTAGTTAATTTATATTTTTAGTAAAATGGTGTTTTTTGAAAAGTAAACGGATCTTACAATTGAGATTTAGAAGAGATAAGTATCGAGATATGTATTTTATGGTTGAGATTTAGAAAAGATATGTATCGAGATACGTATTTAGATCGTATCTTCAACTTAGGATTTGGAAAAGATATCTTTTGA